>OW388144.1:2572500-3172500 GCA_936450015.1 Meganola albula | reverse complement strand
CAATAAGCACATTGCTTTAATAAGCTATAAAGTTAAGATTTTAATTAAATTCGCGGTTTGAATATTGTCGGTATATGTAAGTGTGATACACGTTTATTCACAAAACCGGTTCTTTAAATAAATACACACATCTACCCATTTGAGGCAAAAACTATTGTAAATTGTGATATAAAACTAGAAATTTGTAAATTGCCAGATCGTATAAATAATAAAATATATTCTTGAATGAAAAAAGTGTTTCTTCATTTATCAAATTTATCTCTTAGTATCAAAATTCACTTGTTGTCAGTATTCGAAAAAAGACTGAGCCGGTTGCATGTAATATAGTTTTTTTTCTGGCTGTACACCATGAATGACGTATGTCTGGTGTTGATAGGATCGTAGTATATTAAATAAAATAAAAATATTGTTTAGTTATTTTTAGAAAAAATATTATTACTGAACATATTAAGTAAGAAAAAGATAAATAAATAAAATAACAAATAAAAATTAAAATAAATTAAATACGTAACATATTGACTCAGTTGTTACAGCAAAGCGCACGTATATGGAACCATTTTGAAAATAGTCCATCTAAAATTTGAAGATTTGTTTTAATTAAACCTCATTTTATAAAAAAGTCCGACTTCATTTTGAATAATTCTAAATTTCCGAAAAATAAAATGCCCGTCGAAATTTTTGAGAAGACTACCATCTCCATGACTGCAGTTTTTTTTTGCGTACTACGATTGTATTTATCCGTTCTACGTAGGTATATGTATAAAGCGCTATAAGTTGCGGTTGCAAACAGATAATAATAAATAGTAAAGTACCTAATTCTTTCCGCTATCTACTTTTTACTATTTCGTATGCAAATTAAGTCACCAATGCTCCTTAATTTCCTATTGAAGCCTCTACTGATTAGCACGACTCAACTAATTAACAAGTTCTACTAAAACAGATGTAGCTCTATTCAAATGTGTTGGCCGCTGAGAACATTGCATTTTTAAGTAACGCTTATGTGCAAATTATGTAAGCTATTCTCTTGTCAAAGTCTATTAATTAGTGAAAATTGTATCAAAATGACGTGCGTGGTTTAGAAGTCCTTAGTTAAGAAATGGAGACAAAAAATATTGGAGTCCTATAAAACAGTAAATAATTTATTAATTAATTTATAAAATTTAGAGAACAATTAAAAATATAGTCACTAGGAATGACGTCAATAAGATTATTTAAAAAAAAACAACTAAAATTGGCTTGTAAAATAATTCTATATTAAATAATTAAATTGCATAAATCTCTCTAAAATAAAGCAATTCTCCAAGTGATTACTATAAGTTTAATTAGGGTGACTAATAAGCGAGTAGGTAGTGACCTACCTACGCTAGTAAACTTAGTATAAAACTTAAAATAATATAATATTTTAAAGTAGGTACCTACCTACTTTCAAGTCCAAGTTCCTACAGACGATGACCGCTATAAACTGCAGGCAGAATACTGTCCGAAATGCGAGAAGCTTTACATATATGAAAAACAAATCTACAAACTACTTATTCAAATACTTATCAATGCAATAAATGATCCGACCAACGCTCGAGAGGCCCTAACCGAAAATTCAAATTACACACGTAATAAAAGAAACAATCGGAAACCCGCCTTAGCTAAAGGTCTTAAGGTTCATAATACAACTGACGTGTATATGTACAGACGTGTGCAGAAGCGCAAACTCAACGCACAAGGCAACGTTGTCGTTCGTTGTCGCTGACCGCGTACGCTTGTCTAGGTGCTAATAGTTCGCCCATGAACGGCCGCGCACGAGGCCACTTTGACAGTTTCTATGCAAATGATAATGCGTTACGCGACCAGTTCTGCCTCTCCAAATGGTTCCGGGCCAACTTTTAAACGCAATTTATTCTCGCCTATTAATTTTTAATCCAAAAATTTCTTGTTTAACTGGATTTTGAGCAGGCTCAAAAAGTTTTTCGTTGGTTTGCGAAAATATGCGATAGATAGGTAGGTGTACTGTGTGTTGCGTTACTAGTTACTACGCACCGCGAATACGTGAATCATCTTTGATAACTCGTAGAGTACATAGCATCAAAGGGAGGAGTGTTATATTAAGGAACCGGTCATAGAAAACCGCGCAGAATGAATTAGTGATGCAATATAGTTGAACAAAAAGTGGGAGATACGGTTGTCTCATTATCAAGTTCAATAGCCTTAAGACGACAGCACGTGTATGCAAAACTTCGGCGACAACTCGATACTACGAAGAACAGTCCTCATTCTCATGCATAAATGATAAGGTGCAAAACTGAGGTACATTGCCCGCTTTAAATTTATCATATACCGCAGGGTGTCAACAAGCATTTGTCAATGACGAGAGATATCTCGATTCCTAATTTGAAAATAATCCAGATTGACTTGTAAATTAGGCTACGCTTCGCACATATTTTCTGTAACCCCGTTGCGACTTCCTGATCGGGGCACACCCAGGGATCTAAGATGTACAATTTATGCAGTAGAGCAGGCATAAGCTTACTTCATCTAATGTAATATTTTTGTATGTACTTATACATAATTAAACAATACTTTCCTCGATTCCATATCGCTAGTTCCACAGTCCTTGAATCGTTAATAGAAAACCATTAGATCTCTGCCGGGTTGTGCACAAATACCATAGTTTGATTGTGGTTTGAATCACTAAATGTGCGTACACTACACTTGAGTTACACTCGTTTAGTTAGCACCGTTCGCTCGTGTAGCGATCACTTCCGCATATTGCATGGCGCGTTGCGTTCGCGCCGAGTTAGTTCGCAGGCCGTGTATGCCGGTGCGCGCTTCGCTCCAAACCGTGGGGAGCCTCGCTCGCGAATGCGGCCGCCGAAAACTCTTCACGTCAGCCGAATGCAGAAAATTTGGACGCGCCGAGTGGGGGACGCTCTACGACTATCCGAAACTTGCGCGCACGTACGTGCTGCGCTTCGCTATGAAAAAATCCAAGGTTAACGCGCGCTGCCAAAAAAAGACTCACGCAAAATGAAAAAAGACGGCTAGAGCGGCGCTCCTCGGGGCCCTCGCGTGATGCAGGCGATTCTGCAAACGAACGCCTTGTTCACTGCCGCCCGCATTCGACGGTTTTTCTTCATTATATACACAGCTCACAAATACATGGAAACCTTGCGCTCTAGGCGTTGCGTCGCTGAGTGAATTGTCTAATTTGAGCTAGTGTAGCTACCTACATCGTATGTATTCTCCGTATTGTGCTTGCAGGCCATTGACATTAGATACACAAAGTGTAGGTACGTGCAGTTGTTTTTCGGTTTAGATTCATAGAATATTTATAACGATATGATGTCACACTTAGCATTGTTAGTTGCAGTATTTTACTTGGCTCTACAATGAATAGTAATTACGTTTAGGTTTTCTAATTAACTAGGTAGCAAGTATAAGTAACAATTAGTAAGTTGCATAATGTTTTTGATAGTGTCTAATAGAATAACAAAATGTAAAATAGGAGTCTAGTTTGATAAGAAATCGTTTCTATGTACCTATTTATAGTCAAAATGTAGAGCATTGAAACTTATACATTGGTATTATAAGGAAAATATCGAGTTTTACTTTCGAGTCGAGTGTAAATATTTTACTATAAATTAAAATTGGAAATGCTTTTTATTAATTGAATTTTAGAAAAATATTAAATAAAAAAATAATAAAATGAAAGGATTTAATAAGTTGTATAAAAAAAAATTTCTTCATCATGTTAAATACCAGATCAGAAAAACAGTTTCATTTTTGTAAATCTAGAAAAAATCAAGAAAATAATTAATCAAAGGCCTTCTAACTTTTTGCATCTAAGATTACAAGCTAATACAATTTTTATAATTTATTTTGGGAGATATTGTTGTAAGCGGTGTCACAAATCTTAATTATTACTGGGATGAACTCGAGTTGGTAGGTCCCGTTTGCCAACTCAACATCAACATCACCCGTGGTGTATTCTAGACTTAGTACCTCTCCTTTATACTATGCCATCTCTCACTTAGCTTGGAGGGAAGTAGACAATCTAACTTTCCATCCACCACCCTTTACATTAAATCTTTATGATTACGTTCGTCAAAGTCCAAAAAAGTTTTATCATCATCGGACTATAGCAGTCAAGTCTTTCCCAATAAGCGCTATCCTGTCCTCGGCTTGTCGCATCCAGCAACTGCTGGCTATATTTCGCAGATCGTCACTCCTCCTAGCTTAAGACACTTCAGGGACACCTGTCCCGGAGTTGAAAGGTTTTAACCTGAGCCTCGTCACAGGTGCTGCTGTAGATCAGAGTAGTAGGTTTTCTAATCTCTTAACCCTTGGAACCAGGAAGGCGGTGTGATGCCCTCGTTCCTCGGAGAGCACGTTAAGCCGTTCGGCGGTTTCTTCAGTCAGTCCGTCTCCTGAATTAAGTCGAGAGTGCACTTGCGTTTGCGCACACAATTTTGCAGACTACTGGTTAATTAGATTATACTGGATGCCGTAGCCAGAAAACTGACTAGAAAAGATTATTGTTAGAAGGTTATTAAAAAATCTTGGGAGGGGTACTAAAACTCACCTCCTTGGCTATGCCAATGAAGGGCACTGTAAATAAAATGTGCAGTACCCAAAAACAGAACAATAACAATTGTACACGCACTGGTTTCCTTATCTTGGGCTGACAAGGCCACGTGAATTATGATAGCACAGTATTAGGATACAGGGTGTGTGCATAATATTACATAACGATATAACTTTAACGAAAAAATCTCAACCGGAGGATATGTTAGTAATACTAATAATAATAATAATATAGTGGGTCATTAACACACACGGCCATCTGATCCCAAACTAAGCAGACCTTGTACTATGGATACCAGATAACTGGTAAAATACTACATTTAATACTTTTCTTTTGGAAAAACATGCTTATAGATAATTACATCCAGACTCAAGACAAACAGACGTGTTCATCACAAATTGTCTGACTTGGGTGGGAATCGAACCCACGACCTGCGGTGTGAAAAGCAAGTATCTTACCGACCACGCCACCGGCCCGTCATGCTACTGGTGACTGTCCAAGGTCCAATAACCTGATACTCATTGGCCTCCCTTTAGAAATTGGTCAGTAAATAATTCCTTCCTAGCAGTTTTCAAGCTGGAGCATTGCTATCACCGGGCGGATTAACCGGGTGCCGAGGGACGTGGGTATCACAAAAACATCTTTCAGGCTCTGCCCTATTGCTGGGAAATTAAAAAAGTCTCGACACAGGCAGTCAAAATTTTCAATACTGAACACTGTCTAAGACCTTAGAAAAAGTCACTATCTATGAGAGTGATAACGAAAGATCGAATAGAACAAAATGTATGAGATTGAAATAATGTTGTCACGTGACTTTAGGAAGGTAAATTTCATTTTGTTCTTTTCGGATTTATTTTTTCAGTTTATCTCTTTGTATATAGACCCAGGTGCAACGTGCAACTCAAATTGTATAAGGTTACTCTTTTGAAAAAAATCTACTGTTTTTTTCACCATAACTTCAAACCAGACTGTTACAAACTGGAGTCTGATTTATTCGTATATGAGGGTTAATGCATAGGCCTGTAAAAGACATCGAAGATATGTAAAGACTATTTTGTGTAAAGCTGTGTACCAAAATCAAATCCCTTTAAAATGAAGTCAACATTCATACTATTCAACCTAAAGTTTGTGCTTGTAATGTTCCAATGAATGAGTTAAATAAAAAAAAACTAAACCGAAACTAATGCCTTTTCATTTCCTTGTAACACGTCATCGTCGAAAAAAAAATGCATACTATGCTATGGTCACTCCATCTTTCCTGTTCTGTAGCTACGTTTGTTGAAGAATCGAGAGTAAAAAATCTTAAGATCGTGAAATAACAATCTTATACTTGACCAGCGTCAAGGCCGCCATCGTAACTGTTTGCGGTAGGCAATACAATAATAATTAATATGAAAATTCGAGTAGTAATAACATTTTTTTTTTCAGTAAATACCTATTTTTTGTCGCCTCGTTCCATTTTTTGTAACAATTTACTTAATGTTGTTAAGCAATATTTTCACTTAGCAACAGGTCCAAGCAATTTGTTTTTCTTCGTTTCACTTTTGTTTAATGTTGCTCGTTATATTGTTGAGAAATTTTATGTTTTCAAACTTTTTCAGCATCACGTGTTGAGTTTTTGTTACTGCCTACTGATTCACACTGCCGCCGCAGAGTCGAAACGTCGCAACGCGTCATGTTTTTCCTATATTAATTTCTATTTTCCCATCATTATGGTGCTTTATGATATCCAAATATGATATGCGCGTCTACGCTTTTAGCGACACTTCGACTCTGCGGCAGTGTGAAATGATGTTTTTAAATATTATCTATTTATTTTAAGGGTTGATAGAGCCATGTGTTGAGTATCAACACTAAAGTGGAGAGTCCATCCCTCTATCTTTAAAGCTTTCCAAGAAAGCTAATTTACACTCAGCGCGATTAAAAGATCAGTAGGCTTATTCAGGTAACTAAATAAGTTCAGTTGCAGTGCAGTTGCATTTAAGTTTCGATCAAAACAGCCCTTTTCGTACTCTCGTAGGTTTGACAACCGCTGTCAAATACGCTCGCTTCAAGTTTGGGTCACGCAAGCGCTTTAGCTTTTAGGTTTTTTTATGACAGTTACAAGAATACCATTTTGCACTAAGATGCAAACCTAATTACAACTGCAACGCAACTTGATCGGTACGTCATAAGTTAAGTGAATTAGCCTACAGATATACATCTCAGTCAAAAATAAACATCCGCAGAAATTGTTTCTATTATTAAAAAAAATATGTTATAAAAATATATTGTGTACAAACTTGTTTATGATACACTTGAAGTCGGAAGACAAACATTTGAATATTTTAAGACTCTTAAATGTGTACAAAATTAAAGTTACCATCCGTAAAGCAATAATGAATGAAATAATCTTCAAAATATTATTGTATAACTTTTCGGGAAATCCTTCTACGTTAAACCAAAATGACATTGTGTGTCTAAAATTAAATAGAAATTTAAGTGTTTATCGACGCATTAAAGCGTCTATTAAGGCATTGTTAGATGAAAATATTTTGCAAAAACCGAACGCAATTTTAAACAGTTACAGGCGAAGCTCATGCCGCGGGCGTAGTGTGAGATTTCTAACCTACATAATTGCGTCAAAGCAAATTTCAATTTTTATTTTCAAAATGGTTTCCCTTAGTAGGAATTTCACCAGATAATTTTAAAAATTCCATAAAAAATCACTGCTACGCCAACAGTAAACACTTTCGACTAGATTCTAAACTCAATCTGTAAGTTCAATAGGCAGAAACTGAAACTCAGAGCTGCACCAATGAGCCATTCAGCGGCGATCTTGGCTTTGAAATAAAGATCACGAGTTCCATACCCGGTTGTGCCCCACATCTATGTGTGAATTGCCTCATAATCACTGTTCAATATTGGTAGAGGAAACATTGTGAAGAAACCAGCATATACAATTGTGAAAACACCTATCCTCTGGAAGTGGAACATGACAGGGATGTTAACGTTTTTTTTAGATATTGCAAGCACAGAAGTTTTAGCAGAGCAGCGGTGTCGCAACGGTACGGGCCTCGCCTTAGAAATATAAGGTAGCGGGTTCGATTTGTGAGGAAAACGGCGTGTCTAAGAACTAATCGATCAAGGACATGTGAAATCCACCGACCCGCACAAGGATGTGCTTGTGTGGATTAAGGTCTAAACTCTCTCAACTCATAAGATAGTTGAGAGAAGACCTGTGCCCAGCAGTCGGACACTAAAAAGGGTTGAAGCGAAGCACAGAAAGCATTAATCTTTGCAAATCTGAAAGTGATTCACTTCAACCACGGGTCTTCTCTCAACTATCTTATGAATTGAGAGAGTTTAGGCCTTAATCCACACACGCTGGCCAAGTGCGGGTGGGTGGATGTCACATGTCCTCAAATCATTAGTTCTTAGACATGCCGGTTTCCTCACGATGTTTTCCTTCACCGATATCGAGCAGCGGAGATGAAATAATTCACACAAAGATGTGTGGGCACGACCAGAACCCGTGACCTTATTTTTCTAAGGCAAGGCCCGTATGGCTGCGCCACCGCTGCGCCACCGCTGCGCACCGCTGCTGCTAAAGTGATTACTGCAAAGTAATATTGACAGATGACATTTCACGCATCCTGTATAGCGGCTTACCAAATTCTTGCAGGTTTATCTAATCAGTGTTAGGTACGCACATTGATTAGATGGCTGCATAACGCGTGTGTTATCACACTTATACTAAAATATAAAGATTAGATCAGTTATTGTGAAGGGAGTTTGCAATTTTGGTGATCTACTTTTTTTCTAATCAACCAGTCAATATCACCAACCACAAAAACATAGTCAATACATTAACTAAAACAATAGTTCGACTGTCTGTCAAATGTTTGAAAGCTGCGTTTAAACGAGTGCCCCTTCATCCGCCCGCTACAATACTACATTCCCAACACCATTAGTTCGAGTTGTCAATATGAAAAATAAATTTGAATAGTGAACAAGTGTAAATAAATCTACAAATTATTTTCATCCTCGTCATCGGCCTATAGTAGTTCACTGCTGGACATAGGCCTCTACCAAATAGTTACATATCCTGACTTTGGTTTGTCGCATCCAGCTACTGCCAGCTATCTAGTTTGAGACATGGAATTCACGGTTCACGGATATGTCTGAGTCACACTAAGACTTTGGGAGAAGGCCGGCAAATTAGTTGGCAGCAGCCTTGACTGCGCAGTAGCCAATATTGAAACAAGTGTACCTTGAATAAACCACTCCCTATTACTTCCAGTCTGTCTTATTTGCCGCTTAATATACCCTTCAAAAACTCTTTACGTAGAAGTAAAAAGTAACAGCTTATTAATTCCCGGTAAAAGTTCCTGTGAAAACCATTCGACTAAATTACTTCTAATTTTTTATTATAACAACACAAATTATTATAAAATTATTTGTATTTCTCTCTAAATATCTAGTATTTACCTAGTCTAGTTATTACTTACACGTGCCGCCCCCACTGAGGGCAACACCACCCCCAACCTTTATTGAGTAACTCAAAATGTTCATTAAATTCTACAGAAATCTCTGAAAATTTATCAAAGGGAACTGATAATATTTACAGCTGTTTCTAGCTACTTTATATAGACAAAAGGAAATTTAATAATATAGGTATAATAATGTAACGTTTTCAGAACGTTCATTAAGGCGACAATAGTTTATAGGCGGCGCCATTTAATACCTACTATTGAATTGACGGTGTTCGAATACATGAAACTTAACTAAAGTAGCTCAGTGTTTCAGTTACAGGGTGCATTCAAAAGAGTCTCAAAATGGTATTGTCTTAGATTTACGCGAATATCACACATTGAAATAAAACTACTTTTTAACGGATTTTATCGCGGTTTATTTTAGATTTTAGATACCCACGTTTTATTTCAATGAGTCTCAAAATGTTTACTGCCATATCCATCCCTACCGCGTCGCTTCTACAATGCTGTACTTCTACTTGAAGTTGTTAACGGCGCATCGCCGCATTGTCGCGTCGTGGCGTGGGGCTGGATCTCTATCGTGTGGGCTGACCTTAATAGCGTAGTGCTTCCTAATTCTAATATACCTTGTTATGGTAACACTAAATTTTATTTTACGCATTTAGTTGATATGTAGTTAAATCTACTTAATATGACATACCTACAAGAGGAATTCTGAAATTATAATTTTTGATCTGTAGATAGCTGTGACATTACGGCTACAAGTATGTAGAAGATGTACGAGAAATTAATAAAAGCCATTTACGCGATAAACACTAACAGAAGATTTCTACCGTGACAAACTAATAGTAGACAAATACCGCGACAAACAAAGCCTTTTACAGCGACCAACTAATAGAACAGTTTTAACGCAACAATCTAATAGAAGACTTTTAATGCAATTTAATCCGTTTTGTGGTCAGGCCAGGATCGATACCGGCACGTGTGAATATTCACTAGTGTTAAAACAGTTATCATGAAACACCTAAATTAAATCCCGAAATTTTATTAGAAAAAGGAGTTATTTATCGCACGCCTTTACTAGTTATTGTAAAAAAATAACTTACGGAAAGAGTTCCGTAAGTAAAAAGGAATAATTTTTTTTTCACACACATAGCGCCATATAGTCCCAAATTAAGGAATTATATTTTCTTGTGTTATGGGTACTAGGAACGGATATAATACATAAATTCATTTTTCTTTGTAAATGTACACCTAATATAGATAAAACAGAATGTATACATATTTTAAATAAAACACAAACTTTTTATGAGTACCTCCCACCTCACAATCTACTTGAAGTACTATTGAAATCAAAAGTGACATTTCAATTTCAAGTTCCGAATTCAAGCTCGCTTTCGGAATTAACTTTTGTCGCGCTGTTAAACACTTAGAGTTACATAGAGCCTTAACGATACATCTGGGCAAATATTAGCGCATGCGTAAACATACCTATCTGTATAATCCACAATCGAACACTTGCATTGTGCTCATGCCTTACCAGAATGTGTAGGCAGTGAATATAATAACAATACTAATAATAATAATAATATTCTGGGACATTAACACTCACGGTCATCTGATCCCAAGCTAAGCAGAGCTTGTGTTATGGTAACCAGATAACTGGTAATATACTACACTACTGCAAAACATTTCTTTTGTAAATAAATACATAAAATATATAATTCACACCCAGACTCTAGACAAACAGACATGTTCATGCACACAAATGTTGAATCGAACCCACGACCTGCGGTGTGAAAAGCAAGTATGTTACCGACCACGCCACCGCGGCACCGGCCCGTCTAAATATCTCCCACATTTGCTGACTGGCCTAGTGACCATATTAAAAAAATTTATAACACATTTAGAGGCTAGCTAAAGTTTGATTTGTTATAGAAAGTCATATTAAAGCGAGCCTTTTTTTTATAAGGGAGTAAGATTTTACTAAAAATAAGGTGTTAATTAATTGACCTGTTAAACATTGCTTGGTATCAAAATCCAAACTTAAAAAAGAAAAAACATTGAACAATTTTCATTTTCGACTAAAAATAGTGACATCAAAAATTCTTCCGCGAACAGTACCTAACGTACGATGCGATTGCGCGCGCGACGTCTGGTTCATAGAAAGATACTGTACGTACGGATAGCATATTTAATCGTTGAATGGAAAATATTGCATCTTTAAAACGTCAGCTTATTAAAAAAATACTTGGCGGTTATTTAAGGAATCTTATATTAAAGAACACCTTAAATTTTGAAGACTTACGGTCGTATTAATAAAAATCTTATAGACATATTTAGTTCAAATGGACTTTGTCTCTTTCTTACTTGTACAAATGTCAAGATGGCAAACAAAGACAAACGAATTATAAACCTAGTAGCTTCCGCCCGCGGCTTCGCCCGCGAAAATGATCTCACTAATCTTGTTTCTCCATACAAATTTTGGAACCCCGTTATAGGTTCCTTATGGGGTCTAGGGGTGCACTAAGAAAGGATTTTTCAAAACTCACCCTTTATAGGGGTGAAACGGGGTTCCGATGTTTGTATAGAGAAACAAGATTAGTGAGATCAATTTCGCGGGCGAAGCCGCGGGCGGAAGCTAGTTAGCTATATAACAGTGCAAGAATTTTTCAAATCGCACTATTACTTCCTGAGATTAGCGCGTTCAAACATAACTAGTAAACTTATTTTTTTTTAATTCTATCTACAACATGTTTGCGCTTGACTATAACTTGCCTGATATTATGCAATGATGTAGTCTACGATGGAACGCGCCTGCCCAAAATAAACAGTAAACTCATCAACTTTACTGTTTCTATAGATAAATAGCTGTGACGTTCTAAAGGGGAGGCCTATGTGCAGCAGAGGACGTCCTCGGGCTAATGATGATCATGATAATGAAGAAAATTATAAAATTAGCTACCCTACCCTCTCTTTCTATAGCAGGGTAAGTATAAATTAATCTAAATATATAAAAGAAGAAACTGACCGACTGACATATCAACGCAGAGCCCAAACCGCTGGGTCTGGAGACTCTAAATTTGGCACATAGGTTCCTTATGGGTTCAAGAAAGGATTTTTCAAAACTCACCCTTTAAAGGGGTGAAACAGGGTTCCAAAGTTTGTATGGAGAAACAAGATTATTGAGATCAATTTCGCAATTAAAGCTAGTAATTAATATTGATATTTATCAAAACAAAATTAATATAGCTGTACTTAAGTTCCCTATCGCGTAAAGTACTAAGTACTTACAGTATAATAATTCTTGTTGTTTTTAAGTAGGTATACTATCTATTTATGCAGTTTCAAACTACGCAATACTTCGTTTATCGTCAAATTAGTAACAAAACATCACAAACAACAAATTGCATAACAAAATCTTCTCAAAAACAAGTTTTATCAATTGTCAATCATGATTATTTTCTTGGTAAGCACTAAACTGTTTTATTTCTAGTACATTCTAAGTATTAAGTTTCCTTATAGTAGAATAAGAGCAGCGGTGGCGCTTCGAATCCTGGTCGTGTCCACACATCTTTGTGTGATTGTTTCATCTCCGCTACTCAATTACGGTGAACGAAAACATCGTGAGGAAACCGGCATGTCTAAGAACTAATCATTCAAGGACATGTGACATCCACCAACCAGCACTTGGCCAGCGTGTGTGGATTAAGGCCTAAACTCTCTCAACTCATAAGATAGTTGAGAGAAGACCCGTGCCCAACAGTGGGACACTAAAAAGGGTTGAAGTGAAGTGAAGTGAAGAGAATAAGTACCTCCTTAGTACTGTATTAAAATTTAGTTTAAATATGTTCTACATTTTTATATATATATGTACTAGGTAATGTAACGTGAATTTCACTGTTACGATGTGAGTAAAATAAATACATTATTTTAAACGATGGTGTGATGGTGAAACGGTGATGTAGGTACTAGTAGTATTTTCTTAAATTTAAGCGAATATCACACATTGAAAAAAAAAAGGCATAAATGAAGTCTGAAAAGACTTTGAAACGTCGGGATTTAAAATCTAAAATAAACCGCGATAAAATCCGTTAAATAAAAGATTTATTTCAATACTTTCCCGTAAAATTTTATCTAATTTTTTTTTATAGGTACTACGCCTAACTACGCCGTACATTATCGAACAAAATCAAATAAAACACAGTTTGATGCAGTTGTTTGAAAGTAATGAAATTACATATCGATAAAAAAGAATGCATTTTAAGAATATTATGTACGTTTAACATTCAAGGTCTATTGTTATCCACTTTTTTGTAAGTTTCAACTTTGTAAGTTCCATCTTCAACTTTTATTTTATGAAATGGAAACAACAACAAAGAAAAAATATAAACTAAACTATTATGATCAAACTAAAGAGTTTATTCACTCTACATTTCATTGTTTTTTTTTTCAATTGCAAAAACTTTGATTGAATAATATAAACTACAATTTACTTACCGGTAAACTAAACAATTCTTATAGTATCCAACGAAATCATGAATCACTTGTTTAAACTAAGATATTTCTTTTTCTAACAAGTACGTACTTCAAATGTTTTGATAAGCGATACTAACAAAGATGACTTCTAAACAAAACACAAAATAACCACCAAATCAACTCAACTACACGACACATTACTTTATGCTCTACGATTTTTAAAATAGTACATACTCCATTAAATATTAACTATGAAATTCCACCGGCTATAATAGTGTTACAACTAGCAATTAGGGATCCAAAAATTCTAGAACAAACACTTAATCTATCCCCAAAAACGTAGAACACTGGTGACGTTGTCGTGGTACTCACGTGTGGTCAACGTGTTCAGTGTGCCATCGACGTGGAGCGTTAGGAGCCGGTGCGCGAGGGCCAGGCGCGGGCTGGCGCTGGCGTGGATGCAGCGGCGCTGCGGACGCGCGGTGTCGAGGAAGTAAGTCCCGGCGAACTGTCATCGGCACGGAAATCGGGCGGCGGCGGGCGCCTGCTACCGCACCGCGCATGCGCCACGCGCCCGTCAACAGCCGCCCTGCAGCTGAAGGGTGGTACCCACCCCGTCGAGCCTACCCTTTAAATCGAACGTCATATCCCGCACACCGTTCACCACCACCCACCGCCCGTGTAATTTCTGAAAAGCGCTGACTACCCCTGCCGACCCTAAAAAATGCATTGCGTAACGGTTTTATAAATTCCTGGGAATGTTTGCCGAATCAATTATCCACCTGCTTTGGACGAGGACACAATGGCACCTAATGGCCTCGAGTAGATAGATCTAGTCTGGTAACTATGGTAAAAGTCCTTTAACAGCATTATTAGCAAAGATAATATTGGGAGCTGGTTTCCGTATGGTAACAGTAGTTCGCGAAGTGTAAACAATCATGTTTAACGAGATAAACTGTAGTAGAGTGTGAATAATACGCCAGATATAGTTAAATTGTTTACTTCACGTGTTCTAACAAAAGTGATACAGCTCAACATAACTCGACAGTCGATCCGGGGAGATTTATTGCCGTTTTATTTCAACAGCTTGTCTCAGGTTTTCTTCGAGATAAGTCGTGACAAATGGAGTCACCTGCTAGGTTCATGTTATTTGTGATCTGGAAATTAATTAAACATGAGGACAGAGGATACAAAGGGTAAGCACCGCTGGAAACTATGGGAGAGGTCTCTGTTTAATGTTGATGGTGGATATTGCTTTTCTGTTTTTAACATGTTTTTTTTTATTAGTTGTAACAAAATCTTCGAACACAATTTTTACTCATTTCAAAACGTCAGATTCATCTGAAATTTGCACACAATTAATGTCAAGGACCGTTAACAATACAATAATATAATATTCTTGATAGTCGTAAAATTTTTTTTTTTTTTTATTAGCCATTATTGTCCCACTTCTGAGCAAAGGCCTCCCCCAAATTCTTCCATTCTGTCCGGTCTCCCGCGACCTCTGGCCATACAATATCGAATGCATCCAGATAAAAATATTTTTATTTAAATAAAACTATTTACTTTATAACGGATTATATCGCGGTTTTTTTTAGACTGAAACGTTGGGATCTAAAGTAGTTTTGTTTCAATGTGTGATATTCGCGTAAATTTAAGACAATACTATCATTTTATTAGCTTCACTTATAAGTTTGTAACGGTATATTTGAAAGCAATTTTTAACCCACTTCAAAACGTCAGATTTTAATACATATTATGGGTATGTTAAGTAAATAAGTAAATAATGTAGAATGTTAGACAGAAAAGGGTTTTAAACATCAAATAGGAAGGTAATTCTTTCAATTTATTTTTTGTTAATTTGGGAATGGATTGAAAATGTAACAGGTTGAATAAGTTCCTTTAAAAGCTTAAAATTTAAATTTAAATTAGTAAGGATTGTAAAACCGTTCATAGCAGATGAAGAGCACCAATAACATTCATTTTAAACAATGAAAAATCAAAAATTAGCTCAACATACCCGTTTTTTAGGTTGCAAATATGGCGTTTTGTTTGCATTTGTCAGTCTTTTGAAGTTAGAATTTAGATGTTTTCTATAAACGTTGTTTTACATCTCATTATATCCAAAATTAAATTTACTCCTAATTATGATTTGTCATAATTGAGGATTCTAATAATGTCTGTGAATTAAGTGAAATAGCTTGAAAGTAGGTACATTGTTTTAGTACAATACTAGCTTCAGTCCACGATTTCGCCCGCGTGGTATTTAATGGGATAAAAGTAACCAATGACTTAATTCAGACCATATTCTACCTCTGTGCAAAATTTCATTCAATTCCGTCCAGTAGTTTTTGCGTGATAGAGTAACAAACATCCATACATTCTAACAAACTTTCACGTTTGTAACATTAAGGATATCGCTGGAAAAAATACCTTTTACCCTTTTTGTTTACCCTTTCAGTGTTCTTCGTTGAATTTGTGTAGGATATCTTCAGATACCAATAAGTAGCAAGTCTGAGACTCCGCGGCGTCAATTTCATGGACAAAAACATTGACAAAAACTGCACCACGTAATTTGTGACATTCAAGATTACATGGCCGTGACATTTCAATCAATTCTTAGTCAAGAAGCAAATTGTAACATGTTAAATAATATGTTAATTAATTAACCTGTTAATCTTTGCCAATTGATAATTTTTTTTTTCATAGTACATAAAAATAATTCAGTAATTTTAATTTTCGATTTAGAAAGTAATCTATTAAAAATTCTTCTACGTTCAGTACCCGTACGATGATGCGATGGCGGGCACGCTGTCCGGTTCATAGGAAGGTACTGTAGGAATACACTGTTTACCATTTGTTTTTTTCTTCTTTTTTTGTTGTTTTCTTTATTTATTTTTTACAAGTGTTTTTTATTTGATTATGTGTGTCTTGTTCGTGTCAAATAACTGTTTTTTTACTAAACATACGTTGCGTGATCTCATCGTGATAACTGGTGGTGGGCTTCGGCCGTGGTTAGTGACCACCCACCAGACAAAGCCTCAGCCCCAAGCAGCCTTACCGTGTTCCGGTGCGATGTCTCTTTATGGCTACTAATCATATGGACTTATTTCACTGCCACCTTCCCACCGAAAATCATTCGTAATCACAAGTATATTGGGTAGTCGTGTCCCATCGTAGACTACGTCATTGCTTAATATCAGGCAAGTTGTAGTCAAGCGCAGAGTGAAAAAAAAAATATATGTAATATATTAATATTATCTATATAACTTAAGTTTTATATTGTGTAAGTATATGTTTTATTTGTATATTTGACGGGCCGAAAACACGCCGCTGGTCATGGGTTCGATTCCCAACCAAGTTAGACGTTTGTGTGATGAACACGTCTGTTAATCCTGAGTCTGGGTGCAATTATCTATATTTAAAGTATCTATTTACAAAAGAAAAGTATTGTATGTAATATATTACCAGTTATATGGTTTCCATAGTACAATAGTACAAGCTCTGCTAAATATGAGATCAGATGGCCGTGTGTATTATTATTGTTTTTGTACTTTTATTAATAACTAGCTTTCCGACAGCGGCTTCGCCCACGTGTATGTCGGTTATCGCGCCAAAACATTACCTTCTTTTTGCGCACTCGGATATAAACTATCCTATGTCCTTTCTCGGGTCTCAAACTACCTCCATACCCAATTTCATCCAAATCGGTTCAGTAGTTTAAGCGGGAAAGCGTAACAGACAGACAGACAGAGTTACTTTCGCATTTATAATATTAGTAGGGATTCAATTGACCTCCTATGGGCTTTCTTGCCAGAAATAAATGAATAAAATAAAAACACACTCAATTTATGTTGAATATAGACAAAGGACCCACTCTCGATCCCGAAACGGGGTCATAATGGCTGAACAAAATATAATGCAGCGAATGTGCTCTTTCTAAAATAGAACCCGATAAGTAGGTCAAACGATGCGCCGACGTTTCGATACACAACTTTTTCTAAATCTGTTGTATGTACAAGTGTCGATGTGTGAATTCCGAATTGCAGAAGCATAGCTGAGAAGATAGCATCACTCACTTTTCGCCGTTTTATATCATGATTAGGTCCCATACGTATAATGTGGGATTAATATGTTGCCTATTGCCGTTCATAGAGGGGCCTATTGCTGTTCACGTGCCGTTTGGGGACTGAGTCACCTTCGTCCGTGGGTATCCACCTTTAATTAAACCCCCACACGTGGTCCCCAGGTGGTGCAAATCAGGTGACAATCAACTGGTGGTAAGCTTCGGCCGCGGTTAGTAACCACTCACCAAACAAAGCCGCACCGCCAAGTGGCCTCGCCGTGTTCCGGTGCGATGTCTGGTGACACCATGCAGAGAGGGTGGGTCGGAATGTTGCTCCTTTAAGGTTTCCAACCATATAGAGGCTCGTTCCACTGCCACTTTCTCACCGATAATCATTTGTAATCACGAATGAATCGGTATACTACGCTAGCGCGTTCCATCGTGGACTGCATCATTACTTAACATCAGGAAAGTTGTAGTCAAGCGCCAACCTATCACAGAATATAAAAAAAAATAAGTAAGTACTTAACATTAATCTGCCTGTCTATAATAATCACAAGCCCTTAACACATAACATAATAATATAACAGAGTTACAGGTCCAGAAGATGGTGGAAAATCATTAAACGGTTACATGCAACCGTATCCAGCAAGCGAGCATTGGAGAATACCACCACCAGGATGCTGTTGGGTTAGTTTAGGAACACCGGTTCGAGCAAATGAAAAGGTCCACTAAAATTCGACCTGGAGCCAGGATAGGAGCTACGGAGACCCCACCAATCAAAGGCGCATCAATAGCATCGAGTTACAGAAGTCATACCGTCTGCAATCTAGATCTGAAATATCATTTGTTTTAGCTCAAGAAGTTTGTATACATGGGTATTGAGGGCTGAGTTACGTAGGTCCGTGGAAGTGCTTGTTTTGTCTCAATCCTCACACATGGTCCAATGCGATGTACTATAAACTGGTGACAGACTTCGACTGTGTTTAGTGAGTAAGACATAGCTGTTACGCCAAGCGGCCTTGCCGTGTTACATTGCGATTTCTGGTGACACCATTTAAAAGGTTGGGTCGGGATTGTTGCTCCTTTATAGTTTCAATGTCTCAATCAATAAAATTGCTCCATATAGTTAATATGGAGCAATTTCATTGCCACCTTCTCACCGAAAATCATTAGCAATCGCTAGTGAAACGCAAGCTTTTTTCAGAATTAATTTGCTTAATCTATACCATATTATCTAGGTTAACTATTAACTATAAATAGTTAAACATCATTATCATACATTGTAATATACAACTACACGCCTTCTTCTGATGACTTCTATGATAAATATGTACATTGATTCAACAAACTTGCATCAACAGAGCATTTGTATGGATCATGCATTGTAAAGAGAGAGAAACAGAGAGAGAACATTGTAGAGCACTTAGTTATGTTACAAAGTAATATTGAAATGAGTTGCTTTACCTAGTCTAAAATAATGGAATCATGATTATACTATACTACCTCAGAGACCTATAAATTCAGCAGGGTTATAGGAATTGCATGGATTTTAACAGCAAACCTGAAGAATAATCATCCTGCCAAAATTTACAAGTCACTGAGTAGCTGAATTAACAATTGAACGGTGTGGCTCTACATAAACTTACACGGAAAAATTGTGCTAAAATCATATTTAATTTCTTATTACTAAACTACAACCGGGACCGACGGCTTAACCTGCCCTACGAGACACGGAGGGTATAACCAACCAGACATCGAAACAAATCTTTGTTGTTACACAAAAAAAATCATAATAACTGGGCAATTAACGCGCGGTCCAAACCACCACTTTATAAATTTAATCCTATTTATCTAAATATATTTTTATTAATTTTGAAAAATGATAAGTAAAAACACAATTTATGTATTTTTAATTACTTAACTGATGAAGACGGTAAAACCGTAGAATTATAATTTTCATACCGGGGAATATTTATTATAATCGAGCTGAATTTTTTTTTTCTATATACTTTTTCAATTTTTTTTAATCGCTATTTACTAAAGTAATTTTAATTAATATCTGCTTTTTTCTAAGAAATTGGATTGAGGACGCAAGTGCGTGCTGACTGACCCGCTTTTGGTGCATGCTGTTATTAAAATGTGTTTACACAATACACATACACAATGTCACATTCTTTTCGTTGTTCAATTATTCAAATCATCAGCTTTCTTCGTCATCCCGACCATCCAAATTTCCTATAGACCTTGATCCTTATTTTGATTACGTCAACTTTAGACTAGTTAAAAAGTTACATGAAAATACGACAACGTACTTATACCCAGAGACAGAGACACACAGATTTCTATAACAAACTTCCTAATCATATTAGAGAAATGACTATTAACTAAAATAGTTGAAAAATCCACGTTATGTATGAAGTTATAAACTTTTGGACTATGTTGTATGATAAAAACGCTTGGAATTAGACTGTTCTATTTAATTTAACACATGTAATAAATTTAAGTACCTACTTCATTTTAAAAGAAACAACCTTCTGAGTTCATTCTTTCATTCAATAGTTTTCATTCATTCACTCATTCAATAGCAATGTTCCTCAGTAGCAGCCACGTCATTCACTGCACGGTAGGAAAAGTAATCGTACGACTATATTTGGTCCATCTTCAAAAAATAATAAATATTTTCATTTCAATTTCATTTCAGATAAACACGCCAAACTAAATAATATAATACTTCTTATTTTTCTTTTTCTTGGTGCTGTTACATGGAAATTTATTAAAACAAAGTAACTAGAATAACTGGCTTCTTTTCTTTTATTCTATAATAGGTTTGCGTTTGACCACAACTTGCCTGATGTGAAGCAATGTTGCAGTCTACGATGGAACGCGTCTACTTAATAAATACGGATTCACTCGTGACTAGAAGACAGGTAGATTATAGATATCGGGAAACAGAGATGCCGGCAACGTATTCCACAACTTGGCACTCCGCACAATAAAATTGGAAACAAAGCGCTTTGTGCGTACCCGTGGAATTTCCACCATATAACGGTGGCGCAAAGCTCTACTTGTCCGATGGAAGGACGGGGATGGGGGAATAAGATTGTGTAATTCCAACACACACTCTCCGAAGTGTATGCGATAAAAGACCGAAAGACTAGCAACTATGCGGCGATGCTCGAGGCTTTGCAACTTAGCCTTGACAAAGGATGCGTTGCCAATAAGCAAATAAGTAAATGTTTTTATAGAGTCAATGAATTTATGGTTTTTAATGTATGTAATTTATAATTTTTTGGCGGTAAATACTACGAATAATTTTTTAGGTGCCTAGACCTTGTGATAATGCGGCAATGGCATTTTTTTCTCTCATAAATGTGTCCATCGTTGCATATATTTTTTAAAACAATTTCTTTTATGTAGTAACAGTTGACGGGCCGGTGGCGTGGTCGGTAAGATACTTGCTTTTCACGCCGCAGGTCGTGGGTTCGATTCCCACCCGAGACAAACATTAGTGATGAACATTTGTGTTTGTGTCGAGCCTGGGTGTAAATATCTATTATAAGTATTTATTTACAAAAGAATACCAGTTATCTGGTTTCCATAACACAAGCTCTGCTTAGCTTGGGACCAGATGACCGTGTGTGTTAATGTCCCAAAATATTTATTTATTATTATTTATTTATTTATCTTCTTCAGGTAAAACTTTAATAAGCACTTTTATATTCTTTAACACAAAAATATGTCGTAAAATTGTATTGAATATATTTATTTCCAACATAAAGATGAGTGATGCAACAAATGCACGTGTTTATCAAAGCAACTGTGTTCTCAGTTAGAAAAGACGCAATACTAATCCAGTAGAACTAGTAGACCACCAAACACCTATAGAACCCGCAACCTATACTACGAGACCGCGGGCTGATCAGGGAGCAGTGCTCGAGGGGACCTCGAGCTCCGGTCAGCGAGTTACGAGCGCTGAAGCAGAGTTGGACGCATAATTTTTTTTTGGATTGACAACATAATTGGCCCATCTGAATAACAATTACAATATTAAGATAAATAAAGAACTAATCTAACAAATGCCTAAGTTTAATGCGTCATAATATAATCGAAATGAAGAGGTTGTAGTGGAGGCAAAATTTGAATAGCCTACGAGCGGCAAATTTGTAAATCCGACACTGCTTTAGGAAGTACTCACCTTTTTTTTTATTTCGCGATAGCTGGCGCTTGACTACAACTTGCCTGATGTTAAGCAATAATGTAGACTACGATGGAACGCGCCAGCCTAGTATACCGATTCACTTGTGATTACGAATGATTATCGGTAAGAAGGTGGCAGTGGAATGGGCCCTTATATGGTTAGAAACCTTAAAGGAACAACAATTCCCACCCACCCTCACTGCATGGTGTGACCAGACATCGCACCGGAACACACCTAACGATATTGCAGATATTCTTGGCGAGACAAAACATAGAAATAATGTTCGTTAATAATTACGCCAAATTCGTAGAAAACGATGGAGATTTCAACGAAAAGCGATATTTCCTGGAATGGAAACATCCAATGAAATTCTTGGGAAACTCTCAATACTTCGGTGTCTCTTAACGCGTGTTTTCTAATGGTATATTTTACCTGGAAAAATTTATTTTAAGAACAGCTCCTTAAGCTCCTGTCGACGTGAAGTTACGTAATATTTCATTAATGATCGTTAGAAAAGTTAAGACATTAACACACACGGTCATCTGATTCCAAGCTAAGGAGAAAATAGGAACTGTTTTTTTTATTCTTAAATAGGCTTGACTACAACTTACCTGATGTTAAGCAATGATGTAGTCTACGATAGGACGCGCCAGCCCAATAACATTAAAATAATAATAATGGGTGGTCACTAACCACGGCCGAAGCCTACCACTAGTTAATTTTCAGTAAACATAATTACCAGTTGATTGTCACCTGATTTGCACCACCCGGGGACCACGTGTGGGGATTCAGATAAAAGGTGCACTCCCACGGACGAAGGTGAAAACTGATAACTTTTCTTTTGTAAATACATATTAATCCTTAATATTATAAATGCAAAAGTAACTCTGTCTGACAAAACTACTGCACTGATTCGTATGGAGATAGTTGGAGTCCCGGATAAGGATATAGGATAGTTTTTTCCGACTGCGCTAAAAGACGTTAATGGTTTAGTGCGATAACCGATATTCGAGCGGGCGGAGCCGCGGTCGGAAAACTAGTCTTGAATAAGTGAAAACAAACGTTGAGTGAATGAAATAATGTGTACAACTTTTGAAATCAAACGGAAATTAAATATACCATGGGGGCAGTAAAATAGGTTTTAAATTCGTTTGTCTTTGTCTGTCATCTTGACCTTTGTACTAGTAAGAAAGAGACAAAGTCCATTTTAACTAAAAAGTATTTTAAGATTTTGGTACCTACTATATATGTATATTTATTTTTTATTCTTCGATAGGCTGGCGCTTGACTACAACTTGCCTTATGTTAAGCAATGATGTAATCTACGATGGAACACGCCAGCCCAGTATACCGATTCACTCGTGAATGATTTTCGGCGAGAATGAGCCTCCTCAACTTAGCAACCTTAAGGGAGCAACAATTCCGACCCACCCTCTCTGCATGGTGTCACCAGACATCGCACCGGAACACGGCAAGGCCGCTTGGCGGTGCGGCTTTGTCTGGTCACTAAACACGGCCGAAGCCTACCACCAGTTGATTGTCACCTGATTGGCACCAACCGGGAACCACCGATCCTCCAGTCTGCCTGGACATGGGCTGCCTGTTGTATTGATCGTCTACGAAACTGTACACCGCTAACAGCTAAAGACGTACTATATTATTACAAGTTTCTAGTTTTTATTCTAGCTAAAAACTCGTGAGGCTTGGTGCATGCAGAAACGCATTTCTAAACCTATGTTACACAATTTAGGTCTAGTATGTTCTAAAATCGGTGAAAGGCTGTGTTTTAGAAAGCTGGCCTAGGCCGGTTTTAGTCGACTAAAATCAAATTACCTATAGGTACAGTCAGATACAGAAAGAAGTTAGAATTTTTATGTACCTACCAATATCGATCATTTCACCTTTTAACCCAGATGAACCTACCGACCCATACATGGGTTCGTATAAATAAAAAAATCTACCCTCATTATTTGATTTATTTAAACCAAGTTACACATTTTTTTAGAAGCTTTAGTTGATAACTGTTAATTGTAGTGACAAGTAACGCAGTGAATTGATTATTTTCTTGGTGTTTCGTGTGATTGAATATATCGTTATTGGAAATTGTACAACATGTCCTCAAAAAGGTAAGTTTATAATATACTATTGTTATAATTTTAAAAATATAGAAGTTAAAATAGAAACTAGTAACATGTTAGTATTTATATTGAAAATCAAAAAATAAAAACCTAACTTTTTGTCACTTTTATATGGCAGCAAGTTCTATGAACCCATGTATGGGTCTGTCGACACAACCATAATACATTGGAAGTTTTGACTAAATATTTTGTTTTTTCCTGTTTCAGATCAAAATCTTTATCGGTACACGACATTTTGACCGAGTTAGAGAATAATGATAACCCGGTCCCAGAATGCATAACATTTGAACTACCCGATAACGCTAATACTGCGGTTACTGATGAAGATTCAGGTGAAGAGGGTAATATTGTTATACATATAACCTGCCTGGTTCAATTATACGTGCACATGCTCAAGCTACTTATGGCAATCAGACTGATTCTGAATCGGAGAGTGAAGATGAGATTTCTTTGGCTAGTTTACAGAACTGCATTGAACAGCCGCTTCAACAACCAAGGCCATCTACATCCGCCGAACTAGAAGATATAGTAATTCGTCCTCCATCAGTGCAAAAAAAAACATACGAATGGAGGAATCGACATCGACCAAATGATTTTTCTAGTTTCAAGCCCTTAGAAGGCCCCAAAAATATGTTACGTTCTCCGATAAACTATTTTGATCAATTATTGAATGATGAAGTTATAAATATGCTTGTGGAATATACCAATTTGTATGCTACTCAAAAAAATAAACCAGGCAATGTAACTACTAGTGAAATGAAATCTTGTATTGGAATATTACTTTATAGTGGATACGTATGCTTGCCAAGACGTCGTATGTATTGGGAAAACTCGTCCGATTGTGAATTTTCTCTTGTGAATCAATCTATATCTCGTGACAGATTTACATACATCATGAACCATTTGCACTGTTGTGACAACTCATTGATTCAGACCGAAAGTGATAAATATGCTAAAATGCGGCCTTTATTTAGCTTGCTAAACGCTGTTTTTCAAGAAAACGCACCCATTGAAGAGATGCATAGTATTGACGAGGCTATGATTCCTTACTACGGCGGTCACGGTTGTAAGCAGTTCATCAGGGGTAAGCCAATTAGATGGGGATTCAAGTAATGGGTTGGGGCTACTCGTCTAGGGTATGTTATTTGGTTCGATCCTTACCAAGGACAGTCCGCGCAATTACCAGCTGTTTACAAGAAATTTTGACTTGGTGGTAGTGTAATACTACAGTATGCAAATACACTTCAAAACATGTACCCTAACAATCCTTTTCATCTTTTCTTTGATAATTATTTCACATCTATCCCTCTTTTATACGAACTGAAAAATAGAAACCTGAAAATCTAGTCTCCAAGTGCCCTTTGCCATCCAACCAGGCTTTCAAAAAAACTGACCGTGGAAGTTTTGCTTACAAGGCAAGTTTAGAAGAACAGATACTTGTTTGGAAATGGAATGATAACAGTGTTGTACAGTGTTGTTACCGTTACCTCTAATGCGGAATGTGTTGCACCTAAAAGTCACCTTGAAAATATACGATTTGATAACATCGGTCACCTAATAAGCTATGGTAGCAAGATTCTGAAATGTAAAGTATGTAAAAGAAACTGCAATTATATTTGCGTGAATTATATACGTTTACACCCTAAAGAGTGTTTTCTTAGTTACCATTCAGTATAAATGTTTGCAAAAACTTAAATGTTACTAAAACAATAATAAATAATACTTTTATACAACAAAAAGTATTTTATTTATGGCTCCATACATTGTTAAAAACTTCTTAGTAAAATAGTACATGTTATGCCGACCGACCCATATGTGGGATGTCATTTTCCAGCTTTTCCGAAGGACACAATTTTTTTTAAATATTTTTTCGGAAATACCGAGGCAATAATTAAGAGTATATAAAAAAATCGCAAGTATCTTAGACAAAAATAGTTTCAGGCGTATCTGGGTTAAATAAAGAAGTCTGCATCAAAGGGGATACCATAAACTTATACACAGATATACATATACTTGTCAAATGGAAAATAACTCTCCATTTCTTGGTGTATAATAAATTTAACTATAAACGCAAGTACAAATTAATTGGAAATTTCAACTTTCCAACTATCTTTTGGTAGGGATTGGGAACAGGGAAGAGATGGGAAAGGCCAGGAATGTGCCTGGAGTTGGCCGTGCGCCGTTCAAACACCAGAGCCTCTCCACACATGCTATTAATTTTTGCTTCGTATTGGTAGTGTCGTAATTGTTAAAGTTGGTTTACTCATTATAAAAATTATATTATCCAATGTATTATTATTTTTATCTTACTTGATATTATCAGTGCAACAACTTTTACAGCAATAAGTGTTTTAACTTAGTTATTCTACTCATTTGTACAGTACCAAAGACGAAACAAGAAAAAATGATTAAAAAACCTACTCTAAATTTCAATAGGAATCAACTTTAATTGAAGCGACTGAAGGATTGAAACATTGCATATTAGACAGAACAAATATAAAAATTATGAATATCCTAATATGTATATCTATCTTAATATATATTTTGAAGTCGTTTAAAATGATTTTTGGTGTTCACTGTACACATTTTTGGTAAATCAAAATTATAATATAGATAGGCAGGTGAACAGATTTCACAATCATAGTTAATTTATAAAAAAATATACAAAACCCACAGTTCAAGGAAGCTAGCGTAAGGCGCTGTACACACGCAGAAACATTGGCAATGTTTCGGAACATGCCACTGCTCAATAACTACATGAGCTGAAGCTAATAAACGATTTATAGATTGTCTCATTTTAAGTCTATCAGACCAAGAAAATAAGTAATGTCTCTTGAAAGATATTGCAGTAATATTATCTA
Organism: Meganola albula; assembly: GCA_936450015.1. Lineage (NCBI taxonomy): Eukaryota > Metazoa > Arthropoda > Insecta > Lepidoptera > Nolidae > Meganola > Meganola albula. The sequence goes on along the minus strand of OW388144.1, from coordinate 3,145,704 downwards.
CAGCTTTACGACATCGGACTATCGTGTCGTGGGCTAAACTTTCTTAACTCCTAAAGTAGTTCAGTGAAGACTTATGTACAGCGTGGGACATCAAAAAGGGTTAAAGTGATTCAGATACATTGTTCATTTGTGTCCTATTGATTTATCTTATAAATATTCTTTATTTGCATAGTATTTTTTTTTACAATAATACCTATGAAACTAACGAAACGGACGAAAAAAGTGGTATTAAAAGTCATATCTGTAAACCTGCGTTTTTGTGTATTTGTGTAAAATTTTGTAGCATTCTAACGCGTAAATGTTCTTTAGGTAAGTAGATACATACGTTTCTACATAAATCACTTTTCCATACAACCTTCCCACTATAATAATAAACGCGAAATTTTGTACGATTGTTTGTATGTACGGATGTATTTTTATTACTCTTTCACGCAAAAACTAAATAACGGAATTGGATGAAATTTGGCACAGAGATAGATTTTGGGTTGGTTAACATTAGGCTACTGCTTATCCCAATAAGTTAAATCCCACGAGGGCAGAGTCGTACGCGGAAAATAGTTTTAACATAATATTATTAAGTGTAGTTTGATATTTTGTGCTGACGGTACTTTTGTTTGGTTTTTGGTATGAGTCACAAGTCCAGTCATAGTTTTATTTGAAGTTACATTTTGTTCCCACGTGTATCTAAGGCCTTATTCTAATCCTGATGCACTATTCTAAAGCCTTGAACCCTACGACACGGCCGAAGGTTAAAGATTTAAAGCCTTGGAACCGGTTCTAATACGTTCGTTTCCTATAACATAGTTTTGTTTTATTTTTATTAACTAACAAAGAATTAAAATAGGGCTGTATAGTTCGATTCACCAGTATTGGCTCCTCCGATTGTAAAACCAGAGTACAGGATAAGTATAATATTAGTAAAAATGAGTCTAATAGGCCAGATGATTGAAGTCCGTCTTATAGATTAAAAAAAAATTAAGTAACTGTTTGACTGACTGTCATAATAATGCGCACAGCCAAACCACTGGGTCTAGAAACTACATATTTAGGACATAGGTTTTTTAAGAGGTCTAGGAGTGCACTAAGAAAGGATTTTTCAAAATTCACCCTCTGAGGGGGTGAAACGCGGGCGAAAGCTATCAAAACTATTGAGCACTTTGTTTTATACTTATGTTCCTAATTACTTAAATAACATTAAATAAAAAAATACACTTTGATTTATTTTTAACTAAGAACCAACTCTATCTCTTTAGCTTCCGAATTTTTTTTTTTAAACCGCATCAAAATTGGTTTACCTGTTTAGACGCTAACTGACACGCGTCTAAGATAACACTCCGTCCTTTTTGTTTGGAGTTATAAATAATCGTGATTGTGATACATAGATTCAAAATATCGCGTGATCGTAAATGAGAACATAAGTACTTTTTACTTAGTTGTGACGTCACGAACCTCCGCTCCTAATAATTTGATGCAATTAATCGAGTGAGAAGCAAAAAGCGTTTCCAAAATTTTTTTTTTTAAGTGACAATTTCAGCTCTACGTAGAAAAAAAAGTACTTGTAAAAAGTAAAAATGTACTTTCGCAAACCTCTAGTATGCCCCGATTGAAGTTATTTTAGCGCTCACTGTACCTAGGAATTATGCCCACCTATTAACTGACGTGACTCCTTCCGCGTGAACAACTTTTATATTATGCCCTGCAATGGGATGAAAAGTATAGGCGTTTTTTCCCATCGCAGGGCACCTGCCTTATTAACTGAACTATCTAACAGTGCACAATTCCAAACTTTGAGCTGCGACAAAGATTGTTTAAGTATATTAGAAAAGTATTTTTGCTCGACCCGGGAATCGAACTCAGTGGTCCAGTCACCACCAAGATACCTAGTTCAGTTTTATAATTAGTAGGTATATTAGATTTATTACGTAAGTACTTAACTACATTTTACTTTGTTTAATTTTAAATACCTACTTATATCTTGACCCTGCTTAATTGTTTTGAGTTAAGCTACTTTTAAACCCACCAATTTCCCACCTATAACATTTTAAAGGTACCTAATGAATAACACATAATTTTGTTTTATTAGCTTACTTCAAGAAGTAAGAGGTTCTAATCCAAATGTATTTTGACGTGACAACGTCTTAAATTAGGTTGCGGCTGGGAGGCACTTATGAAAAAGTGTAACGCTCGGTAACGTTACGATGAGTCACCGAACGAGAGAGAGGCCCGCCGAATGCCTTGCGTCTCTCTCCCACTCAACTATGTTTCATCCTTCTTCCTACTATACGAATGAATATTCACATTAAAATTATTTTACCACTCAAAGTCGTTGTCACGTAAAACTTTCGCCCGTATACCGAATTTACAGGCAACCAATTTTTTTTTTTGGCATAATTCGGTCATAACCTCATAAAAATAGTTTTCTTCCAAAATAGTTCCATATTTGAAATTATTTTTATTTTTTTAAACAAATAAATTCTTCCTCTCATTCCCGTTCTTTTTTTTCTGGCCTCTAATAGTAGGTTCTAGGTACATTCGATTTTCAAATTATCATAGAACTGAATTTCAAACAGAGTTCGAAGGTCAATGCAAAAATTTGGGTGTCTGTCGGTGTCTAGTACGTGTTATCTAGCACTGCATGGAGCGGGACGGAGGGGGGGAGGCCAAGGCTGATTCGCAAATACCCACCCGATGCATACAATGAGTGCCAAAGATCGCATCCCGGACAAACACCGCGGCACGTGTAACTCCACTCTCCAGTGCCGAATTCAGAATGTTCTATTTTTTTCTATGCACTTTTTGCAACCTTGACTTTTGAATAAAGTATAAATAGAATGGAATATAAAATTGGTATAATATTGAAGTGTAGTTTTATTTTTAGCTTTATTAGTAATGCTTTTTTCTTCAGTACTTGCCTACTTTATATAAACGCTTACATTTAAGTAGTTACTTTATTTATTTTTGACGCGTACGTTAGTTAATTTTGTATAATTTTTTTCTTTTTTTATTCTTTTCCAAAACACTGTTTTAGACAGAAAAAGATTAACAGAAAATAGAGAGTTTCTTATTTATTTAAGGCTGATCAATAAAGATAGATAAACCTTAGTACTTATTTGAAATGGTAATAACAAACCTATCTACGCTATCGAATAAAAACAGATAAATTGCGTAGGTAGTAAAGTTGTTGTAAATGAAAGAAAAATATCGCTGAAACTCTGTGAACTTTTTTTCTGAGATCAGGCTTTACACGTGCCTCTATTTTAGGTGGCAAAATTTTGTTAAAATGTTTTTTCCAGGAAAACCGAAATAGGTGAATAAGTAAAAAGAAAATTAATTTACTAATGGTTTTTGTACTTTTGATTGTGATGTAACTTCGTCATGAACGAAAAGATTTGTAAAATTACTTTTTAGTTTATCCAAAGTGGTCCCATTTAATTTAGATGTTCCTTTTTTTGTATTTATTCTTTTTAACATCGGAACAGTTGATAGTACTGTAGTTGAAACTAACATGCGAAATAGAATTAACACGTCGAGCTCCGGAAACCGAGCCCTCTTTTAACTTAAAAAGATGTTATCCTCAGAATGAAAACGTTATTAAATCAATTTAATTACACCAGCATAACATGTTCTTTGGTAGGTTGATTTTTATATGAATTTATTAAGACAGAGAAAATCTCAATTATACTAATATGTAGTTAAATTTTGATTAAACACGTCTGTTTTTCTTGAGTCTGGGTGTGATTATTTTTAATTAAGTATGTATTTACAAAGGAAAAGTATTTTAAGTAGTATATTACCAGTTATCAGGTTTCCATAGTACAAACTCTGCTTAATTTGGGATTAAATGGCCGTGTGTGTTAATATTCCACTATATTATTAATATTATTACTAGAATCCTTAATAAAATTACATTATATAATTACGGTTTATTTGTAGAATATATGTTTAGTTTGAGTATAAAATAGAATATGGCTGCGTTCATAAATGTTTTCGTTTTTGTAAGAAAAAAGTGTTTCCATTTAATTATTACGCTCTCAACTCTTATAATATGTGTCGAAAGAAGACTCGTGTATTGCGACAATAGAATATTTTTCTTTAAGTCGCAGCAAAATGTGCGTAGGTATGTACTTTATCTGTAGACACTTTCAATGTGTGTATTTCTTATACAGATGCCTCCGTGTAGAATAATAACTGATAACCTTGATTCAAATTATCTATAGTTGAAATAATATATTCCCTTAGATACTGTCAAGCAGATCTGGCTTTTATTTAATGAATATTACAGTAACAAGACTTCAGAGATTATTGAGCATTTTGGGAGACCATAGTTATGCGAAAAAAAAATCAGAACCGCCTTTTTAAGTCTGTTGAAAAAGATTTTATAGATATTATTCATCTCTTTTGGTAGTGTTCATTAAACTGTCGCGTGTAATATATCATTAAATTGTATACCTACATATGTTTAATACCGTGCACGTGTTGGTTGCTGTGCTGTGAGCTGCGAACATACGGCCGAACAAAAACTTGTATTTATCGTACTGGTACAAGTACATTTGATTTACAGACACGGGTTTGACTGCTTAATAGAAGCCCTACTTAGAAGTGTGAACATAACTTTTTTCTTATATTTATTTACGAGAATATCATTCCTAAGGATGCAAATACTTATAAATTAAGTATGTACAATTGAACAAATCTAAGAAGTACCTTTTGACGTTTCACTGTTTTCTATTAAATTAGCTTTATAGAGGCGTAATTCACTCTATTTTTATTTTTACATAAAATAAACAATTTTCATACAAAAAATAAAATTTTAAATGTACTACGTTTAGAACTGTCAAATGGTACTTTTTAGATTTGATGGACTGTAAATTAGTAAAAAGTGAATGAAATTCAATTCAATTCAGTTATTTATTTGCTCTAGACATGTAGAAATACAAGTTTATGATGTCTTGCCGACACAGCGGCATGCAAATTCAATTTATACATATTACTTAAATTACTAATATTATTAAATACATGTCAATTATTAAATTAAAATTATATAATTATATATTAAAACATTACATTATTATTCATTATGTCACATCATTAAATCATAAAAATATTATTATCATTAGAATTGCAGATATGATCAAAATTAATTTACTGTTTATATTTTAATGCGAGATCAAGAGTATAATGTTTACATGGATTTTTGTTAAAAAATTCATTGACAGAATAAAAACATTCTTTTAACAACCACTTTTTTAACTCATAGCAAAATTTTTTGAATGGCAGTTGAGTGATGGACTTCGGCAATGTATTATAAATTAAAAAACACATGTATTTCTCTAGTGCAACCGACTGGACCGAAGTTTCCGTCACTATAAGTACCTTTAAAAATAGATTTAATAATTAAAAGACACGATATTAATTAAACAAATAATAATAATCGTAATAAGCGAGACTGAAAAAAGATACTAATAGTTAATTTGTACTGCTTGGTTTACTGTAAGTTATGCTATGAAAGGTGAAAGAAGAAAGAAATATATGGAGAGATGATGGTAAGAGCAGCAGAATTACAAGAAAAAACAGGAGGGAGAGGGATCAAAAGGAACAATTATAGGTACAGCAGTCAGCATTTTTGCGGCAACGCAATCTCCTGTCTGTCTCCCATTCGCTATTCGTTTTAAATGTTGGGAAACGAACTTCGTTACAAAAGAGTTCGTGGAAAGATAAAGTAGTCTCATTCCGAGGTTCTTAATATTTACGTAAAAGTACTTAAATAGTGGTGCCCATTTTAGAAGTTACGCAAATTCATTGTTTTAACAACTTTTTTTGTAGTTGGCAAGTTTTCATTTTCACATTTCTTTATTATGATTTTTCTTGGCGAGATGTCAATAGTCGTGAATTTACATCACGTTTACGGTGTAACTCGTGTGCCATAGAAAAATAGTGATTTAGCCAAACATTATAATAAACAGTTAACACACCGTACTTTGTACCAGTAAAAAATTGGTACTACATACGGCGTGTTAACTATTTAGCTCTTACACCCTCTCTGTATCAGCAATACACAAATATTTTTTTTAAATCATGCCCGTAAAGTTAGCGAAAATCATGACTGCAGAAAAAATACCCAACACGACTTAGCTGATCTTCATCATGATCACATGAGCTTTGAAAAAAATCCCATCCAAATCGGTCCAGTCGTTTAAGCGCTACAATGCCACAAACTTGTACAAAGATTTACATCCAACACACTTCAAACTGTTTTTCATCATAAACAAAATTCAGAATACCTTTATTCCTAAATGCGTAGTAAATTTAAACGAAGAGTCTGAATGCGGACCTGTAATCGCATTGTACGATAACGTCATTTACGCACACAAGGACAGCGGCCGCCGAAATTCGTGGATGTACTTTTCTAGGCAGTATGTATGTGTGGAACGCAGCGTCGTCGGTGGCATGCTCCGTCTCTCTCGCACTACCGCAAATACACGTTCGCGCGCAAAAGAGGAACAAATACCTAGTTATATAACGCATTATTTTTATAATTAACAAACAAAATTTGAGAGATACGGCTGTGCGACCCTGAGAACGGCCAGTGATCCCGCCGAACGAAAATTTGCACAGATCGAATGTGGGCGACCTCGGTCGTAGTTGCACGCGGTTCTCACTAACACACATGTACCTAGTTAGCACACAGATAACATTTGGGGAAAATTCTCGATTTCCGTGTAAGAATATTGCTTCAATTTTCAAGATATTTTGGTAAAGGTTTTTATACGGAAATGCGAACGTTATTTGTAGTAGAGTAACTTTTTTGAATGAGTACTATTCTATTTGTTACTAAGTGGTTTGATTGTAGGGAATTTTTCCATTGTAAATAAATAGGTATTACCACTTGTAGTAATATCTATAACTGCTTTAAATTCTGTTCAAATGTTATTGATTTATTTCTTTTCAGAAACACACGAGAATATTGTTTTATTTTAAATGTACCTACCAAAAAAAATATCGACTTCAAATCCAAATATTTGTACATTCTTTTAGTACCTAATATGTAGGTACTTATCTACCATCTATTTAGTCAGTCAAATAACGTGGTCATAAAATATTTAAACACAATATTCGTTTCCGTGATGTGTGTAGGTACGTTGCATTGATAATAACCAGTGAGGCCAAGGTCTCGGCTCTGAGGCCTAGCGCAGTGTTAAACTAATATAAAAATATAGATGACGTCATACTGGCCTTGAATATTGTAGCGTCTAATCCACACCACACAGAAGGCGTATTACTATTTTAGTTAAAAGTTTCCTTTGTTCGATATTTAAATTTTTAAATGCCATTTGCATTGAATTTTTTTTTTAATTTTAACTAAAGAGTTTGTATCTAGGTACATATATTGTATCAGGCCAGGCACGGTCTAGAAAAAGTTAGGTAAGTAGGTACTACTTAATGTTGTTAAAATTTATTCTAAAAATTAATTTTATTTTCCTAATTATTCGGCTCGTGTAGCATTGATTTAAAATGCGTATGTGCCTACTTTATTTAAAAGACCTTTATTTTTATAGATATTTAGATAAATTTAAACCTTAGTAAACATAAATGCGCAAAAGAGTGCCAAGTTTTTAATAAAAATAAGTGTGATAGTATTATTCCAATAAAGATTAGTCTTAGGTTTTTAAAACTAAATTTCTATTTTATTTATAAAGCAGAATAAAATTTAACTAATCAACGAACTAAACGAAACTGAGCTAAAAATATTTACTAAATAAATTATTATGTAATAAATATGTAACAATTTCTATTCTACTGCCACTTAAAACAGTTACAAATATGTTTTTTGAATTATTTAATACCAATTTTTGATGATAAACAAATAGTAGTATTATCTTAATCTTTAACTAAAGTAACTGTGGTATCTTTTTGCTTGTTGGTCCAGTGGTAAGAGTGTGCGCTTAATAATCGCGAGGTTTATAATATGCGTAGGTACTTGATCATCTTAGTTGCAGCTAGAAATTTGGAATATTGCCTAATGAACGACAATTATGTAGGACCTAAACATAGTCTGCGAAAAGTGGGTGATATTTGCCTCTGCCTACACCTTCGGGTAATACAGGCGAGATGGTATGTTATTTTAGGATATAGAATACAAAGGAGAGGCCTTCATTTCCAGTATTAGAATACATAGTAAAACCTGAATCTATTTTACAAAACAAAACTACAACTTAAAGAGCTTGGCTAAAATTCTACCGTGTTTATTATTCATCGATTTAAAACTCCTATTATTTTAAACTTGCAACACATATACACTCACACACACATACATAGTACAATATACAATATAAGTAGGTAGGTGTTGTACCAAATATTGAGTGGTCTTGATCATGACCGTGAACTCTTGTGCACACGTCACACAGACAAGTTGCATAACATTTTGTATATTATGTACTTACTGCAAAGTTTAATGTATTAAGTTTATTTAACTATAGTATGTAGAGTATTCCTCGAAATCTTAAAGCGAAAGTCTTCAATCAGTGCGTCTTACCTATTATGACATACGGATCCGAAACGTAGACACTCACGATACGACTGGTATGTTTATAGTCGCTCAGCGAGCTATGAAAAAGGCTATGATCAGAGTTTCTCTGAAGGATCGAATACGCAAAGAAGTTATTCGACAGAGAACCACCACAAGCTTCAGTGGCAGTGAGCCGGTCATGTCTGCCTTAGAACCGATAACCGTTGGGGTAAACGAGTTCTTGAGTGAAGACTATGGATTGGCAAACGTAGCGTAGGAGGCCCTCAGACTAGGTGAAGTGATGATCCCGGAAGGTGGGTGATAAGAGCTGGATGATAGTAGCCGCGAATTGTGCTCAGTGGCGTACTTTGGGAGAGGCCTATGTCAAGCAGTGGATGATGAGTTGATGATGTTTTTTTATTATTCGATAAGCTGGCGCTTGACTACAACTTGCCTGATGTTAAACAATGATGTAGTTCATTTATTCATTCATCATTCATTCATCATTCATTCAGCATTCATTCATCATTCATTCATCATTCATTCATCATTCATTCATCATTCATTCATCATTAATTCATCATTAATTCATCATTAATTCATCATTAATTCATCATTCATTCAGCATTAATTCATCATTCATTCATTCATTCATTCATTCATTCATTCATTTCATTCACTCGTGATTACGAATGATTATCGGTTAGAAGGTGGCAGTGGAATGAGCCTCTATAAGGTTAGTTAAGTTAATGTAGATAGAGGTTGACATCGCTAATACTTTGTTAGAAGGTTAGCTAGAGTAGTTCGTTTAGATTTCTTTATGTATAAAATCATAACACCCATGTTTAAATAGAGATGTCGGACAAGGTATAAAACATTATTCGCATTTTAATAAGTCAATCAGTAAGATTATAAAAAAATGTTACACACGTATTTTTCATTTGGGTTCGATTCCCACCCGAGACAAACATTAGTGATGAACATTTGTGTTTGTGTCGAGTCTGGGTGTAAATATCTATTATAAGTATATATCTACAAAAGAAAAGTGTTATATGTATAGTATATACCAGTTATCTGGTTTCCATAACACAAGTTCTGCTTAGCTTGGGAACAGATGACCGTGTGTGTTAATGTCCCAGAATATTTGTATTTATTTATTGAAATGTAAAAATATTATAATATAACGCATTCAAGTTATGGTGAGAGATTGCGTTACGTCGTCATACAGAGGTATGAAGCTTACGTAAGTGTGACGTCATTCGAGATTTTGCTAGGATGTGTCGCCGTTATCTTTGATCATACAAAAAAAAGAAAAATGCGTACTTGTAATTTATCTCTCTGACGGAAAAAAACAAAAAAATGTCGTCTGACTGGCACATGTGGATTAAAACCTAACTTTGATAGTTGAGAGAAGACCTAAGCCCAACTGTGGGTCAGCAAAGCGTTGTTACTATCCCTATTAATATTATAAATGCGAAAGTAACTCTGTCTGTCTGTCTGTTACGCTTTAACGCCTAAACTACTTAACCGATTTGGATGAAATTGGGTATGGCGGTAGTTTCAACCCGAGAAAGGACATAGGATAGTTTTTATCCGACTGCGCAACAAGAAGGTAATGTTTTGGCGCGTTAACCGACATACACGCGGGCGAAGCCGCTGTCGGAAAGCTAGTATTTACATAACATCAAAAAGATACAAGGGATACAATCGAGTTAAAACTAAAATAAAACTTACATTATACATAATACAGGTAGGCCCATAATAAATAAGGGTACCTACATAATTTTGACTTGCTATGCAATTCAGTTTAAGGTACATCGTCGACCGATCGCATCGCATCGATGCAATTCGTAGCCAACTAATTAATTTGAATTGACGGGCCGGTGGCGTGGTCGGTAAGATACTTTGCTTTTTACGCTGCAGGTCTTGGGTTTGATTTCCACCCAAGACAGATATTTATGTGATAAACATTAATCATGTCTGTTTGTCTTAAGTAATTATCTATATTAAAGTATGTGTTTACTGAAGAAAGTTATTATAATTTTACGTAGTGTATTACCAGTTATCTGGTTTCTATAGCACTAGTTTCGCTTAGTTTCGGAACAGATGGACGTGTGTGTTAATTTCTCATGATGTTATTATTATTATGCCATAATATAACAAATTATAGCTTCTTATAATGTGGTTTAGAGGTTCATCTTCGTAAAGAGGTCCCTTATCGAAGTAGTCACGTGATTAATCGGTTTAGATTCATCTCACAAAGCACTACGACATCCCGACAAAGTAATTAAAGCCTTTCTTGAAAAAAAACTGTTTCAAAAGTTATTTACTTTAAAACTAGGTAGTGTCAATCTTTGCAAGGTGACTGGCAACAGATATTTTCGTAGTAGCCGTCAATAATAATAATAATAAGAGAGAGAGCAAAATTGTCTAACGGGCCTCTACATGTTGGCTTCGGCCCCACGCACGCCTTCCAAAAGTCCGCAGCTCCATAGCTCAGAGATAAAAAAAGACAAACACAATAATATAAGTTTATTTCAGGTATCAAACCCTCAATTAGTAAGACATGTATTAACTGTATAATTTTTACTTATACCTGCTTTCAATTTGCATGCCCATGTCACGGCAAAATATGGAAAACTATGTATTTTTTATTTTATTGTACCCATATTTGCAAAGAAATAAATGATTATGAGTTTGGTAAGAAGCAACGGGTCATGCTCAGTGTTAATCCAGACTATAATCTACCTCGGTGCAAAAATTAATCCAATTTGTTTTAAATTGTACAACTTTCATATCATAATACGTGCGACGCCCACAAACTGTATTTTTGACGTGATAACGTCTTTAAAATCGTTTTAGTCGGGTGACATGTTCAGAAACTTGTGTCACACCAAAACCTCACGAGCGCGATCGCAGGTATAACGAGAGAGAGACGGACCGATCTCCCGTCTCATCTCGAGCGCTGCCAGTCATTCCGTGAAACTTGTCACGCGGAATCCTCACGAGCGGAGGCTGGCATAGCGTTCGAGTGAGTGGACCGATCTTCCGTCTCTCTCACTCTAGCGGCCTACTTCATTAATTCCTTTTTAAGGATCGGACCGTTTACATCACGTGGTTCGTCATCGTCAAAAAGCCCTGACAATTGATATTGAGGGCGCCTCCTAAACTAATGATGTTGATGAGATTTGTAGGATGTGTGAACGATGTGTAAAGGTTAGGAGGTATCTGTGAATTGACCTGCTAAGTGTAGGTGAGCAGTTAAATAAAATGACACCTTAAACACCAAACAATGAAAACTAAATAATAACGACGGTATGAATAATTACTGAATTAAGTATGAATAAATTAATTTATATGGATGATTTTCTGTGTTGTGAAAGAGCAAAGTGTACAGAAATGTGTAAGTACCTACTCGTACATATTAATTTTACTTCGACCCTTTTTGGTGTCCCACTGCTGGGCACAGATCTTCTCTCAACTATCTTATAAGCTAATAGAGTTTAGGTTTTAATCCACACACGCTGGCCAAGTGTAGATTGGTAGATGTCATGTTCATGGCATGCCAGTTTCTTAAAGATCTTTTCCACAATTCACACAAAGATGTGTAGGCACGACCAGGGATCTAACCCGCGACCTTATATGGCCGATAGCGCTGCGCCACTGCTGTTCTACTGCGCCACCTGTACATAAAATATTAATAAGTATTATTTCTAGGAAATTTCCTAAAGAAGGTTACAGCGTTGGTCTGATGATTTTGTTTTTGCCACAAGCGAATGGTTTTGGGGAATAATAAAGTTGTATTACAGGCCGATGACGTGGTCAGTGAGATACTTGCTTTTAACGCCGCAGGTCGTGGGTTCGATTCCCACCCGAGACGAAAATTAGTGATAAACATTTGTGTTTGTGTCGAGTCTGGGTGTAAATATCTATTATAATTATATATTTACAAAAGAAAAGTATTCTAAGTATAGTATATACCAGTTATCTGGTTTCCATAACACAAGCTCTGCTTAGCTTGGGACCAGATGACCGTGTGTGTTAATGTCCCAGAATATTTATTATTATTATTTTTTATTCTGTAGCCCCTCAAGATACTACACGTGATTTATGACTGCTGCTAAATTAGCTTCTTTTAAATCTGTAATAAGTTAGCTATTTGTGTCGAATGCAGCCAGAGAGATGGGCCCGAATAGCCACCCACTGGGTTCGTTACTCAAGACGTTAGACCTCGATAAAGCAGACAGTGGCCTAAGGTTGCGAGAGACAGGACAAGATGGAAGACGTTGGGGGAGGCCTTTGCCTTGCTTGGCTTCCCCGCAACAGGGACGGGGACGAGTCTCCGTCTCGGACGGGGCTCGCCACCTTGCCGACTAAGGGCAGGTGGGCCGACCCGCTGGGATGCTCGTTGAATGCAGGAGCAAATCCCGCAGCCCGGCACAAAGGGACGGAATACCAGGGGGTTTCAGTGGGTAAACCGGGCTCGGCTGCTTCTAGCTGGAGCTTCTTCTGTGATGGCGAGACCAAGGGAAATAGGGATTCATTTATATAAATATAGATAGAATAGATATGGCTTGGAGGAATCTTAAGTTCTAATAACACTCAAATCTCAATACGGAAGAAACATTAACCCTAAACTGCTATGCAACAAGTTACAAGTACATAAAAATTCTACAACAATCACACTAAGGAAAAACAATCTTTTGTGAACCAATTAAAGTATAAATTCCTTTGCAAGTAATGACAAAAGATGAGCACATAGATTACGTAATGGACTTGAATCGACATTCATGGTCACGGTTATGTATGCTTAAAAGGTCACCATGTAAATTGTAAGGTAAAGATTATATCATTTAAGATACCTTTACATTGCCGTAGTATGCAACTACTCCACTCCACTCCTTTGCGTGGAGTAAAAGAGTGGAGTGGAGTACCAACCGTATATGACTTGACAATGGCGGCCAGTCAAAGCTGACTAGCCAGATACGTAGCCATAACCATACCTATGTTCTTTTTTGTTATCAAACCAGATTTGTGGTTTCAGCAATATTTTAATAAATAGTATAGTGTAAATGCTGCTTACAAACGGAGTGTCGTTGCCGAAACTTTGGTATATTTTCTTATATTTCCCTAAAACGTAAACAAGGCTATTATTTAGAATACTTCCGCGATAGAGAGAGACAGAAAATACTTATTTATTAAGCTACAATCTAAAAAATCGTAGCTGTATTCTGAATTGGAAATTTATTGCGAAAGTTAACGCAGTACCTACGTTGACCAATGCGATAATTTTTGCTTATCAATCAATAGCATTTTGTGTCGAATCATTGCTTCCCAAGATACGGGTTCTCCTAGTTTGGGGAGCACAGTGTATTCCTATTTCGGCATAGTATTTTGGTTAGGTATTTGAAACAAACATAATAATATGTATATGTTGCTACGCATATCTTTTTTATTCTTAGGCTAGCGCTTGACTACAACTCACCTGATGTTAAGTAATGATGTAGACTACGATGGGACGCGCCAGCCGAATGCACCGATTCACTCGTGATTACAAATGACTTTCGGCGAGGAGGTGGCAGTGAAATGAGGCTTGGTTGAAACCATTAAGGAGCAACAATTTCAACCCACCCTCTTAAACTAATAGACAGATGTCGGAAAAATGGCATCCGCCATCCGCCATCATTAAAAATCCAAAGAAATCGCCATTTTTAGACATAAATCTCTGGAGCGCGAGACTCGGAGTCCAGATCTGTAACTACTTTTTGTTATCACTTCAGACTTCGTTTTTTTCGTGTGCCACAGCTGGGCACGGGTCTTCTCTCATCTTACAAGAGCTGCCTCTCTCAATGAGCGTTATTACACCCTATCTTCGGCTAATCGCATCCAGCTACTGCCTATTTAACACAGATCGTGTTCTACTACGTTTGCCAAGAAGTCGTTTCCATTCAAGAACTCGCTGACCCCAGAGATTATCAGTTGTTCGACAGATATGGCCAGCCTGCTGCAACTTCAACTTGCTAATCCTATGCGCTAAGTCGTTAACCTCCTTTTTTAACCGACTTCTAAAAGGAGGAGATTATCAATTCGACTGTATGTTTTTTTATGTTTGTTACCAAAGAACTTTCGAATGGGTGAACCGATTTTGATAATTTTTTTTTTAATTGAAAGCTGATGCTTCCCGTGTGGTCCCATTTCAGTTTGGTTTAGTTCTGAGAATGGCATCCATGAAGTCGGTTTTTTTTGTTAATATTTTAACTTAATATTATTTGGATCGAAGTTCCTTATCGCGCGTTGTGAAAGGGGGCTAGACGGAAAAATTTCTTACGAAAAGTTGTCACGACACTTTTTGCTATAGTAAGCTATTGTAAGCTGTGCGGCGTGCGCATGTTTCTCTGTCTGTCTGTCTGTCTGTCTGTTTCTCTCTCTCTCTCTCTCTCTCTCTCTCTCTCTCTCTCTCTCTCTCTCTCTCTCTCTCTCTCTCTCTCTCTAGAGATAGAAAAACAAAATAAAATAAATATTATTATAACTTAAAAAAAACTATTACAATTCCTTAACTAATTAATCGAAAGGAACTTCGTCCCATCCGGGTGTCCCTTGACACCTCTCAATTTTTTTTTTAATTCTTCGATTGACTGGCGCTTGACTACAACTTGCTTGATGTTATCAATGATGTAGTCTACGATGGAACGCGCCAGCCCAGTACACCGATTCACTCGTGATTACGAATGATTATCGGTGAGAAGGTGGCAGCGAAATGAGCCTCCATAAGGTTAGAAACCTTAAAGGAGCAACAATTCCGATTCCACCCTCTCTGCATGATGTCACCAGACATCGCACCGGAACACGGCAAGGCCGCTTGGCGGTGCGGCTTTGTCTGGCGGGTGGTCACTAACCACGGCCGAAGCCTACCACCAGTTGATTGTCACCTGATTTGCACCCCCGGACGAAGGTGACTCAGCCCTCAAAAAACACACCCTAATCTTACCGTTCATGGGGTAACACACTTATGTTGGCTATATGAAGAATATTCAGATTCTCAGGTAGGGATAGTCGGCGACAATCAATATTACGCGTAGGTAGATCCGAGTTCAAAATTGGCACCTGGGAAGCCTGACGTTTCTATAGCAACAACCCCTTTGACTGAAGTTTACAGGGCTGTACTTGGTACAGTCGATTACAAAAGTTAATTTTAACCACAGACAATAGGTAATAGGTAGGTACCAAATTTAACAAAACAATACATTTAGCATGATTACAAAAAAATAACTGTTTTAAATTTTCAATGGAATAAAGATGTTTGAGCAGTGATCAGCGGTTGCGCAGTGGCATCAGCCTCGCCTTTGAAGTAAGGTCCCCGGTTCGATGCTTGGTTTTTCATCATCGCTGCTCAATATCGGTGAAGGAAAACATCGTGAGGAAACCGGCACGTCTAAGAACTAATCATTCGAGGACATATGACATCCACCAACCCGCACTTAGCCAGCGTGTGTGGATTAAGGCCTACACTCTCTCAACTAGTAAGATAGTTGCCCAGCAGTGGTATACTAAAAAGGGTTGAAATGAAGTGAAGTGAAATGAAATGATGTTTTTTAATGTATAACTTTCATTTATTATAGTTTATAGAAATCTTGGGAAATGCTGGCAAAACAAAACTAAAGGAATTGCAAAGACCCGAAAATAAGGTCATAAAAATACTATTCTGCTATCCGTATTTAGCGGCGATGAAACAATTCACACAAAGATGTGTGGGCACGACCGGGAATCGAACCTGCGACCTTATATTTCTAAGGTGATGCCCGTACCGCTGCGCCACCGCTGCTGCCGTATAGTATAAGTCAATATGACTTGATTAGTATACCTGATCACTCAAGTTTCTATATTACCTCGGTACCTAGTCGAGCGGTGTAAGCCGTCCGATTGAGCTATACTGTACCCGGGAGGTCGCGGGTTCGATTCCCGCCCCGGACAATATTTGTGTAACAACAAAAAATTTTTTCCGTGTCTGGTTGGTTGAGGGACTACCCTCCGTGCCTCGGAGAGCACGTTAAGCCGTCGGTCCCGGTTGTCATTTAACATATCTATGACAATCGTTACATGTAGGTAGTCAGTAGCCAATATAATCTGACACCTGGTCTAACCATCTCGGCTACTGGTTCCCTACGGGTTTCGAGGTCTGATGGCAGTCGCTCGTATAATTCTGGTAGCTGGCCGCATCAGGTTAGGCTGGGAGCCGACCCCAATAGAAATGGGAAAAAGGCAAAGGGAATGATGATGATGACTCAACTTTGCTAGTTGTAGGTAAAGATGTGTGGGCACGACCGGGATTCGAACCCGCGATCTTATATTTCCAAGGCGAGGCCCGTACCACTGCGCCACCGCTCCTTTAGTATTTTAGGTACACATTTGTCATGATGATTAATGATGGATGACTCAACGTAAAACATTCATAGTTAATGCATCATAATAATAAAAACCGCAAATATTACGAACAACTAGATGCAGCCCACCACACTTCGCTCAGGGTGCAATCGCTATGAATATTATAAACGTTACATTTTGTAAAGATGGATGTGTGAATGTTTGTTACGCATCCCCTCCGAAATTACTAAACGGTAGATGAAATACACAAAGGTCTTTTAGCAATACCACTACAACTAAAGTTAGTATTGTCTTAGATTTACGCGAATATCACACATTGAAATAAAACTACTTTGTAGCGGATTTTATCGCGGTCTTTTTTAGATCTAAATTTTTATGAGCTCAGTTTGCTTCAATCGGACGGAACGAAACTTAAATAATAATGTTTGTAGGTAGTCAGTAATAATTGTGATTAATATTCTTGGACGTCAAAAACCTCGAGGACATGTGACATCTACCAACCCGCCCTTGACCAGCGCGTGTGGATTAAGGTCTAAACTCTCTCAACTTGTAAGATAGTTGAGAGAAGACCCGTGCCCGTGTTAATTATTGTCGTGCAGAAAGTCGCGATGAGATTTGTAAAACGGTCCTATTATATTACATTATTCTACATCTGGGTGTAAATATCTATTTTAAGTATTTATTTACAAAAGAAGAGTATTATATGTATAGTATATACCAGTTATCTGGTTTCCATAACACAAGCTCTACTTAGCTTGGGACCAGATGACCGTGTGTGTTCATGTCCCACAATATTTATTTAATTGTTTATTTATTTATTACGACTTTAAGCTGTTCTTATTTTTGTACTGACTTCAAGAGTCAAAGAGTCATTATTTTAATTTAGATTGTAATTTTTCTGTGTAAGAAAAGGGCCGATGTATCTAATGTGTGTATTGTAGAAACGAATGATGTCCAGAGGCCCGGCACACAAATAGCTAGCTACCACTTGGCATGTTCTATGCGACACAGGGACGTATTCGCACAAGATAATTAGACAGCAGACAAATAGTTCTAACAATAATTTTTATCGTTAGATATCTTAGAAATGACGACCTCGGTAGTCGAGCGGTGTAAGCCGTCCGATTGGGTTATACTGTGCCCGGGAGGTCGCGGGTTCGATTCCCGCCCCGGACAATATTTGTGTAGCAACAAAAAATTGTTTCGGTGTCTGGTTGATTGAGGGACTACCCTCCGTGCCTCGGAGGGCACGTTTAGCCGTCGGTCCCGGTTGTCATTTAACACATCTATGACAATCGTTACATGTAGTCAGAAGCCAATATAATCTGACACCTGGTCTAACCATCTCGGCTACTGGTGCCCTACGGGTTTCGAGGTCTGATGGCAGTCGCTCGTATAATTCTGGTAGCTAGCCGCATCAGGTTAGACTGGGAGTCGACCCCTATAGAAATGGGAAAAAGGCAAGGGGAATGATGAGATATCTTAGAAATAAAGTAGCCGATAGCGTTGATGTGTCCGTGGCGTAGTCGGTAAGATACTTGCTTTTAACGCCGCAGGTCGTGAGTTATATTCCCACTTAAGTCAGACATTTGTGTCATGAACATATCTGTTTGTCTTGAGTCTGGATGTAATCTACTATATAAAAATAAGTCGAGTTTTCCTTCCTGACGCTATAACTCCGGAACGCACGAACCGATTTCCACGGTTTTGCATTCGTTGGAAAGGTCTCGGGCTACGTGAGGCTTATAGAAAAGAAAATTCAGGAAAAATTTCAACAGAAAAGCGGGAAAATGTTACATATAACGAAGCCATCTGGTGGCGAAACGGAGTTCGCCGGGTTTGCTAGTTATCTATATACATATAATAAGTATGTATTAACAAAACAAAATGTCCCACGATATTATACTTACTTATATATTTTTAGAGTATTTTTTTCTATGCCACCGATTATAGTGGAAATGTCACAAAACGCTTTGCTTCCACTTTTATTGTGCCGCTATATCGCTATCGCTGCCGGTCGCTATATCCTTATAGTTAAAATGTCTGTCTTCAAGTCACGAGTGAATCGGTAGTTCCTGGGTAAGCGCGTTTCATCGTTGACTGCGTCATTGCTTAACAGTCTAGTCTTGGTCAAGCCTATAAAAACTTTTTTTGTTATTTGTGCCTATATTTTTTTCTAGATAATCTATTCCAATCTTTCTTTTTCTGGTACATTTTCCAAATAAAAAAGTGTTTTTTTGATTTTTAAGTCGGATGTAAATGTTTACAGTGATTATGATTCCGTTGAAAGAAAGTGATGCAGATATACGCATTGTATAGCCGCATCCTTTTCTTAAACGGAATCACAATCGCTTTTAACACTTATAATAGGTAATGTCAGCATTACCTATTGCTATATTGTCAAAATACTTTTTTGTTTAAATCAAATTGATTTAATTAGCATTATATAGAGAATTTTACAATAAAACAAATACACGTTTACTTCAACCCTTTTTAGTGTCCCACAGCTGGGCACGGGTATTCTCTCAACTATCTTATGAGTTGGGAGCGTTTAGGCCTTAATCCACACACGCTGGCCAAGTGCGGGTTGGTGGATGTCACATGTCCTCGGATGATTAGTTCTTAGACATGCCGGTTTCCTCACGATGTTTTCCTTCACCGATATTGAGCAGCGGAGATGAAACAATTTACACAAAGATGTGTGGGCACGACCAGGATTCGAACCCGCGACCTTATTTTTCTAAGGCGAGGCCCGTACCGCTGCGCCACCGCTGCGTTTTACACGTTTATTCTCCATCAAATCCATTCCAGTGTACCTATGCGTGTGTGTGCCTGTGCACGTGTGAGGTTATGCAAGTTGTGCACGGAGATATATAAAAATCTGGATGAATTTATTGTATACCCGTGAATCCTAATTTTTTTATCATTCGATATTATAGGCTTCCGTCATTCATAAGTTTTTGTTGTCCTTGATAATGTAATCTTATTGTTACCTCAGATAATATATTACTATAGTTGTTACCTATATTAAAACTATATACTTATCTATATATTATCAATTTTTATTATCCATATTATCTCTAAACTACCGATCTAACCTTTTAAATGCATTACCCAAAACTGTTTAAAGATTATATCGATTGATTTGATTAAAACACGAAAAGGAAACACTTAACAAAATAGTTTTAATATTCCGACCGTTTTATTTTAGTAGTCACTAATAATAATAATAATATAGTGGGACATTAACACACTATGGAATCCAGATAACTGGTAATATACTACATATAATACTTTTCTTTTGTAAATATATACTTAAATATAGATAATTACACCCAGACACAAGACAAACATAAATATTTAAACAAATGTTTGTCTACGGTGGGAATCGAACCCACGACCTGCGGGGTGAAAAGCAAGTATCTTACCGACCACGCCACCAGCCCGTCAAAAAAAAATTAAAACAATCAAGCCCTTTAATGTTCCAAAGAAACTTCTTTCAACTATCTTACATGTTTGTTACGAGCGTTTAGTCATGAAAAATGAAAATGAATGAAATAAATGAATGAATGAATGATGAATGAAAATGAAAATATGCTTTATTTTTTTGAAGACGCGAGTCTACATAATAATAGTCTAATTTCTTTTCCTACCGTGCTGTGAATGACTGGCAAATACTGAGAACCACTGCCATAAAACTCAGTAGACTTTTTTCTTATTAAAATGAAGTACTTATATCTATTACATTTTGTTTGTTTGGTGTGTTGAATTAGAGCGACTTAATTCCAAGCGTTTTTATCTATTAGATAGTCTGAAATTTTATAATACCCTTTCTTACATAACGTAGATTTTACAATTATTTTAAATTAGTTAATAGTCATTTCCCTAATATTATTTGGAAGTTTATTGTAGCAACGTAGCCAAGTGGTTGGACGTTGTGTTCAACTAAATGGCTGACTGAAGTTTAGCCCTTTACTAGGAGCCGGCGTTTAATAAAGCGGCTAGCTGCTTAATTAGCTGGCTGATTTAACCAGTTGGCTGCGACATATTATTATACACTTCCCCATAAGAGTTACTGATTTTGTGGAGACGGGTATGATGTGCTACAAGATCGTTCTTATTTCTAGTATTTATATTGACATGAAAAATAAAATATGAAGATTAAGTAACCTCCACCAACTAGCATTTGGTCAGCGAGTGTGGTGATACCTAAACACTTGAGAGTGAATTTTCAGAAAGTTGAGAGAATTACTATTTTCAGCAGTGGGTCTCTGAAGGTCTTCGAATGTGTAGTTCTAAGATATGTCGGTTACTTTGCGATGTTTTTTTAGCGATATGGAGCATCCGGGATGAGACAAATCACACAAAGATGTGGGCACGACATACGACTGAACCCACGACCTAATATCAAAGTCGATACTGTTCGCCCACCGCTACTCTCCAATTATAATATTATTTTCTAAATCAGTTACGTATAACGCCTCCTACCTTACTTCCTTACTAATATTATAAATGCGAAACTCTGTCTGTTTGTCGCGCTTTCACGCAAAAACTACTGAACCGATTTTGATGATATTTGGTATGGAGATAGTTTGAGACTCGGGTAAGGACATAGGATCGTTTTTATCCGACTGTACATAAAGAGGTTAATGGTTTAGCGTGACAAACGACACACGCGCGGGCGTAGCCGTGGTTTGATAGCTAGTATAATTTAATAAAAGCAAAAGTATTCCTGTCTGTCGCGCATTTTCGCTAAACTACTGAATCGATTTTGATGAAATTTTCTATGAAGATAGTTTGAGACCCCGGCAAGGACATATAGTTTTTATCCGACTGCACAGAAAAAGGTTATT
Source organism: Meganola albula (assembly GCA_936450015.1). Taxonomy (NCBI): domain Eukaryota; kingdom Metazoa; phylum Arthropoda; class Insecta; order Lepidoptera; family Nolidae; genus Meganola; species Meganola albula. Next base: position 3,123,963 of record OW388144.1, on the reverse strand, counting down.
GGTTTAGCGCGTTAAATGACGCGCGGGCGGAGCCGCGGTCGAAAAGCTAGTAGACCATAAATATCACGGGCATCAAGGCTCAGCTCTCAGCCCAGGGCTGTATCCCTGACATCGGCCTTCAGGTAAAAGCCGCCATTGAAGGCGAATTGAAAAGAGGCCGTAGGTACGGGTAGGGTGGGAGCCGATAGGGTGTCACTATCGCAACCGGCGGGATCGCCATGGCTACGGCTGAGTACGGCCCTGGGTAGCCTTGCATGGAATGGGGAGGGCAATACCCGTTGCTACTTGCAAGCCGCTATCAATTTGTAGCCGACTGCCGTCATTCCGCGTCTCAGCGAGGTTTTCGCTAATGTGTGCGACAGTGCGACTGATTCTGTTCAAGGTCGCGAGTTTTTCTTTTACTGCATTATATTTGGGAAACTTTTGTCTTGTTGTTTATATTTTCAGTAAGCAGTTATCATATCGATAACTGCTTAATTGTTTTATTGATAATAGAATTAACAAAGAAATAAGGTATTTACAGTTCAAATCACTTTAGATATTAGGAATTATTATTTAAATACCTTAAAAACCGAATATATACTTCTACAGAAGAAATGTTATTAGTTAGTAAGTAAGAGTTGGTAAAATAGGTAAATATAATAAATATAAATATATTAGATTATATAAATTAAATCTATACTAATTTAATGAAGAGGAAAGATTTGATTGTTTGTTTGTAACGAATAGGCTCAAAAACTACTGGACCGATTTCAAAAATTCTTTCACCATTAGAAAGTTACATCTTTACTGAGTAACATAGACTATATCATATGTTAAAAAAAAATAGGGATCCGTATGAAAACTTGGATAATGTAACCCAAGGTGTGAAAAACGTCACGAAGGAAATCATTATATCACGTACGCTGCGTAAACTATTGACATTAGAGCAAAGTGATGTACTACAGTTTTATAGAGGCTATAAATATCTACAAAAAAGTTCAAGTACCATATCTCTAAACATTTTATTTACGTCACAATAACAACTTTTTCATCTTAAAATATGCAATTGTAACGCCGGTACAAATTAGACTCAATTATTCGTACCTTGGTATTAATCATATCTAAATAAATCACTTAATTTCAAGGATATATCAGTACCTGTAAATTACTTTTTGAATTATTTAAATCGGACATACCATTCAAAAGATATCATGAGTAGGTATAATATTTATCAAAATTGAAATTTAAGAAACAGAGCGGTCTATGTCTGTGACTCTAATGGATTGGAATATAAGGTTGAGACGTGTATCTGTGTACAAGTTTGTTGCCATGTAGTGCGGACGGGCCGATTTTAAAGCGGTGTTTTTATTAAAAAGCTGAAGTAATAGAGATCATTCTAAAAAATAAATAATGTGTCAGGGTTAATATATATTTTTTAATTCATTGAATTATATCTACAACAAAAATTGGCAAATGGTTCCTGTATGTATCAATAAATGTAACTCAACAAATGGGCTATCTAACAGTGCAAGAATTTTTCAAATCGGACCTGTAGTTTCTGAGATTAGCGCGTTCAAACAAACAAACAAACAAACTCTTCAGCTTTATAGTATTAGTAATATAGATTTCGGCACCATAGCTATATTAATGATTTTGAGAATTGGTCTGCAGCAGGGAAAGTCTGCCAAGAGTGTGATAAAATTTATGATGTTTAAAAATTTTGTCTAACACTGTTAACTACTCGTGCGAAGCCGGGGCGGGCCACTAGTTATATAATAAATCAAATTTCATGACACTGTAAGCTCAGTTTGCTTAAATCGGACGGAACGCAACTTATATAATAATGTTTGTAGGCAGTCAGTAGTAATTGTGATTAATATTTTTGGACGTCAAATACTGAATCAGTCCACCCGTGAACATGAAGTCTGTAAAGACTTAGAAACGTCGGTCGGGATCTAAAATCTGAAATAAACTGCGATAAAATCCGTTAAACGTAGTTTTATTTTGAATGTGTGATATTCGCGTAAATCTAAGATTATTGAATAACTTTTTATAAAATTTATAATTTTTGTAAAATGTACTACAATAGTATGTGTGGATTAAGGCCTAAACTGTCTCAAACCGTAAGATAGTCGAGAAAAGACCCGTGCCAAGCGGTGCACTAAAAAGGGTTGAAGTGTGGTGTAGGCGCCCAGTAAATACCGATTCACTCGTGACTTAAAGACAGACTGCTAACAGTACATCTAAGAAATTATATTATTACTAGGGGACCCCACACACATTGTCCTGCACGATATTTCAATCCTGTAGGCTAATTCACGTAATTTCTTGCAGCGGCGATCAAGTTGCGGGGCAGTTGCAATCACATTGCAATTAAGTTTACGTCTTAGTGAGAATCGGTATTAAGTAACATATACATATGCTAAAATAAAGAATTACTTACTTACTTAAAATATTCGCGTGAGGAGCACTCGACGCAAGCGTATCTGACAGCGGTTGTCAAAATTACACGAGTACGAAAAGGGCAGTTTTGATCGAAACTTAACTGCAACTGAACTTATAATTACGTGGGTACCGACTTCAGCGCCATCTTCTGATTTCTGAATCTGAACCATCCAGGGCGCTACCCAAACAAATACAAAAAAATTCATTCGAATCAGTCCAGTCATTTAGGAGAAGTTCAGTGACATACACAGGTACAGTAGTATTATTTTTAATATAATTGTATTACTCCTACTACTATCCATTAGCGTCGCTCTGCTTGACACGAGTTCTAAATATGTATCGTAAAGTTGAATGGGTTCAGCGTTAATTCATACACACCATCAAGAAGATATCGTTAGTTACGTTCATACATACATCTTATCTTATCTTAACAATGAGGCTGGTATCCCAGAGCACTAGGACCCAATGGGATCTTTTGTACTTCCCCTTGATTCTATAAAGCCTCAAGTATGCTTCCTCCACACAGCCTGTCCATGACCGCTGCTATTTGTCGGGGACACATGAGGCCACATGCACTAAGAGTAGGGTGGTCTACCCCTAATGCATTCATGCGTTTACGCACTAAAGAGTCACATTCGCACAGTAGGTGTTCCATGGTTTCCTCAGCTTTTCCACATGCTAGGGACTTTCTGCCAGCCCTATTCTATACAGGTGTTTCTGCAGCCCAAAGTTCCCAGTTAGTGCACCTATTACCAATCTGATTTTTGTCCTGATCATGCCCCTCAGTCTCTGAGAATACCTTGGGGGCCAATCGCCTAAAAATCATACATACATAAAGTCACGCCTTTTCCAATGGGGGTAGGTAAAGATTATAGAGCGCCACTTGCTACGATCTAAACATACTCCCTTAGCCTCACTAATTTTCATACATGTGGTCATACATGCACGGCGGTTTTGAGTTCTACGCACCTGTCCCTTTTGTAGGACATCACCGATGAGATCAGCGAATCCTAGGGCGTCCTCTCCCAGCATTACCACGTATCTCCGACGTGTATATACCTTTCGTTATTCGTCTATCATTACGTTCGTAGTCTCATAATATAACTTGGCCGGACCACACAATCGCGATATAAACGTTGACTCTACAGGCCGACGGTTTAACTCGCGTATCGCCATCTGAGGTACAAAGTCATAAAACATTAATTAAATCTCATAAAGAACTATTTAACCCCAGACAAAAGTAATGTAAGACTATTCGTTACTAATAATATCCATATCGCTTGAATCATCATCACTGTCTGTGCAGCTTGAGGAGTCAGAATCTTGGCGATAGGCGATACGCGAGTTAAACGGTCGGCCCATAGTCAATAGCCCAATCCTCTAAATCTAGAGTTGTCCGGCAACCTCCCGAGCCGAGGTTTGTCCCCACATAGGGAGACCTTACAGCTTGTAATGTATTAATTAGCATTCGCTTAATTGTTAGCATGCGAATGCTTCATTAACATTTTACAAATTTAGTATTGTTGCGAAATACTGTAAAGTATGAAGGGAATTTACCACTCGCTTCATATCTACTTGTTTAGCATGCACATAACACCGGCCACCACCGATAGCCTGTCATGTGCTCTCTGTCGCTCGCAACCAGATACTCTGTTTCATGTTACCTTGATTTACATAATTCGCGAGTGAAAAATTATTAGCTCTTTAATTCGCATATTAACAAAAATCATACATTTTATTATTAGCGGGTGATTATTTTGCGATAATGCGTAAGAAAGTCGCATCAATTTTACGCAGAGAGAGAGAGAGAGAAAGTACTTACAGCATCTTAAGGGAATTTCGGGTGATAATCTCAAGGATCCCATACATTTTGTGCTTTTCAATCATTAATAATAATAATAATATAGTGGGACATTAACATACACGGTCATCTGATCCCAAACTAAGCAAAGCTTGTACTATGGAAACCAGATAACTGGTAATATACTACATATAATACTTTTCTTTTGTAAATATATACTTATATATAGATAATTACACCGTGGTCGGTAAAATACTTGCTTTTCACGCCGCAGGTCGTGGGTTCGATTCCCACCCGAGACAAACATTTGTTTAAATATGTCTGTTTGTCTTGTGTCTGGCTGTACCTAAGGATACATAATCTAATTATAATATTAGATAATATTTAAGTATATATTTACAATATACAAGTATTTTATGTACCTAGTATATTACCAGTTATATGGTTTCTATAGTACAAGCTCTGCTGAGTTTAGGATCAGATGACCGTGTGTGTTAATATCCCACTATAAATTAAATTTATAACACCCCTATTTTTCAACGTGTGTAAAAAATGGAATCTAGCGTGCGTTTCAGTGCGTGTCTGGAGTCAGTTCTCCGATATCAGACTGGGCGGCCTACATTTTGTACCTACCTATGTAAGTTATTCCGCCCTGCATACAATGGCCTTCGAATTTTCTTTTGTATAGCCTATTTTTCGTTACCAATAAATCTTGCTTTGTAAAATGTTATAGGCTAGAGCTAGTACCTATTCATTATTGGAAAAGCATTTTTAATACTATGATTATGATAACAAAGGAAATATGTTTTCACTTTTATGAAAAGTATCTTATATTGTAATAATAGGTATAGAATGTAATTAGAAATTCAAAAGGCACATTTTTTTAAAAATCTTAAATAGGCTTGTGTTTGACCACAACTTGCCTGATGTGAAGCAATGATGCAGTCTACGAGGGAACGCGCTTACCCAGTAAATACCGATTCACTCGTGACTTGAAGACCATACATATACAAAGTATGTCACTTTACATGTATCCTTACTAATATTCTACTGCATCATTCCTTCACATCAGGCAAGCTGTGGTCAAGCGCAAGCCTATTAAAGGATAAAAAAGGTCCTAATTAAGGAGCTGAATGCACCTGCTCATTGTGTGGAGGGCTGTCCCTTGCAACCTGTATATGAGTATAATAATTGTCAGCAAAAGCTTTAAAAGTATACAGTCATGTATACACTACCTCAACTGTGAATAAGAGGAGTTGCTAGTTGTTTTCACTCCGCGAACCTCAAAAACATTTTCACAAATAAAAAACAAAGTCCTAAAATATCTAGAACAGGCACATTAAGTGCCGCACTACCTAACCTCCTCTGCAGAAACCAAAAAAAAAATAAGTTCATGTTTTTGGCGGCTTTATCGGTCGGCTATGCGCCGCTCCGGGGGCCTGGGAAACTGGCGCGACGGGGGAAGCCCCCACCTCCAGGGCCCTCCCCGCCTATGAGCTCAGCCTGGTCTGATAGTACTGTATTTGACAAAATGCTCTAGTTACACGTCACAATCGCAGAACTTAACAGAAAATGACAGTATTATAGAGTTTAACTACCTACCCACTCAATAATATCGTTACAAAGTTTCGGATAGTTAAGAAACTTAACATTAAATTTATAATCATTAAAATTATATCTTTACTAGCTGCCCCAGCAAATTTCGTACCGCGTATTTCGCACCTTTAAATTACTATTACAAAATAGGGGTTGGTGAAATAAGGGTAAAAATTTAGAGTTATATGTATTTTTAACTGTATGTCCATTTAATAAAAGAATTGTCCAAAATTATTAAAAAAAATCTTAGGGATGGATAACCCTTGTCACTTAAGGGTATGAAAAATAGATAGTAGCCGATTTTCAGACCTCCTGATATTCAGTAGGTATGAATATGCCTATAAAATTTTATAAAAATCGGTCAAGTCGTTTCGGAGGAGTATGCTGCCCACCAGACACTAAAGTGCAGTAATAGGTAGGTAAGGTGATGCAGTAATTCGCGCCAAAATAGTAAATGGCCAATAATAAATTCATTTAGAAGGATATTTTCTTTTTTATTGTTAAGACGTGTGAACCTACGCCTATAGAACATTTCTGCATTCATTTTTTTTTTGTTTATACTACTGCTTAATTTTTATATCAAATTCTTAACTTTAAATGGCGTTTGCTCGCAATCGTTATTTTGCATTTACTGCACTTTAGTGTCTGGTGGGCAGTATGGTAACTAACTTCCGACCGACTGTTTGTATGGGAAGTTTTAAGGGAAAAAGCACTCATATGTTTTATTAAGACATACACATACATACATACACATACATAGCTTGAAGCCTGTAGAATAGAATAGAATAGAATATAATTTATTTGCATAGAATGTAGGTACATTATTATAGGTATATAAGTCATTACATGTGTGTGAGCCGTATACATTCCGCCTTAAAATTAGCATGCAAATATATTTCAATTTTTTGGTTTAATATTCAATGACTAGGTATGATAATGATAATCTCTACTACTTAGGACCATTTCGATAAGTTAATGTCTCTTAAAATTAAATTAGTCTAAGAGGTTTAAAAATATTTATACAGATAGAATATTTATACAATAGTAAGCATGTCAATTTGGATGGTCCTAGAAATTTAAAGATACATATTCAGGTACATTGTCAATTCTAAGATTTCAAATAATTATATTCAGTATAATAATAAATTATAAAAAAATTATTACATTTCAATTAAAGCAATAAGTTATTGTAAAATTATTAATTATGTATGTCATTTGTTTCATAATCAGAAACCTTCGTCTTTCAAAAAGTCATCAACCGAGTAATAGCATTTGTCTAATAATAACGCCAACAATTTCTTTTTAAAAATTTGAATTGTTGCATTTTTTATATTACCTGTTGTTTAGCAGAGTTATAATACCAAGATAAAATTCTTATTTTAAAATTGGTTTATTGCAAGAGTTGTATATTTAACAAAATAGATGCGCACACCGCGCTGTTAGCTTAGATAGTTTTTTAGGTAGGTGTCCACGGGGTGCGGGGTGCGAGCGGCTTGTCCGCCGCCTGCGTTCCTCTTCACGCGCCGCCGTTAGTGCGCGCAACATCCTCCGCCCCCTTGAGAATTTAATTCTCAAGGCTATCCACTATTCCTTCTAGGATACAGAGCTTATGCACGGGGCGCTTGACAACGCCACCCCTGGCAATAACTTCTGCAACTCTTGCGACTCCGTCCGCGCCATGATGAAGTGAAGATATCCTGCCCATTGGCCAACACATAGGCGGTGAAGCTTCCATGATCAGTACAAGGTCTCCAATGTTGAGGGCTCGTTGTTTTAACTGCCATTTAGTTCTTTGTTGAAGAGTTGCTAAGTAGTCTTTAGTCCACCGGTTCCAGAAGTGGTGCCTTAAATTTTCTAAGAGCTGGTACCGGTTCACACTCGTTCGGTGTGTGACAGGCGAAGGTAGTGAGGTCAAAGCTCGACCCACAAGGAAGTGCCCAGGCGTAAGAGGATTTAGATCCGACGGATCGGTTGACATTGCCGTTAGGGGACGCGAATTCATGACTGCCTCTATTTGCGAAAACAGCGTATAGAGTTCTTCAAAAGTTAAGCTACAGTTACCAGATATACGCTTAAGGTGAAACTTTGCCGTTTTAACACCGGCCTCCCAGATACCGCCGAAATGCGGTGCGTATGGAGGAGAGAATTTAAAATAAATACCTTCGTTGCTTGCAAATTCGTAGATAGAATTTTTACACGTTTTAAACAGTCTGCCCAACTCGCCACCTGTATTTGTAGGCAGAGGTGAATATTAGCCACTTTTCGCCGGCTACGTAAGTTCAGAAATTGGGGGCGAGCCTATTGCTGTTCATCGGGCACAATTTCAAACTTCGAACTGCCACAAAGATTCTCTAAGTAAATTATAGTCTTTTTGCTCGATCCGAGAATCGAATCCTAGAACCTTTGACAGGTTAAAAATAAAATATAAATTATTATTTTTACAATGATATATAATATCTATTACTTGATCCCCAATCCACGTCCTCTAACAAAAAGAAGCAAAATTAAATGATTTTTTTCAGGCAAGACCTAGACCGCTGCAACACTTGTCCTGAGATTATATCTGCGCTGCCATTTATGCTGTCAATACCTGGGCTGCTAGACAAATTCCACAGCGAAGCGATAACGAAACGTCGAAAAGAACAAAATATAATATACGATTGACATTTTCGAAATGTCACGTGACAAACTTATGTGGATCCCAAACATTTTGTTATTCTCGATTGTTCGTTCGTTCGCTATGAAATTTGTCTAGACGCCTTGGAACGGATTCTCGCGCATAAGACATTTGTGTTAAACTCGACATACCTAAAATTTGTCGTAAAAATTGCGAATGTCGATTGCAAACTAGTGAAATCGATATATAATGTATATTGCTATAGACTAATCGTTGCAAGTTGCGTTGAGCGGTAGACTTATCTCTAACGTGACATTCTGAGAACACGAAAATTAGTTTTTAATTGACATTTGCCATTCTTTTCGACGTACGAGTATGTCGCGTCCGAGATAAATGTCTAAAGCGCGAAAATCGGAGTTGGTATGTCACAAAGACGTAATTAGACATTTAACCTCTCAAACATCTTACGATTATGTTGGCAACATTGGATGACGTAGATGGCGCGAGAGTAGCGGCTGCCAATATTGCGAGCGAAATCTACTAACACTTGCTCATTCATTCAGAACGGAGAGAATGATTGGCTCTTATGGCTCTTTGATGTATTCTATTGAGAAAGCGCGCGACATATAGTAGTCAGAATTGATATTGGATTTATAGGCGGTTGAAATAATTTATAGAACAATCATACAGATACTTATTGATTATTGAGTTTAATGTGCAGGTTTTAGGTCTTGACAGATTAACAGTTAACATGGTTCTCTTAGTAGTCTGTGGTTAACATCTATGACACTATTTTACATTGTAGCGCGGACACGTACAACGTATGAAAGGAAATTGTAAGTCAAAACGAGATTTAGGCAATTGACCCATAATAACATCAATCTAATAAAATCTTCGAGTTTATACATAAAAAATGACAGTGGCTTTAGATCGATAGTTTTAGTATAGTTTTATCTTTTTTTTTGTTGTGCACTTCTACCCTTTCCACAAGTTTTCTCTTCTAGAGGTTTGCTGGTAGAAAATTCATAATTGAATTAAGCTCGCCTGTGTACATTGTTGTTTCCTATTTATAATTGTCTATATAAGTGCTTTGTGTACAATAAAGAATAAGAATAAGAATCGAATTCCAGACATTTCACAGATTTAGGACGCTCAAAAACGCACACGAAAGTTATTCGAAACTTCGTAATACACAAGTGGTAGGGCTAACACCCGTCTGTTACCTTTAACCTTTAAAATCTGAAAATTTGGCTTTAATTTTTTCACTACCGCCATTATAATGATAGAATGATTTATCAAATTGAGGCTAAGCTAAAGTTCTAAAGATATTTTTCATTAGCGTTGTCTACATTAAATTTAATTCTCAGAGAGCCGAATTTCAAATAACATCTATTATGTCTTCGTGAATGAAAAGTTATTTTTAAAAATTTTAACTCCTCATCAAAAAGTGGTTGTGACATAACAGGAGTTTTTTTTTTGTTTTGGTTATTTAAACAAGTGGAATTCTACACATATTATGTATCTACTTATTGGGATAAACCATATTGGAATTGGGATTCAGACCATAAAAGATCCATATAGAGTTAGTAAATATATATACCTTAAAGATATTGTTAGTAGTGCTTTAATTCATATAAAGAAATAAACCTAAATCCGACAAAACATTAACTTATGTGCTCCAACATGTATGCGGTCACACTGTTTCATGTATGGGCAATCCAGACAATTAGCAATCATTTTCAGAATAGGTACTGTTCGTACTTACTACTCAACGGGCATAATTCCAAACTTCAAGCTGAAACTAAGATTCTCAAATTTTATATTTTAAATCCCGACGTTTCAAAACGAAACGTTTCTTAAACGTTGGGATTTAAAGTCTAAAATGAACAGCGACAAAATCCGTTATAAAATAGTTGTATTTCAATGTGTGATGTTCACGTAAATTTTAGAAATTATTCTCTAAGTATATTAGAAAAGTATATTTACTCGAAATCGAACCGGCGACCTCGCGGTTATAAACATCCTATCCTATCCTACTAATATTATAAATGCGAAAGTAAGTGTGTGTGTGTGTGTGTAGGTTTGTTACCGCGTATCTCCATAACCGCTGAACCGATCTTAGTGAAATTTGAAATGTAGGTAGTGTATACCCTAGAATCGGACATAGGCAAATAATATTTTCAAAAATCATCCTCTAAGAGGGTTAAATAGAGGGGTGAAGTTTGTATGCAACTTTTTATTCCTTGGTCCTATTCATTTAAAATTCGGTACACATAAACCTTATGACAAATAATGAGATACGGGTTTTTTATTTTTCCATAATTACCCCCATAAGGTGTGGAAAATGAGTTTTATTGGTAAAAATTTCAGTTTCTCTGGATCTGCATAGTCTCAAGTCCGATTCACTCCAAATTTGGCACACATATACCTTAAAAGAAATCATGAAATACGTGTTTTTTATTTTTCCAAAACTACCCCCAGCGGGGGTTTAAACTGAGTTTATTTGGAAAAAGTAAATATTACATAACTGTTTAACCCTTGGTCCGATTCACTTCAAATTCGGTACAAATAAAGCTTAAATTAAATAATGAAACACGTGTTTTTTATTTTTCCATTTTTTTTTATTTTTAACCTAATACCATGCGGGCGAAGCCTGAGAAATTATTCTGAGTGCGATTTTCTTCGAAGTTGATATCAATACTCTTTCGTGCTTTTGATTTAAATTACTCTTTATTTTGACACAATGACATGTTTGATAACTCAATGCGAAGAAATCAATTCGAAATTTAAATTTTATTTCTTCTTATAAGTATGGTCTAAGAGCCGTAGTATTTTTTAAGAAACACCTATTGATTTATGGATATACATAAGGGGGCTTGCCGATTTCAAAATGTTGCTTACACTCCTACACTACTGAACTAATTTTGTATGGAGATAGTTCCAGACCCGGGAAAGGATAGTTTTATCCGACTACGAAAAAAGGGATTAATGGTATAGCGCCACAACCGACATCCGCGGGCGATGCCGCGGGCGGAAAACTAGTAAACACATAAACTGCCATTTCAGGCATTGGTGCTTGATAGACATATCTTAAGGCCATATCAGTCCTGAGTTTCTGACGCTAGTGTCTAATTTAAATTCGGACGGGCCGTAGCGTGGTCGGTACTTGCTTATCACGCCATAGGTCGTGGGTTCGATTCCCACCCAAGTCAGAATGTGTGATGAACACGTCTGTTTGTCTTGGTCTGGGTGTAGGTAATTATCTATATTTTAGTATGTATTTACAAAAGAAAAATATCACATGTAGTATATTACCAGTTATCTGGTTTCCATAGTACAAGCTTTGCTTAGTTTGGGATCAGATGACCGTGTGTGTTAATGTCCCACTATATAATTATTTTAAAAAAAATATGTCAGGGAGCAGTACAGCACGACTTGCGCGTTTTCCTCTATTTAAATTGATCGATAAGACCATTTTGACATCATTATTTTGCTATGGCATTTAACGTGTTAATACACAAAACTTAAGGCTCACTATAGTAATTTTTTTAAAGATTATCTGTATTATTTGACTGGCCTGTTGGCGTAGTGGTGAGTGAACTTGACTGCTAAGCTGGAGGTCGTGGGTTTGATTCACACCCAGGACAAATCTTTGTGTGTAAATCGTGATTGTTGGTTTATTGTCTGAGTGTAATTTATTTATATTAAGCGAACACGCTTGGACTACCGTGGCAGTTAACTTTTCACATTGAGTAAATATGACGAACAAAATACAATGTGACGAGACATGATCTTGGCATTGACATACGAACATTATGTTGCCTTGAGGAAAATGTATGGGAAAATTAGGCGTATTTATTTTGTCTCGTAGGGAGAAGTTTAATAAGGGTAATAGCCGTTGGTTACCATCACAATAAAGTTGTATGTTTTTAATTTTTTATCTTTATTGTTTCATTTCCTCTGCTCAATATCGGCGAAGGAAAACATTGTCAGAAAATCGGCATGTTTAAGAACTAATCATTCAAGGAACAAAACAAAAACTAGAAGTAGAATAAATACAATTTAGTACTATAGGCCAACCGTTTAACTCGCGTATCGCCATCTGAGGTATAAAGTCATAAAACATTAATTAAATTTCTTAAAGAACTATTTAACCACAAATAAAAGTAATGTAAGACTATTCGTTACTAATATCCATATCGCTTGAATCATCACTGTCTGTGCAGCTTGAGGAGTCAGAATCTTAGCGATAGGCGATACGCGAGTTAAACGGTCGGCTTGCTTTAAACCTTTTTTTGTCAGTAGTTCATTACTAAATCGAAACTAATTCAAGAGTAGTGAAACTGGACCTAAATTATAGCTGTTGAAGTAACTATGCGCAACTATTTCATATATTAGGTACGTGCTTTTGATTGATGAAGAGCTGTCAGCGCCGACGGTTCAGCTTTAGAGACCTAACCATTGAATTTAGACGGAATATTCTAGGCATTGCGGAAAAAGCGGCCTTAGAACGAAGTTAACCTAGATCTAAATCAACTGATATACAAGGAGTCAATAAATTATGTCTTAAAAATTTAAGAGGTAATGTGCAATTAATTCCATGAACAATCACCAAGATTTTTTTTAAATAAGTTAATGTTTCAGAGTTACACAATAACTTGCATTAAGCGTATAAAATATGCTATCCGTACATTACCTTTCTATAAACCAGACCTACATTATGTACTGTGCGCGGAATTTTTGGTAGATTACTCTAAACATCATAGTCGAAAATTAAAATCACTCAACACATTTTTTTATTGTATTAGGTATACTATGCGTTTCAAATAAGAATAGGACTGAAAATCCGCCATCTTGGACCGGAATGCGCAACAACTTCACATTTTTTTGGTACGGTGGGCAAAAATGTTTGTTCGATATAATAATCAGATGATGAAAAAATAAATAAAAAAATGCGTGTATATTATTGGCATTTAAGTAAGATTGGACATTTAGAGTCAAAAATTTAGGTACGACGAAGTATTTTATTAATTTACGACAAACAAACGATGTTTTAAGTATATTATTATTATTATATTATTATTATCTCCCATTTAACTGGGTATTATATTAGCTGTGGTACTTGGCTACTATGTATTGAGCTTAGCCGTAGCCAACAATAAAGGTGACATAATTTTTTTTATTTGTCAAATAAATAAATTACGATACGTCCAATCGAAATCTCGAATGACGTCACGTTTCAGTAAGTTTTATACATCTGTATGACGTATAATAGCGCACTCTCACTCCATAACTTAAATGTGTTAAATCTTAATATTGTTTTATTTTAATGATAAAGCAAAAAATCTTGTCTCTGTGTCTTACATTTTTTTTTATAATATTACTGACGGACTAATTGAAATACAGTTTTTCATATACCTTGTCGTTATTCCTAGTAATGCCCGGTTAATAGTTGGCGAAGTTGTGCCTTAAACCTTAACACCCCTGAACACAGATGTGAAATCGCTAACATTAAAATGTGAGACCTAAATATACACAGTTTAGCTTTACAAATAACTAGAGTTAGGTTATAAGTCAATCTTCAAATGGGTTACGTCAGCATTATTGCTTAGGGTATGAACGAGCCGGCGCTGTGAGGTCCAAAATAATATTTTTTATTATTTTCACAAAATAATGTCCTTGTTAGTCCAGTCGAGTAGTCCCATCTAGCCATTATTCCGGCTACGGCGGCCACTATAAGCTGAAGAGGCACACAAGAGAAAACAAGTGCACAAGTGTGTGTGCCAACCTTCTCTTTAGAGTCCGGTGGGACGGATAGACTGACACGACCGGACGGACCGGGCGCAGGACTGACGGTTTAACGTGCTTTCTAAAACTCTTGGGGTAAGCTCTTTTGTAATGACACTCAAGTATGTATGCTGTATGCTGCCTATATTCCTCGGTACCTGTTTGCTGTGTTACTTAAATATGTTGGCACATCCGCTTCTCAATACGTCAGCTGACATTTTAAACCGTCATCGCGTCCGCCTTTCGAGTCAGCTGTCACTCGAAATTGTCAACATGAAAAAACGAATGAACACAGTGCACGGGTGAAGCGGCCATCTTAGAAGGGCTGGCACTTTGTGTTGGGCCGTTGTGTCGTCGGGAAGTGCGCACGCAACCACGTGCTCGGTGGACATTACGCTTTCATCCAATGTAATCTAAGCAATCTGTAATTATTTGTTCCGTCATCGATATCCGGAATCCATAGTGAGATTAGCCTTCCGTTTTTCTTGTGTTCGTCGAGTCAAGCTGTTACCTCAAGGAGCGCGCCACATTATTTCGTCATTATAGCGTCGTTTTTCTTAGTGTTCAGACGTGTGTGAGCAACTAAAAAATTAGTGTAAGAAATTAATATACTATTTAAGTGCTGTAAAAATATCCTCTCTTTCGCGATGAAGTGTAACGGTGTGAAAAATGTTTGCGCGGGAAGGAGTGTTGCAGCGGAGGCGTAATCTGAAATTGGGCAAATTAAATCAGGTTTGGATTTTCTAACCCCCAAAAAGAATAGGGGCACGTAAGGTGAGTGAGTTAAATTGAATAAATCTTGTATTTTTAACACTATCTAGTAATAACGTGCAACTAATGTGACTTATTACGTAACTTTAAACACAGTTGCATATTTGCCCGCGTTTCGAATTAATTTGACAATTACCAAGTTCAAGTAACGCGAAATCTTAATTAAGCGTCTCAGATTACCAAAATATAAAAATATTTTATCCTACAAATAACGAATTCTATAAATAAATGCGTATTTAAGGAATTTTTAAATCGAAAGCTGACTTTCTATTTTATTAACGGTGGCTAATAAGAAAAATACTTTTGTACGCCATGTCTTGTAGAATATTTTAGTATGTTCTCAACAAGCTATTATTATGAAAGTACCTACAACCGTTAACACTTTTAAAAGAATTCTTTTCTGTCATCATGTACTATTTTTACTTTTACCCTCGTATACAAATCGAAAAGTATATGATGCACAAACATATGTAGGTATTCTTTAAAAAGGAATAAATCGTTACAGTAGGTAGCATCAATTGGACATGCTAAAATACATTGAACTTATCTAACGTTTTGAATGGTATAACTATGAGTTAAGTGACTAGCGGTATTGCTTCAATTTACTTAAAAGTCAATACTTTTGATTTGTCAGTTCCGTGCAGTCCATTTTTCGAAGTTAGTACCTACTCATTTATTACAAATAACCTATGATCGAAGTGTGGGTTATAACAATTCGTTTATTTATAAATATCAAAGAATTGGCACGTTCAAGCTTAAATCAAATATCGCTCAGTTTAGAATATTAATTTGTTTAACTTTGCAATATCTTACTGAAAAACGGGGGGAGTAAAACCTATTATTACCTCCAGTTTGGAAAAATGAGCCTCAATATTCAAACGCGAGCGCGAAATAAGTGTTTACAGGAGTACAGTCTTAACCTATTAGCCGAAAACTATTATAACATCGACTTTGAATAAAGCCAGCAACAAGCCACCAAAATATGAGCGCGATTTTTGCCGCTGCTACCATTCAACAGGAAGACAGCTTTAGCATCAAAGCAGCTAAAGGGTAAGGCTTTTCATTTTGGAGGCAACCAAGAGTAAGTTAATCATATTGACAGACCAGAATAGTGTGCTCGTTAAGATACTTGCTTCTCACACCGAAACGCGCCGCGGGTTGTGGGTTCGATTCCCACCCGACACGGAAATTGGTGTGCATAAATAATCAACATAACAGTTTGTCTTGAGTCAGGGTGTAAATACCTATTTGCAAAAGAAAGGTAGTGAATGTATAGTGTAAGAGTACCTATCAGTTATCTGATTTTCATGACAGGAGCTCTCCTTGGCTTGAGATCGGATGACTGTAGGTGTTGGTGGTCTGGATTATTATCACTATATTCAGTATCTTGTATCTTCTATCCTTTAACAAGAGAAAAACAGTGACGAACGTGAATTGAGATAATTCTACAGCAGATATCTTGCGCAATATCAGCACCTTTATTTATGGGACCTTTTGAGTCCTTCTAACGGAATCTGCAAACTTTTAAACGGTGTACACTTATCATTCATAATGTAACCGTAAGCCGTAATACTCAACTAATAACACAGCCTTGTACAGTTTTTCACTAGAAAGTCGACACAAATACCGAAATAGTTCAACCATTTTCATAGCAAACCAGGCTTCCCTTTGGAAACTATATTAAGGCAGGCGTATCATTTCTTCACCTGCCGATACAATCTCAGTATCACAGACTTCTTAGGGTAAGGTACATCGTCTTGTCTTTACCAAATGATCTGTCTTCTTTTAAGTTATTAAGCCCTCAGCTCCAGAGATTTTTGTGACAGTCACCAAATGGACCACTAGTCTTACCTGAGAACACTCTATATCTGTTTCGCAGTATACCTCATTGACTTAAGCTGACATACCAGTTCTTTTCGATTCTGCAGGAACAGGTGGCTATCTGCATGTGATTTCTCTGACGCGACGCTTGAGATGGAACATCACCTTCAGCAAATCTGTTCTGGTTCCGACGTAACGAAGGTCTCTCTTGGAACCGCAATGCCAATCGCTACCTACGCTGGGCATACAAGAACAGATGTCGCAAGGCAACCAGTCCCCAGACAGGCCCAGCTCCTAATGGGTAGACTCAGTTTTGCTTTTCGGTCAGCCGCAGAGCCTTTATCATCGGGAAGATGATCTTCAACTTCGGCAAATCTGTTCTGGTTCCGACGTAACGACTGGAATTTCTAGGAGTTACCTGGGACACACGCAAGCCAACATCAGGTCCCTGTCGGAACCACAATGCCTAACGCAAACGCAGGGCACTACATCAACAGATGTTGCAAGGCAACTGATCCCTCAGACAGGCCGAGCTCCTAATGGGGTGACTCAGTTTTGCCTCTTCATGAACGGCTCGTAATTCCGAAGCAAATACTTGTTGCCAGGCAACTGATCCCTCAGACAGGCTGAGCTCCTAATGGGGTGAATCAGTTTTGCCTCTTCATCAGCGACTCGTCATTCCGAAGCAAATACTTATCAAGATGAGTTGATGGGAAGCAGCGGCATCCGGTACGTCACCGTTTCTCCCGGAGCCAATACCACACAGACTTGCTTACAACAGATCCATTCAATGCAAGTTGGATTTTCAATGCATCTGGGACTGTCACCAAAATCAGGTTAATGAATAAAAGCCCAATAAGCCTGTCATGTCATTGTAAACCATTCACACAGGAATCACTCACAAGCATCGCCTGTGAAGGAATAGGAACACACTTCTTATGCATGGGGACTACCGCACCACAATACCCTACGTTAAGAAGGAGGATGGGACCAGATTCTAATGTGACACCAGATCCTAGAAGCGACGCGACAACATTTAGCTCTGTTGGATCATCTTAACGTGAGTTCGACATTGAAGTTTCTTTCAGGCTACTACAACACAGACGTTGATGCATATTATTGCAATAAAGTAAACCCAAAATGGGCACCTCTAGCAACTGCAACAATATACTCGAGCGGTGGGGTGTTTGTTGAACTCCAAGACTAGTTCTGGGTTTCCAAGGTATGTGTCTGCTGATTACCTGAAGATCACTTGTTTCCGTTCGTGGAAATACAATCCGGGTTGATTCTTCCCCCCACACAACCTTGTAAACGCAAGTGCTGTCACATTTCAACGATACTCACGGACAGTATATTCCAATAGCCCCTCGATGGTAATGAGCCTATAGGCGATTATACTAACATCAAAAGGATATGTGGGCCCGTAGCAAGTTCTCAGTTCCAAGCCGACTACTACACAGACACGGAATTAGGAGAATTAGAGATCGAATTGATTCAAGTTGGGAAGATTAATAGGTATGGTAAGTGCTTATGGAACTGGTAACGCAGAAGTCCTTATTATTATTTATCAGTTGCAGATAATCTTAAACCTATGTATGGACCTGTTACCATTCAGTTGACTTCAAATTTACATTTGAAAATGTTGATTTAAACAAGTAGCAGTTTTACTTTTGGTAGCATCGGGTCAACAGATGTACGAGTTCTCATTCCTAAGAACTAGACTAGTAAATTTTTTGCTGTTTTAACAGTAGATCCAGCTGAGTATAATAGTAATCCGACATCCGGTAAGAAATTAAATTATATTTGTTAATATAAAAACAGAAGGGTGCTGCTGCGTCGCAATCTAGGCAAATGGCAAGAATCATTACTTCATTACTGTAAGGACCATGCAAACTAGCCACTAGAATATTGAAGGCGGGATAAAGTTTGTACTACGCGAAGCAGGACTATATCAGCATCTTCGAGGTCGGTATGTGCGGTGATTCTTTCATTAAATTATCGATTGTATTTTGAAATTGATCAAATTATTTTACTATCGTTATGATTTCAATTTTCTATAACCTTGTCATAACTAGAAAAAGAAGAAATGTATTATTTTAACTACCTAAATATTCTTTGTAAAAATTTTGTAGGTATTTACTTTTCTTTTTCAACTTACTTCTACACATTATAGCATCAATAAAACTATTGTACCGCGAGAAATCAAACATATCTCTCACTATGGATTCCGGATATCGATGACGGAACAAATAATAGAGAGTTTTAACTACCAATAAAACTTACCTATTATTTTTCCTGAGATATCCGGAATCCAGGTAATTCCTACCCGGTACTTACGCCGTATAATGACGAAATAATGTGGCGCGCTCCTTGAGGTAACAGGTAATCACGTGACCGGTAATTATCGCACGAGGGCGCCACTAGCGTTAGAGAGGAGCTCGCTTGACTCGACGAACACAAGAAAAACGGAAGGCTAATCTCACTATGGATTCCGGATATCTCAGGAAAAATAATAGGTAAGTTTTATTGGTAGTTAAAACTATCTATTATTTGGTAGAATTATTGATTCTACTATAGAGAGTCTAGTTAAAATGATTGTTGCGATAGTTATTTTATTAGAATACTCCCTTTTTACCCGACAATCCAGTCGAAAGCCTTCAAGTATTTACTTGTATAAATTTACATTTATTTAGAAAACTGGTCAAGAATAATTACTTAATTATATCGGCGACTCTGGTGTACGGTTAAAACTCAAATGATGTTGCACCTTTTTTGTAAACACCTGTTCTGTATTTTTATTTTTAAATAATAAAAAAAGCACACCAGCGAATTCCTGGGACTGGACTAGTTATGAATATTTTTTTTTAGGTTTTAAACAAATAGCTATTTTTAATTCTTAATGAAGTATAAAGTGATTCGACAGAGAAATAATGTAATCGACATAGCCCACCGAATTAGTAAGCTGAAATGGCTGTGGTCATATCTAAGGCAGAACTGATAACCGCTTGGGTAAACGAGTTGAGTGGAGACCAGGAATTGGTAAACGTAGCGTAGGACGCCCTCAGACTAGGTGGAGTGACGATCTCAACAGGACTGGATGAGAAAAACCGCGGATCGTGCTCAGTGGCGTACTTTACGAGAGGCCTATGTCCAGCAGTGGACTAGAATAGGCTGATAATGATGAATACATTTTAATTAGAAAATTGATTTTAAACAACGGACAGGTCTGGTAATTAGTATCAGGTGGTCTAACATTGTAATAATATATTTATTACTTAGACAGTATTGACAGGTTTCAGACCTTACTCCGAAAATGATAATGAACAAAATATCTGAGATATTGATTGATTGAACCTTACAAAATGTTGCCACAAATCTAATCAGTGTCAAATAGCTGGGTTATATGAAATAATCAATCAGAAAATAGCCTTTAGGTCTTGAATCTAACACTGAAAGACCCTAAATGTAGGTAGTAATATTATTGTCTTAGATTTAAGCGAATATCACACATTGAAATAAATCCGGTTTATTTTAGATTTTAGATCCCGACGTTTCAAGGTCTTTTCAGACTTCATGTTCACGGGTGGACTGAGGTATTTGACGTCCAAAAAAAAATGAATAATAAATAATAATGTTTGTAGTTAGAGCTGAAACTAAGATTCTTTAAGTAAATTGGAAAAGTCTTTTTGTACGACCTGGAAATCGAACCCGGTGGTTCCTCGTGATTACTAGTTGAATACGTTTAACACTGGACCACCAAGACAGTTTTATATATACGAAGAAAATAATTTAAATAAACTTTTAAACTTTCGTGTTGTATTATTTTTTTATGATAATGAGCATTTAACACGCTTGCCTATAATTTGGTTTGACATTTTGAAATGGGTTTCACCGTTCGTGGTAACAAGCAGACTGATGCAGCGAAAGAGCTCCGTTGACGACAGTGGCTGCAGAATAATATTTACTCGAACTACAGTCTTTTGTCATCTTAATTAACAATTGTAAGGCACTTTACACGCTGCATCTGAATTTCATACAATTTTAACATTTTCATCTGAAAAATTCTTGAATTTGCTTATTTTTTTTTGAGTTATGTTAGTCCGATAATAGTAGTACATATTATAAAGCTGTTTATACGTAAACCTGAAGAGTTTGTTTGTCTGAACGCACTAACCTCAGGGACTATTGGTCCAATTTGATAAATTCTTGGACCGTTAGATAGCCCATTTATTGAGGAAGGATATAGGCTATTTTTAATCCCACTGCACAGCATGATATAAAATGTAGAAAAGCTCTTGTATTAACATGAACGATTATTTGATCTTAATCAAATGTAAAACATCGCTTCACAAATAATATTTGATCATAATTCTCTATTAATAACATACAAAATTATTAAGGCAGTAACTGTGTAAATGGCAGCTTGCACGTGTTTCGAATCGACCCGAGTTCACAGGAGTTCGTCTACAAACTTTCAGCGGGCTGGAAGCGGAATGAACGGAAATTAGACAAATATACCAATTAATTTAGTATTTCAGAATATTTTCATAAGTACTTACTTAGTTACTTTAATGGAAAAATAAGGAAAATTGGTTTTTTAATAATTTTTCAAGCCTCTGGCAGTAATTTTTGGAAAGACAACACTTTTTACTTAAAGAGGTACATAAGTGGTAGTCTATAGCAATCGACACCATAATATGACAATTTCATTAGTTCTCAATCGACTTTTTAGAAATATATTGTTTTTAATTTTTTAAGTATTTTTAGAAATAATGTCTATTGAAAATTAGAAAAGGGGAAATCGTAGCAAAAATGGACGTGGTATTTATTGGTTACCTACGCCGACTTTCAAACATACTAAGAAGTGCGTACTGTATTTTTGAAGCTATTTAAAATTTTTAGGCATTACGTAATATTTCATTAAGTAAGAAAGAAAGAAAGAAAAACATTTAAAAAAAAAACAAAAAATAACATAAATAGAAACTGTAAAATAAGAAAAAAAAATACAAACAAGAGTAAGTGTGACCCATCAGTGTCAAACATGGACATTGCTCAGTAAACGCTGTGAGTACCTACTAGAGGCGACCCACAGCACTGATTTTCATCAATGGCCATATTCCCACAGTGTACGTAATATTGACCAATTTTTACACGGATATGTGTTATATGGACTCTTCGCCACTGTATATCTATATATAAAAAATCAATGCCACTTTTCGTTATAATTTTATAAATTTTAATATTCAAAAACGGGCTTACCTATTCAAACCAAATGTTTAGGCATTGTTCGGACTATTCAGTAGATGGTTTGTCAGAAGTTTGCACAAAATCTGTTGAGCGGTTCTTTATTTATCACATTTTTTGTAAATTGTTGAGTGGGTTGAAGCTACCCGGGCGAAGCTGGGACGGGCCGCTAGTTAGAGATAAATGTGTAAACGCGAGAATCGGGACCCTGGGCGCCAGGACCGACTGAGGCACGTGTAAAGGAGCGTTGGCTGTTAAAATCAGGCCAAAATTCGGGACGCCTCAATTACTACCGTACTCGTGTTTCGGGTCTAGTACAAATTAAATCACAAAGTTTGGAAAATTTATAAAATAAACAAATTTTCATTCAATAATTTGGGTACTAGTTGGTACTTTATTTAGGTCAATATTGAGATTGTTATTCGGCTATGTCATTTTCTTGTCGATCTTCACAACATAGTACAAAACAAAGTCGCTTTTTCTGTCCCTATGTCCCTATGTATGCTTAGATCTTTAAAACTACGCAGCGGATTTTGATGCGGTTTTTTAAATAGATAGAGTGATTCCAGAGGAAGGTTTATAAGTATAACACATTGCACCCGTACGAAGCTGGGGCGGGTCGCTAGTTATGTAATAAATGAATGAGTTATACTCACTTCAACCCTTTTCAGTGTCCCACTGCTAAGCACGGGTCTTCTTTCAACTATCTTACGAGTTGTGAGTAGACCTTAATCACCACCTTAACCAGCGTCTATGCGCTGGTCAAATGCGGGTTGGTAGATGTCACATGTCCTTGAACGATTAGTTCTTAGATATGCCGGTTTCCTCGCGATGTTTTCCTTCACCGATACCGATGAGTGGTGATATGTGGGCACGACTGGGGAACGAACTCGCGACTTTATATTTCAAATGCGAGGCTGATAATGCTGCACTACCGCGCCGATAAGTTTCGAGACTCGCCTGGAATGCAACCCTCCACCCGCTACCCCTGTAAGTATAAGCCGGCGTTGTTCCGAGTACAACACTCGCTACATACAAAAAAAAATTCAGAGGTAAAGTCGCGGGTGGAAACTGGTTATGATATTTTTTTGTGCACAGTACAACCATGCGTCTGTGACGTCACTGCTCCTAGTCGATTTTTAGGCTCCCAGTTCGTACTTTAGAACCAAGCTATGATTTATGGTTTTCAGTCCAATCCGGGTCGATCAAGAAGACGTTTCTTGAGAATTTTAATTGCATCTCAAAGTTAGGAATTGT
Organism: Meganola albula; assembly: GCA_936450015.1. NCBI lineage: Eukaryota > Metazoa > Arthropoda > Insecta > Lepidoptera > Nolidae > Meganola > Meganola albula. Next base: position 3,100,642 of record OW388144.1, on the reverse strand, counting down.
TCCTGATGAACGGCAATAGAGTCGTGGGCACTACTAAATATCAAACCTGCGACCTATTTCAAAATTAAAATCGATAACTCTGCGTTTCCGCTGTCAATGATTTTCCCTTAACTGTTCTAGCTACTTGAAAAATGGCCGAAAAAACGAAACATCATTCGTAATTGTATGGTCCCCCAAAGGGTTGGAGGTGTGAAGGCGTCTAGACGGACCAAAAGGACGGGTTTTGATAAGGGTGCCTTAGACGACCTTGAACTTTAGAATGGCTTAAACAAATGAGGCTACCCCTGGCTGCCACATGTCTGCATGAAACATCGTTTTTTACATCTTACATAAGCGATATTACACAGCGCCAGACGCTACTCACACAAAGCCAGACGCATTAATGTGTACTCATTTTTCTAATGTGAACAGCCCTTAAATTTTCATCATTTAAATTTAATATGGGAACGAACATGTTACTGATCGATATTTATGTAGCCCTAGTAACTCACAAATACAATACAATTCACTACTAGAGGAATATTACAAAGCGGGCAGAGGTACTCGTACAAAGGTATCTAGTCACTAGACACCTACATTGGCTGCAAAGCCTACAAAGTACCACCTAGGCCGCCTACGTCTACCGCCTATAACCAAGCGCAACTCACCCGGCTGGGTAGACGTACAAAAATAAGTTCAGCCAGTTCCTAAACAAAAAGAAAACTGAAATAAACAAGGTCGGGAATCAACGCCGCCGTCGCCGCCGCCATAAAGACCGACGGCCGGCCTTGAAAATGGGGGGTTCTTACAAATTGGGTTATTACGGTGCGTGGGGTATGGGGGTTAGTCGGCACGAGCCGTTCGGGTGTGGAGGGTGTGCGTGGGCGTACCTTAGTGCGCCACCCCGCCCGCCACGCCCCTCCAGGAAGCCTCCCGTCCCAGACTGGGGTTCCGGCGCCGATCATTATAATTACCCTCCAAGGTGAGCCGGGAGCCTGCAACCCCACCGGCGCGGCGGCCTAATCCGGCGAGCCTCCGTCGGGACCGGCCAGATCCCGACATAATATCATGAGTGCCAAGCATTAAAAGCACTTAAACATCATCTGCCTATCAGAACGGTGCCAATTATGGCGCAAATTGAAAGCCCTTCCACGATTGGGAGTGTGGGCACTGAGTTTTATTAACGTTTTTACCTAAATTGTACTTGCCCAGTTGTGAAATGTTTGCAACTGAAGCCGATTAAAAGTTACGATTTTATAAGATGCTCATAGGAAATGCTTCGATTTTTGTTTAAGGTAATTACAAACTTTTTTTTGTCTGAAACAATCTGTCGGTGCGAAATTATAGATTGAGAGTGATGATGTGAAACAATTGTACTAAGATTGGCGATGCAACTTAAAAATTAATATTTACTTAAGTAAATTTAGTTGTCAACATTGTCTTAAGAACTGCTTGGTTTGCGTCCGGAAGTTTACTTTGGGGACACTGGTTAATCAAAAAAAGTGTTTGGCACGGGCCAAACACTTTTTGACATGGCATAAATGGGACATCTGGTTACGTTACCCAATTAGGATGAAGTCTAGTCGCATTTTGCAACTATCTAACAACCCCTAGTTCAGGTTAAATTGTAATTATTAGCTTAATTTAACTATTTTTTTATTGATTTATGAATGTAAAATGACCACTTGATTTGAATAACATTTTATTTTATTTGTATTTTTATTTATCTTAAGAATTGAGAGGATGTAGGCCTCAGTGGCGAAGGGTGGAAATTCGAAAAAGGGAAGACGGAGCAAAAATCGACAAGTATTTGTTGGTTACCTACGCCGATTTTCAAACTAAAAAGTATGCAATGCATTTTTTGATGCTATACAAAACTTTTAGATTGTGTAATATTCCATTATGTACGATTTATTGACAAAATCCCTTAAAAGAAGCCGGTGGGATTCGTGTTACATGGACTTTACGCCACTGGAAAAAAAAATCATTGTCGCCTTATATAAATGGTTATAATACGCTTCAGCTGAGTAGAGCCTTAAGTTACGAACTGTTACCAAAGTGCTGGAAGACTAATGTCAGTTTTGATGTACCTTTGTTCTAGACAAGATGATTTAAGTTGGTATTCAAACGTTAGCGTTACTTGAAATTCATAATCTTGGGTGGAGTTCTGAAACTTGGGCTCGGAACAAATTGGGGTCGACTAGGATGACAGTTGAATTGGTTGGTAATAGCTCAATTAATCCTCATTTTTAATGTTTTGTACTCAAATAGAACAGTACCAGAACAACAAGGTTGAAACCAAATCCTGTTCTGTTATTTTGACGGACCGGTTGCGTGGTCGGTAAGGCACTTGCTTTTCACGCCGCAGGTCTTGGGTTCGATTCCCACCCGAGACAAACATTTGTTTAATTAAGTCTGTTTGTCTTTGTCTGGGTGTAATTATCTATATTTAAGTATATATTTACAAAATAAAAGTATTAGTTCCCATACTAAGCATAGCTTGTACTATACAAGCTCTGCTTAGTATGGGATCAGATGACCGTGTATGTTAATGTCCCAGGAGATTATCTCTCATTTTATGTTCTAATTATAAAATACTCGTGTCATAGTGCTAGTTACCATACTCCTTCGAAACGGCTTGACCGATTTTTATGAAATTCTATATGCATATTCAGTAGGTCTGAGAATCGGCTACTATCTATTTTTCATAACCCTAAGTGACAAGGCTTATCCAAACCTAACATAATTTTTAATTTTTTTTGGACAATTTTTTTTTGTAATGTGGCATTAAAATCTAATAATACTACCCTAAATTTTCACAGTTCTATCACCAACCCCTATTTTTTAATAGCGATATAAGTAATTTAAAGGTGAGAAATAAGCGGTACGAAGTTCGCTGGGGCAGCTAGTATCCATAGAAACGAGACATACTCAGTGGGATACGAGACAATATCCTGGCCATATTATTAAATATGGCTGACAAACCTGTTTCCTGCACCTTAGTATTTTTTGTAACATATTCTGAGGCCATTGCTCTTGCGCATAAAATATGTTGATTCAACAAACCGCTAGGGGCATTATGACACAAAAACTTCATCTGAAATCAGAGATCTACATCATCGACTCCATAGACTAGACGACTGCTGTAGTCGAGCGGTATAAACCGTTCGTTGTACATAATTTGTCTATCGGTCCCGGTTGACATTTAATCCATCTATGACAATCGTTAAAGGTAGTCAGAAGCCTGCGCCCCGATTCTGGCGCTTTAGACATGTATCTCTATAGGCCGACCGTTTAACTCGCGTATCGCCTATCGCCAAGATTCCTGACTGCTCAAGCTGTACAGACAGTGATGATGATTCAAGTGTATAAATATTAGTGACGAATAGTCTTACATTACTCTTATCTGTGGTTAAATAGTTCTATAAGAGATTTAATTAATGTTTTATGACTTTGTACCTCAGATGGCGATACGCGAGTTAAACGGTCGGCCTATAATAGACATTTTTCGAACATAAATGTCGATTTCTTCTGCGTTTTTAATGATATCCACCATTTTTTCGACATTTGTCTATTAGAGGTAAATGTCTAAAGCCTAAAAAGTCTAAAAAAAATGGCAGATGTCATTGAAAGACAAAAGAAATCGTCAGTTTTGTTAGACATTTTAAAATAACTATAAAATCTACGTTATGTAAGAAAGCGTATTATAAAACTTCAGACTGTCTAACTGATAAAAACGCTTTGAATTAAGTCGCTCTAATTCAACACACTAAACAAATAAAATGTAATAGATATACGTCCTTCAATTAAAAAAGAAAAAAGCCTACTAAGTTTTTTGGCAGTGTTTCTCAGTAGTTGCCAGTCATTCACTGCACGGTAAGAAAAGAAATTGGACTATTTTTATGTAGACTCGCGTCTCGAAAAAAAAAGCAGATTTTGATTTTGATTTTAACAAATATGTCTATTAGACATAAATGTCTAATGCGCCAGAATCGAGGCCCTGGTCTAACCATCTCGGTTACTAGTTCCTTAAGGGTTTCGAGGTCTGATAGTCGTTCGTTTAATTCTGGTAGCTAGCCGCATCAGGTTAAACTGGGAGCCGACCTCAAAAGAAATGAGAATAAACCATGGGAAGTAGATTGTAGCGGGCTTGGATTTCCGCAACTCGTCGTCAATTGTGCGCCTATTTTGCGTGGTGAAAACATGGGAAATGATGATGATAGACTTTATAGACTTGTATTACGAGACAACCTGACAGCGTAGTGACGCGTTATTAAAGAACAATGGCATTTTAAACCTGTCAAATCAAAGCTAACTAATTAGCGTGTTCTGTAGTATATGATATACAAAGAGAGTTGTGACAAACGAACAATAACTTATGTAAAACTAGCGGCCCGTCCCAGCTTCGCCCGGGTAGCTTCAGCCCACTCAACAATTTCCATAAAATGTGATAACCATAGCAGCGCCATCTATTGATTACTTACTCAACCCAGTCGAAAGGTATCGACATCTGTTAGAATCATTTGGAGTTAACAGATAATTGTGACTGTCAAATAATAACAGACAAATAATTAGCAATAAATTAAAATTGCGACTATAATTTGAGATTTAAACTATCCTATCTCTCAAGTTGGATCGAATTGCACATGGTGTGCGAATTTTATTATAATCGGTTAAGTGGTTTAGGAGTCCATTGAGGACAAACATTGTGACACGAGATTTATATATATTAACAATAGTTACAGCATGCAGCATATTGATTTGTACCATATTTCATGCTTAATTTTAAAATTAAACCAATAAAAGATTATTCGTAAGTATATAACATTATATCGGTCATATCTACCGCAGAACAACCGCTGGGGTAAACGAGTTATTGAGTGGAGACTACGAATTGGCGAACGTAATCTAAATATATAAAAGAAGAAACTGTCTGACTGACTGCCTAACATATCAACGCAGAGCCCAAACCGCTGGGTCTGGAGACTCCATATTTGGCACATAGGTTCCTTATGGGGTCTAGGGGTGCACTTAGAAAGGATTTTTCAAAACTCACCCTTTAAAGAGGTGAAACGGGGTTCCAAAGTTTGTGCGGAGAAACAAGATTAGTGAGATTAATTTCGCGGGCGAAGCCGGGGACGGAAGCTAGTGATTACATATTTTTGTGTGAATTGTTTCATCATCATTATCATCAGCCTATTTAATCCATTACTTGACCTAGGCTTCTTCTAAAGCACGTCACTGAACACGCTCCGCGGCTATTCTCATCTAATTCTTACCGGCTGCCATTGTTTCATCACCGTGACTGGTGGTGTTTGGTGAAGGAAATCATGGTGAGAAACCGGCATGTCTAGGAACTGAATCGTTCGAGGACACGTGACTCCAACTGACCACCAAACAATTTTCAAGATAAAATGGTTGAAATTTTTATTATTTGAAAATTCAGATAATAAAATTTGCACAGTAAACTCTCTCAACCCGTAAGATCTTATGAGTTTATAATTGACAGAAGACGCATGCTCAGCTGTGGTACATTGAAAAGGGCTAAAGTGATCACGGAAAAAAGTCTGATGTGTTCTTTAAGTAAGTAAGATCCGACCGCTGGAGATCAGTAAGAAACATGCTTTTCAGCCGCAGATAACAGGTTTGATTCCCACCCAAGACAGACATTTGTGTGATGAACATGTCTGTTTGTCTTGAGTCTGGATGTAATTATCTATTATATATCTATATATTTACAAAAAAAATAGAATACTTAAATTATTTCATTTATATAATTTCATCAATCTATAAATTCCCAGTATAAGCAGATCTCGCATTGCATAGGATTTCCGTACAACGAGAGGTCAGCTATACTGGTATAATAACTTTTTGTGTAGCCCTGGTACTAGCTCTGCTTAGTTTGGGATCAGATAACCGTGTGTGTTAATGTCCCAGAATATTGTTATTATTTTACATATTATTATTATACAACTTAAACAAATAAATAAATAAATATTCTGGGACATTAACACACACGGTCATCTGGTCCCAAGCTAAGCAGAGCTTGTGTTATGGAAACCAGATAACTGGTATATACAATACATATAATACTTTTCTTTTGTAAATATATACTTATAATAGATATTTACACCCGGACTCGACACAAACACAAATGTTCATCACTAATGTTCAAATGATTCCATGGCTTACATGGATATTTAGATCAGGTTAAGACAGTTATTTTGCCATAACAATGGCATAATCTGTGACTTCTATTGATGTCATATTGGATCAGCATCTTTGTCCTTGATCGAGGAGCAGGTAAACACGTGTATCAAATTTCGTATAATACCTGTTTAGCGTCAGTGCACACCAAAAGCAATTTCCCGAGACCAGTAACCGAAAAATTTATCTTTTTTTATTTATTTTTATTCTTTATTTTTAAAGAATAAAAATAATATAATGATAGTTAATAAAATAATGATAGTTAATTCTCCGGCTCTCGTCCGCGTGGGGTGCTTTGCAGGTACATGGTTTATTAAATATTAATTTTATTTTATTTTATTTACTAACCTTAGTCTATAAGTAAGTACAAATTTTACTAACAAATAGATTGTACTATGCGATTATAAATAAATTTGAAATTTGAAATTAAAGGGGACTTGAACGTCCAACGTATGCTGTGGGCACTAAAAAAAGTTGAAGTGAAATATACATTCAAATTAAATTACATATCCAAACTTGCTCGAAGATAATTTCATGTTTAATGTATGGGACAAGATGAATATAATTTTTCAGTAGTCTTAGAAAATTCTCGGCTCTAGGTGTGCGCTAACCTTTAATTGGACTGTAATATTAGGTAACTATTAATACTTTTCTTTTGCAAATACATACTTAAATACAGATAATTACACCCACCCAAGCTAAACAGACATGTTCATAACACAAATGTCTGACTTGGGTTGGAATCAAACCCACGACCTGCGGCGTGAAAAGCAAGTATCTAACCGACCACGCCACCGGCCCAGAATGTAAAGTTGTTGCGCATTCCGGTCCAAGATGGCGGATTTCCAGTCTTATTTTTATTTGAAACGCATAGTATGTATCCATCTCCTTAACCTTGTATAATTTAACGGGACACCCTATACAGCTGGCATTAAATATACTTACCTAATGAATTTCTTTACACTTGAAGGCTTGTAATTTGTTTAATGTTTAATTATTTTTTTAAATACTTACTATAATTGTATTTAGCTGTAAGTCTTTCAAACTGTAACAAATAAAATTCCCTAGTACAAATTCAAATTTGAACCACATTTCAAACTATGTAATGGTTTAGCGCAAGCCAAAACATACGAGTAAAAATAAACTATTGAGTTCGTTACCCGCGGCTTCTCACGCGCATCTTACAACATGTTAGTTTTACACATAACAACATTTACTACTTCTAACTAAGAAGTTTATTTAATAATTTTATTACCTTATTATGAATTCCAAAATTCATTCATTCCAAAACAGTTACATCTCTCTGTACCCTGAGTGCAAATTGCTTATACGTAAAAGTTTTTGACAACTATCATGAACCTGTCAAGATCACTTAGTTCTTTTAATGTCCCACAGCTGGACACGGGTCTTCTCTCAACTATCTTACGTTTTGAAAGGTCAAGCCTTAAATACTTAGATTTATAATTATAAACCTATTTGACTTGAACTCAAACTGACAAACGAATTCGTTGGTCTTTGTCTGTCATCTTGACTTTTATACTACGAGTAGTTAGAAAGAGACTAAGTCCATTTTAACTAAAGAATCTTTTGAGAATTATATGAATAAGATCGTAATTAAATATAATATTTCTTTGTCTGTATTGTTTTTCGCATAAACAGTAAGTTTACTTGTTTAAGTATGAGTAGTCTCAGCTGCCGAAACAAAAAAAAAATAACTGAGCCGTTCAGTAGCTCCATCGTCCAAAACCCTCATTTCGGTGACACTAGGGTGGCGTCACCGGTCTATCTAGCCTTACTTACGCAGGAGAATAGTAAGACTTTGTACCACGGACTTCGATGGGATGGGACTTCGAGTCCTATCTCTCTTTAGAGAAGCGAAAACGCTATATCCTACGCTAAATACGATAGTTTTCAATTACAAAAGCAAATCACCAGACCTAGTGAATATTTATTTTTGCTGAATTTCACAGTATGCATGAGTACCATTCCCGTCTTTAAATGTCACTAGAAAAATTCATTTAAAAGGAGAATCTAATTAGTTTCTACAGGTGCCGTATTATGAGTGTTTATAGTGATTTTCATTCCGTGAAAGAAAGGGATGCGAATATACAAATTGTGTAACCGCATCCCTTCTTTTCAACGCAATCATGATCGCTTTAAAAACTTATAGCCTTATTCATAAAAAAGTTATAAGACTCTTTAGTTAAAATGGACTTTATCTCTTTCTTACTGGTAGAAATGTTAAGATGACAGACAAAGACAAACAAATTATAAACCTATTTTAGCTATAACGAGCTTAAAATACGTTTATGAATACGGCAGAGTTCATAAATGTACAATTCAATACTTTCTACGGAGATTTCGTAGCAGACTACGAGACTGATGCGCTACGTGCACCGATGCACTCGTAGCAATGCAGCTACGATGCTACGCCGTAGCTGCTACGAAATTGCATGCATTGCGAATTATTCGCATACTAGCATTGCATTTGTTAAATATTCTGACTATAGAAATGTGTTTTTTTATGTATTTTCAGCTTTAAAAAATTGCATTCTTTTCTCAAATTTACGCAAATATCACACATTGAAATAAAAAAAATAAACATCGTATAAGAAACGTCGGGATTTCAAATCTGAAATGAAACCGCGTTATGCAATTTGAAATGAATCTAAAATAGTTTCATTTCAAATTGCATAACGTTTGAAAAATGTTAAAACTTGTTTGAAATTTAACAGGCCAGGCAACTTTAAATTTAAATGGACTACTTCGGTATATAACTAATATTTTGGTATATTTCCAACTATTGTATTTACCATACGGCTTTGGGGACGGACCATAGCACAGGCTTGGTCTCAATTTACCCTACCCTATATCCTTGTATTTTCCTTCTTTACAAACCAAACAACTGTATTTTTCAGAGCAACACAATTTATTACCAAGAGCACTCGGTGCGTTCATGACAAAGAATCTGTAAAGAAAGAATCTTTTGGGGGCTGAGTCACCTTCGTCCGTGGGTGTACACCTTTAATTGAATTCCCTCATGTGGTACCCGGGTGGTGCAAATCAGGTGACAATCAACTGGTGGTAGGCTTCGACCGTGGTTCGTGACCACCCACCAGACAAAGCCGCACCGCCAAGCGGCCTTGCCGTGTTCCATTGCGATGTCTGGTGATACCATGCAGAGAGGGTGAATATGACGTAGCGCACTCCCACTCCATAACTTAAATGCGTTATATCTTAATATTATTTCATTTCAATAATGAATCAAAAAATAAGTGTCCAACATTTTTAACAATTTAGTGTCCCACTCCTGGGCATGGGTCTTCTCTCAACTATTTTACAAGTTTAGAGAATTTAGGTCTTAATCCACACGCTAGCCAAGTACGGGTCGGTAGATGTTACATGTCCTCAATTACTAGTTCTTAGCCATGCCGGTTTCCTCGCGATGTTTTCCTTCACCGATATTGACCAGGGGTGATGAATCAATTAACACAAAGATGTGCGGGCCCGACCCGAAGTCGCACCCGCGACCTTATATTTCAAAGGCGAGGTTTGTACCGATGCGTCTAGTAGATATATAGTCGATGGCAACAAGTAACATTAAGGTAAAGTATCATCAAGGTGGTGTATTTTAATATTTCATAAAAATAAAATTTTCAACTTTTCGATCTACATCATTACATAAAAAATGAACTCGCTTACGCTGTCTCTTCGCGATAAACTCAAAAACTACTGAACGAATTTGTATGCTGTTTTCACCAATACACAGTTATTCATGAGGAAGGTTTAAGTTTAAAGGTAATTTATAATGGTGCAGCGCCGGGGCGAGTTACTAGTCTTATATAAGTGTAACACTAAATTAAAAATGTAACACGCCCCACACAATTTTAAGTGAAACTTAGAACCATCTTAATTACTTCCGCTGTTTGATAAAAATAACCGAATCAAAATCGGTTTATTCGGTTAAACCATGATGGTTAAAACATGTCTAACTTAAAACACCTTTCTTTATCGACAGTGGTTAAAATATATAACAATTAAATAATATATACTTAAGTATATTTCTTAATATATAAATTGTTTTGAATTTGAAATAAGTAAATTTAAATAGAAATAATAACAATTTTATGATTATACCTAAAAGATGCTCATTCACAAATTCCTAATTCATTTTCTATAAAACAAACACAATTTTTTTATGTTGAATGTATGAATTCATTGAGGACGCATCAAAGCGCTGGGGCCAACCGAAACCTTCCGTAAAACCAAGGCCACGGAACCAGTTTTAGACCGGTCAGGGCCTCAGTTCGGGACCAACTAGCACCTACAGAATTTGGCCAATGTCCGCTTTTTTCACATAGTAACAAGTACCTCAATACGTTTCTACAATCTATTTATAGTGTGTGGCGTAAAACCGGGAATAATATTTATTTATTTTATTTTATTTATTCATTTTGACGACCTCGGTAGTCGAGCGGTGTATGCCGTCCGATTGGGTTATACTGTGCCCTGGGAGGTCGCGGGTTCGATTCCCGCCCCGGATAATATTTGTGTAACAGCAAAAATTTGTTTCGGTGTCTGGTTGGTTGAGGGACTATCCTCCGTGCCTCGGAGAGCACGTTAAGCAGTCGGTCCCGGTTGTCATTTAACACATCTATGACAATCGTTACATGTAGTCAGAAGCCAATATAATCTGACACCTGGTCTAACCATCTCGGCTACTGGTTCCCTATGGGTTTCGAGGTCTGATGGCAGTCGCTCGTATAATTCTGGTAGCTAGCCGCATCAGGTTAGACTGGGAGCCGACCCCAATAGAAATGGGAAAAAGGCAAGGGGAATGATGATGATTTTATTTATTCATTTATTTTAGGCGACTAGGCCCATAGAAAGTTAATATACTAAATACAAATACAATCATACATATTATTGGTGAAGAGTACCTACAAGCCGATTCCTATCGGCTTCGATTTAGGAAATGTTCAATATCACACGTACTTAATAATATTTTATGTAACGCTGAAAAGTTTTAAATAACAACAAAAATAAGTATAATATTAAGTGTAAGAACGATCGGTGAAGGTAGTGAAGAGATATTATTTTTCTAAATAAGAACTTTTTTTCTCCGACTTCCCTTTTTCAGACTTCCAACCTTCGCCACTGATGCTTAAACAATATAACCCTTAAATAAATCAAAACGTTGTGGGATGGGCACGAGTGTTTGTTCTCTGTCTGGGTGTCATTTATCTATATTAAGTATGTATTTACAAAATAAATGTAGGTATTTAAATATTATATCATTTCCAGTATAAGATGATCTCGCATTGTATAGAATTTCCGTACAACGAGAGGTCAGCTTATACTAGAAATGTACAGCTTGAAGCCTGTGTACATTGCATTCATATAATTTATATGATTTTAAGTGATTAATTTACGTCAGTTCGCGATCAACCAGCAACAGAGCTCGATAATTTTAAAAACTATTTTATAACCATTCACAAAGACCATTTTAAGAACCATTTTTATCATTTCTATTTACCGGTGTTAATAAAATAGTATGAAATAATAAGTGTGTATTTGATATTAATTAATTTTATTATTAATTATTATCGTATTTTTAGTATAAATAATATATTACCAAAACCAACCCAGCAGCTGTATTTAAGCTCTATACACTACCTTCGATGCAATAACGTTGATACTTAGAACAAAAAAATCGTAAAAGCTTTTGAAAAATCTGTTATTTAAATTCGGAAATATATAGTCAAAAATGCAAAAATCTATGTTAACAAAGACCTTTATACGTTACACGTGTAAGTTGTTTGTTTGTTCGTCAATGCACTATTATTTATGCAATTCATACCCGTGTAAACAGATTGAAAAAACTAGATTTAAAATCAGGAAAAATAACTAAATCTGAATTATTTATAACTACCTACAGGATAATAAATACTAGACAAAAATCAAAAACACATATAAGGTATCGTTCACACTAAACGGATTCTATCGTGGTTGATTAGATATCTAATTGCTTTTCCCTACGAAAGTCGTGGGTGTGATTCCCATTCATAATAGACATTTGTGACAATGTCAGTTGGTTTTGGGTCTGGGTGTATCTATTATATCATCGGCCTATTTTAGTCTAGTGCTAGGGCCTTTTCACGACACGCATCTACTCTCATTCAGCTCTTACCAGCCGCCTTGCAAAAATCGTCACTTCATCTAGTCTGAAGGCGTCCTACGCTACGTTTGCCAATCCGTGGTCTCCACACAAAAACTCGTTTTCCCCAATGGTTGCTGATTATAAGTACATATTTGCAAGAGAAAAGTAGTACATATATGATAGTATATACCAGCTATCTGATCTCAAAACACAAGCTCTGTTTAGCCTGGGATCTTAAATTATTACAATGGGCCGAAGAGAGTCAAAACTGCTGACACAGTTAGCGCTTTTGGAAGCATTTATAGACACGCCTTTTGCCAACGCGCAAGTCGTACGATCGTTGACGCGTTAAACTCCATCCATTTATGTTGATATTGATTCACACTACCCCGGTTTGAACGAATACTCCAGAATAAGTCCTTGTAAGCGAGTCAGATTTTATGAAGCGCAAAATAGGAATGGCTATCTTAGATCGATTAATCGAAAAATCGATTTTTCGAGCCAAAAAAATCGATTTTTTTAGATCGATATGTAGTACTGAATCAATTCATTGGATGGATACATAACCCTTTAAAATCGACATTCGATTTTTTCTGTTTTTATATTAACCTGTGGTGCCGGTATTACAAGAATACTGCCGGTTAATTACTCAAAAACCCACGAGATGGCTGTGTGTTTAGTCTCCTTCGCCTCACACTTCTCTTCAATAGAAATAAGTTACGTTTATTATTTTTGACTTCTTGTATATGTGCTGTGATTGCGTCATTGCGTCATCACTCAGATCATACGATTAATTTGTTTGTTTGTTATTTAACTAAGTGACTGTTTATTAAACATACTGTGAATAACGAAATAAATACAGATTTTTGATTAATTATTAGTTTTTATAATAAAATTGATTAATACTTGGATCGATCTTTTTTGGTCACGATTCGAATCGATTTAAAAATCGCTCTTTTTCGGATAGAATCGCCATCCCTAGCGCAAAGTATAGCGCGCATAAAATACGATAGTTTGAAACCGCTTGAGAACGAAAACGATGTTGAAGAAAAAATTATTATGAAAAAGCGATAAACTGTAACGTGCTCACAGTCTGAACAATGCCTAAAGGGCAACAAACCTTCTTAGGTTACACATGTAAGCTGTTTGTTTATTCGCCAATGCACTACTTATTTATACAATTCATACGCGTGTAAACTAGATTGAAAATCATGGAAAATAACCAAATCTAAATTGATAACTAGTGTATCTAGTTATCAATTCAGATTTGGTTATTTTCCATAGCATAGGAAATACTAGACAAAAATGCAAGAACACCTTTAAGTATAAAGCATCATTCACACCAAACATTTTGTCCGCCGCCGACTTACAATCGACGAGATTCAAAACGGTTTCGTTTTATACGTGCTTATATGCTCGCCTTTTGCTATAGTTCTATGCTCCATCCATCCATATTGATACTGACTCACAACTACCGCACCGGTTCATCAGCAGGCTTATAAAATGCGAAATTAGCGCACGTGTATGTGCGTGCGTGCGTAAGCTAGATTGAAAGAGTCGACCACACTCTAGTAAATTGCGTACCTATAAATGGTTCATTGTAGTGATGACAGAAAAACGATTATTTAAAAAAATAGTTTTTTCGCTAATCGATTTTTATTTTATAAAAAAAAAGATTAATTAATAATCGACGTAGGTAAGTTATATCCTTAGTACGGTATGAACGAAAAGTTCAATACATAATATCCAAACGCAAAGGCGATATTCTGCATATCGCACGCTCACAGTCAGAGGCCAATAATACGTTTGGTCTGGACAATGCCTAATGGCAACAAACCTTCATAAAAAAAATGTTACACGTGTAAGCTGTTTGTTTCAAAATCTATTGTTCAATGCACTACTTACTTATGCAATTCATACCCGTGTAAACTAGATTTAAATTCGGGAAAATAAATCTGAATTAGTTATCAAACTATGGGCTAACAAATACTATTACTATTGCGAATGCTAATGTTTGTGAGGCTAGATGGTTGTAAATCAATCTGAATGAATTCTACTAATATTATAGACGCGAAAGTTTGGAAGAACGTATGGATGTTTGTTACTCTTTCACGGAAAAACTATTGCACGGAATTGGATGAAATTCAGCACAGAGATTATGATCTGGAAATACGTAATAATGTCGTGGTATTGAGGAGCAGTAACTCTATCGATAGTCCTATCGACAATCGACCCACGACGATGCGCGAGTTAAAAATAAGTAATAATATTGTTTAAGTTCGATAGTATTTATACTATTGATAGTAATTACGAACAATACAGAGCAGCGGTGGCGCCAGAGCAGCGGTGGCGTAGCGGCACGGGCCTCGCCTTAGAAAAATAAGGTCGCGGGTTCGAATCCTGGTCGTGCCCACACACCTTTGTGTGAATTAATTGTTTCATCTCCGCTGCTCCATATCGGTGAAGGAAAACATCGTGAGGAAACCGGCATGTCAAGACCCGTGCTCAGCAGTGAGACACTAAAAAGGGTTGAAGTGAACACTACAACGCTTGACGAAATTAAGTATCGATTATTACAAGGTAATATCGACAATTGGATACAATAGTATCTATGGTATCGAGAGTATTAACAGCTTTCAATAAATAGTATCGCTTAATTTCCAGTATCGATCGATACTATCGTTAGTATTCAACATTTCGATAGAACTGTTTGCGTTATCGACTATTTTTCAAGGTCAAGATAGCTAAACTATTGCTATTGCAACAAAACTAAAGCAAAGTCGCAGTGGGAAGCTAGTTATTGACGTGTCAAAGTCTAACCTCATTTTATAGTTTCCTGTTGTTTCTGTAATTTAGAATCGCGAATGAGTTCAGTGCAATGAACTTGTAATGCAGTCAAACTTGGCGGCCATGTTCGCGGAAATGTTTGTTGACTAGATTATACTAAATATTACTTATTTTAAATAAAGAATTATTAAAATCATGTACATATGTTGTTTTTAACATATTTATTTATTGTTATTTAATATTATCTGTCCATAAAAACATTCTGAAACCAACTAAATGTTTTTAAAATAAAGTTCTATAGATTTATGAGCAATTTATACGGAGTCTCTGTCTATCTGGTTATCCCAGTTATTTGGTTTCCATAGTACAAGCTCTGCTTAGTTTGGTAACAGATGGCCGTGTGTGTTATAATGTCCCACTATGTTATTATTATTATTTTCTGTATCAATACGCTGAATTATTAATAAATGTTATTATTATTATCAATCGATTGACGTCAATTCAGTACTGAAAGTCAGCATTTAATTAAATAAATGAATAAATGAAAATGAATTTTTCAATGATAAATTAAATAATTATTAATATGACATCTATATAACTGTTTTGAAATCTAAATATTGTACTGATACCTAATATTATAAACATATTTCGTTTAATATTATTTATTTTATAATAACTGTACCTACCTAATAGTTTAATATTGTTATAAAAAATCCTTATATTGCATTGTATAACAATTATTGTGTAAGTGTAACGACGCCCATTTTTTATATATTTTTATGGGCCTAGTTGCATAAAACAGGTATATAAATAAAAAACGTTAATACTGTGACTCAGGACGGGTCTCACCACGCTTAATTACCTAGTCAGATAAACCCTTATCGGGCAAAGCAATGGCTTATTGTGGTCCACAACAGATTGCCATGACGTAGAAAATGACAAAAAAATTACAATGATTCGTCCAATACAAAAAAAGATTAAAGCCTCTTTAGTCCTTCTCCTATCCACCTATCGACTACCTATCCTTAGTCCTATTCTCCCCTGGGGATAATATCAGAATTTCACGTAAAGAAAATTTAGTAACAAGATAAAAGACATCTGTGTTCTTATGTAATACCGGAAAAAAATATAAATGCATGCGGATAATGACCGCGCAACTTATATTAATGATGTACTCACATCGAATGAACAAAACAACGTGATTCACTTACACGTGTCTGTCGTTTGCACCGAAATAGCATTGAACAACAGTGCAATTCGTTTTTATAATATTGTCCAAATTATTGTGATTCTAAATTTTCCTTTACCTCTAAAAATGTGTTGCCCGGTTAACTACAGCCCAATCAACAATTTACAAAAAATGTGATAATTAAAGAACTGCTCAACCTATTTTGTGCAAACTTCACATAAACCATCTACTAAATAGACCAAACAATGCCTAAACATTTGGTTTGAATAGGTAAGCCCGTTTTTGAGTTATAAAATTTATAAAATTACAACGAAAAATGGCATTGATTTTTATTACAGATTTTACTGTTGTCTATGATGGCGACTCTCTCCCTTTTTTTGGTTAGATGTACAATTTGTTATTTTTGGACATTATAGTGAAGATCTGTTGAAACTTTAGTTTTATTTGAGACCAAAACGTAAGGGAAATTGTACAAATATTGTTTTTACAATATTATCTACATACTACTACAGAAAAACTTGTTTAACATCGCCGAAATTGAGTTGTGAGACCTTTATATTACAGGAACAAGGAATACGTTAGAGGAAAGAGTGGTAATGTGGCTCTGCAGGTGTATTGGCTCCTTACGATATAAGTATGTTTAAGTTTCCGTACAAGACATGCAAACCTATTTAGTGTACACAGAAAAACTTGTTAAACAACGCCGAAATTGCGTTATGAGACCTTTTTATTACAGGAACAAGGATGATAGGTTAGAGGAAAGAGTGGTATATGGCTCTGCAGGTGTATTGGCCCCCTACGATATAAGTATGTTTGAGTTTCCGTACAATACATACAAACCTATTTAGTGTACACAGAAAAACTTGTTATACAGCGCCGAAATTACGAAGAGACCTTTTTATTACAGGAACAAGGATGATAGGTTACAGGAAAGAGTGGTAATGTGGCTCTGCAGGAGTATTGCCCCCCTACGACATAAGTATGTTTGAGTTTCCGTACAATACATACAAACCTATTTAGTATACCTTTTCACCGCATTTACTACGGTAAAAATGAAATTATGACGCGTTCACCTTGCACCAACATTAAGAGATTTGAAGACATAGACATATTTCATTTGTCAAAGAACTCCTTTCGTAACTAAATCGTAAAAGCGCTCATCAGTGGTCAATAATTCATTGTTAGTCTTTACATGTTTTACTTTTAGTTTTATTTTGTTTGAAATAATATGTATAAAAGCAGTAATTTCAGCTTAAGTGTCGAGATGAATGTTGTGAAACTCTGTAAGTAGCTTATGATTCAAATGTAATAGCCATAATAAGCTGTTGAGTTTCCTAATAAATAAATAAATGTACAATGCCCTCTAGTATACTTTTAGTGCAACAGGATCCTCGTTCCGTAACACTAAATTTCATTTCAATCCTTTTTAGTGTCCCACTGCTTGTCGCGAGTCGTCTTTCAATTATCTTACGAGTTGAGAGAGTTTAGGCCTTAATCCACACTTGCTGGCCGAGTGCGGGTTGTCGGATGTCACATGTCCTCGAATGATTAGTTCTTAGACATGCTGTTTGACTCACGATGTTTTTCTGCACCGATATTGAGCAGCGGCGATGAAACAATTCAAACAAAGATGTATTGGGTACGACTGGGAATCGAAACCGCGACCTTATACCTTATATTATTCAACGGTGACGCTGATACCGCTGTTGTTCAATAATAATGATAATAATAACTAACGACTTATAATTTAACGTAAATATCCGCCATTTTGAATTATTTTTTTTAAACCTTTTAGAACGCTAAGATTATTAACAAATCCAATGGTACTTTTTATAACCAATAATATGCTATCCAACCTAGCTGTATTCTTATATAGCCTCTTTCTCGAAGTTGTTTTTACCCATCTGCAGTATTTGCCCTAGGTATATTCCGAAACAACTTTGAGAATAGATCCCTTTACAGCAATCGGCTCCGGAGAAACATGACCATTTATCATGACTTTTGTTTTATCTAGGTTCACCCGGAGACCGATGAGGAATCAGCCAGGCCGTTCAGCATATTTTGTAGATCATGCAGTAGAGTACTTAATTTAATTAGACTTTTTTTTAAATCTAAATCTTTTAACTAATTTATCTCCTACCGCAGATGTACTAGCTTAAGATTTTTAAGTACATCCGAGTTTGGCAGGCAATATGTCATTGTTTGCGATTTTGCGAGTGAGTTTTTAGATGTCTTCCCACTTTCCAAATTATTATAGATTATATTAAATGATGTTATTGTAGAATACTATAGTTCCGTATGCTTATAATATGTGTTTATGGTGTTTGTGTTTTCTCAGTAAAGTGAATTTATTTTAATTCGAGAAATAAAGATATTCGAAACGTAAACCTAAATGAAATGTACTATAGGTACTCGTTATTACGCTTAATAAACTCATAATAAGGGCACACACAGTATCTACTTTTACGTAGGTACCTAATAATAGATTCGTGAACTACTCGCCCGATATTCTGAGGGCAAGGTCTTCAATGCTGTAGTAATTTAATCAATTTTAATCTACCAATACACTTCCCTATGCATATTATTATATATTTAGAGGTACTTCTGTGTCGTAGATACTAAATTTACATTTAAATTATAAAAAAGTTGAAATTACCCTATTATTACAATTCTGTAGGTAAGTAGGTAAAAACTTATTTAAAAAATGCTTTGCTTGTAGTAGGTACCTGCTTAAATTTGAATTTTGTATTGATCGTAGTACAATAAATTATATTTAGTAAGTACCTATAGAAAATGTAGGCAATAACCTACCTACAATACAGCGTATTATTGTAAACGTATGACATTTTGACGTATGTAACCAAATTATTCAGTTACTTGTAAACAAATTTTAATTAAAACTAGATATTCTAATAAGTGCATTATACAGCAAAAAAAATATATACCAGACACTGCGAAGCAACAAATGCGCATTAAGAATGTCAGCTTGCGATTTTAAATTCATTTATTTAGATCACGCCACGAGTAGCATCGAATTAGGCCATAGCAAATTATGCGTCCTCCCTAGCGTGCCCCCCAGCGCAGCTCGACGTCAGCAAACATTTTTCTAAAACGCATCTCAGTATTTGACAGTATGGTACGTACAGCGCCATCTATGATTTGCGACACGAACTACTTGGTAAAAGAAACTACGCAAATTTATTAATAGTATTCCGGAACGTGTAACGCTTACGCATTATTTATTTTGTATTTTATTTTATTCATACGAAATCAAATTGATTGTGATTAGGCCCTTGGCCTTGGTAAAAGTAAAATAATGTCATGTAACGTTTTTAAATTAAGCGTCAAGTTTATTACGATGGACTGTTGATAGGTAGAAACATTCTTGATAAGTTGGTACCAACTGTTTGATAATTATAAGTTCAAGGCTAAATAAATGATTTAGTTTTTATTCGGAAGAGCAAAGGCAACGTTTATAAACTACCTGCATAATCATCTATACACGATCTATTCTACTAAATTAAAGTGAATTACCTTGTTACCTACGATGTCGGTGAATGTACCTACCATAGAGTAACTTTTTATAATGAAGTACCTATCTATGCAATTATGTACGAATCTACTCCGTCGAATTATTTATTTTTAAACGACTACAAAAAACAGGTTATCAATTTATGTTTAGTTTAAGTAATATTTCTTTAATGGTGTGATACCCCGCAAGCCTAAGAGAAAAAGTAAAGCCGTCGATACGGCACCCGCACTTTCACCGGTCGTGTCGGTCAATCCGTCCCACCCGACTATGAGAAATATAGAGGGTACTTGTATTTGTACACACACATGTGCATAATAATATCTCTTGCTTACCTGGCTAATTAGTTTACATTGGCCGCCGTAGCCAAAAATCGGCTAGGAGGCTATTTCTATTATATAACTAGCTTCCGCCCACGGCTGCGGCCGGGTAGTTCTTAAATATCACATACTTTGAATACTAGAAATAAGAACGATCTTGTAGCACATCATACTCGTCTCCACAAGATCAGTAACTCTTTTAAGAGGCTGTGTATACGTTTCTACAAGAAAACTTCCAAATAATATTAGGGAAATGACTATTGACAAATTTTAAAAAATTATAAATCTACGTTATGTAAGAAAGCGTAGTTATTATAAATTTTCAGAATATACGAGAAGAATTAAGTCGCTTTAATTCAACACACTGTACAAACAAATGTAATAGATTTATGAAAGAAGAAAATTCATTTAAAAAAGAAAAAAGTCTACGGAGTTTTTTGTCAGTGTTTCTCAGTAGTTGCCAGTCATTCACTGCACGGTAGGAAAAGAAATTGGACTATTTTTATGTAGGCTCGCGTCTCAAAAAAAAAAAAAGCATATTTTGATTTGATTTGATTGGGAAAAAAGTAGCTGTGTTAATCCAGACCATATTCAAATTACAACTATGTGCCAAATTTCATCCAATGTCGTCAGTTTTTGCTTGAAAGAGTAACAAAATTACATCCAGACATTCTAACAAAATTGCGCATTTGTAATATTAGTAAGATAGGATATTAGGATCTATGGTATCCAAAATACATTTTTGTAAGAACTCTATCCCGAACCGGCCGGATGCGTTCCGTAGTACGTGACCAGTACTACTTGCGAACAATTCACATTCAACAAACGTTTTCAGTTTGATTTGTTGATCGCTAATAGTGTGCTCATCGTATCCTCTCACAACTGGCGCCGTGGCGTGCGTGGTGCAGAATAGAGAGTTTTAACTACCAATAAAACTTACCTATTATTTTTCCTGAGATATCCGGAATCCATAGTGAGATTAGCCTTCCGTTTTTCTTGTGTTCGTCGAGTCAAGCGAGCTCCTCTCTAACGCTAGTGGCGCCCTCGTGCGATAATTACCGGTCACGTGATTACCTGTTACCTCAAGGAGCGCGCCACATTATTTCGTCATTATACGGCGTAAGTACCGGGTAGGAATTACCTGGATTCCGGATATCTCAGGAAAAATAATAGGTAAGTTTTATTGGTAGTTAAAACTCTCTATTATTTGTTCCGTCATCGATATCCGGAATCCATAGTGAGAGATATGTTTGATTTCTCTCGGCACAATTGTTTTATTGATGCTATAATGTGTAGAAGTAAGTTGAAAAAGAAAAGTAAATACCTACAAAATTTTTACAACGAATATTTAGGTAATTAAAATAATACATTTCTTCTTTTTCTAGTTATGACAAGGTTATAGAAAATTGAAATCAGAACGATAGTAAAATAATTTGATCAATTTCAAAATACAATCGATAATTTAATGAAAGAATCACCGCACATACCGACCTCGAAGATGCTTCAAGTCCTGCTTCGCGTAGTACAAACTTTATCCCGCCTTCAATATTCTAGTGGCTAGTTTGCATGGTCCTTACAGTAATGAAGTAATGA
This sequence comes from Meganola albula, assembly GCA_936450015.1. NCBI lineage: Eukaryota > Metazoa > Arthropoda > Insecta > Lepidoptera > Nolidae > Meganola > Meganola albula. The sequence goes on along the minus strand of OW388144.1, from coordinate 3,078,878 downwards.
TTCTTGCCATTTGCCTAGATTGCGACGCAGCAGCACCCTTCTGTTTTTATTTTAACAAATATAATTTAATTTCTTACCGGATGTCGGATTACTATTATACTCAGCTGGATCTACTGTTAAAACAGCAAAAAATTTACTAGTCTAGTTCTTAGGAATGAGAACTCGTACATCTGTTGACCCGATGCTACCAAAAGTAAAACTGCTACTTGATGCTCATCAACATTTTCAAATGTAAATTTGAAGTCAACTGAATGGTAACAGGTCCATACATAGGTTTAAGATTATCTGCAACTGATAAATAATAATAAAGACTTCTGCGCTTACCAGTTCCATAAGTACTAACCATACCTATTCTTCCCAACTTGAATCAATTCGATATCTAATTCTCCTAATTCCGTGTCTGTGTAGTAGTCGGCTTGGAACTGAGAACTTGCTACGGGCCCACATATCCTTTTGATGTTAGTATACTCGCCTATATATTCCAATAGCCCCTCATTACCATCGAGGGGCTATTGGAATATACTGTCCGTGAGTATCGTTGAAATGTAACAGCACTTGCGTTTACAAGGTTGTGTGGGGGGAAGAATCAACCCGGATTGTATTTCCACGAACGGAAACAAGTGATCTTCAGGTAATCAGCAGACACATACCTTGGAAACCCAGAACTAGTCTTGGAGTTCAACAAACACCCCACCGCTCGAGTATATTGTTGCAGTTGCTAGAGGTGCCCATTTTGGGTTTACCTTATTGCAATAATATGCATCAACGTCTGTGTTGTAGTAGCCTGAAAGAAACTTCAATGTCGAACTCACGTTAAGATGATCCAACAGAGCTAAATGTTGTCGCGTCGCTTCTAGGATCTGGTGTCACATTAGAATCTGGTCCCGTTGTGGTGCGGTAGTCCCCATGCATAAGAAGTGTTCCTATTCCTTCACAGGCGATGCTTGTGAGTGATTCCTGTGTGAATGGTTTTCAATGACATGACAGGCTTATTGGGCTTTTATCCACTAACCTGATTTTGGTGACAGTCCCAGATGGATTGAAAATCCAACTTGCATTGAATGGATCTGTTGTAAGCAAGTCTGTGTGGTATCGGCTCCGGGAGAAACGGTGACGTACCGGATGCCGCTGCTTCCCATCAACTCATCTTGATAAGTATTTGCTTCGGAATGACGAGTCGCTGATGAAGAGGCAAAACTGATTCACCCCATTAGGAGCTCAGCCTGTCTGAGGGATCAGTTGCCTGGCAACAAGTATTTGCTTCGGAATTACGAGCCGTTCATGAAGAGGCAAAACTGAGTCACCCCATTAGGAGCTCGGCCTGTCTGAGGGATCAGTTGCCTTGCAACATCTGTTGATGTAGTGCCCTGCGTTTGCGTTAGGCATTGTGGTTCCGACAGGGACCTGATGTTGGCTTGCGTGTGTCCCAGGTAACTCCTAGAAATTCCAGTCGTTACGTCGGAACCAGAACAGATTTGCCGAAGTTGAAGATCATCTTCCCGATGATAAAGGCTCTGCGGCTGACCGAAAAGCAAAACTGAGTCTACCCATTAGGAGCTGGGCCTGTCTGGGGACTGGTTGCCTTGCGACATCTGTTATTGTATGCCCAGCGTAGGTAGCGATTGGCATTGCGGTTCCAAGAGAGACCTTCGTTACGTCGGAACCAGAACAGATTTGCTGAAGGTGATGTTCCATCTCAAGCGTCGCGTCAGAGAAATCACATGCAGATAGCCACCTGTTCCTGCAGAATTGAAAAGAACTGGTATGTCAGCTTAAGTCAATGAGGTATACTGCGAAACAGATATAGAGTATTCTCAGGTAAGACTAGTGGTCCAATTGGTGACTGTCACAAAAATCTCTGGAGCTTGAGGGCTTAATAACTTAAAAGAAGAAAAACAGATCATTTGGTAAAGACAAGACGATGTACCTTACCCTAAGAAGTCTGTGATACTGAGATTGTATCGGCAGGTGAAGAAATGATACGCCTGCCTTAATATAGTTTCCGAAGGGAAGCCTGGTTTGCTATGAAAATGGTTGAACTATTTCGGTATTTGTGTCCACTTTCTAGTGAAAAACTGTACAAGGCTGTGTTATTAGTTGAATATTACGGCTTACGGTTACATTATGAATGATAAGTGTACACCGTTTAAAAGTTTGCAGATTACGTTAGAAGGACTCAAAAGGTGCCATAAATAAAGGTGCTGATATTGCGCAAGATATCTGCTGTAGAATTATCTCAATTCACGTTCGTCACTGTTTTTCTCTTGTTAAAGGATAGAAGATACAAGATACTGAATATAGTGATAATATTCCAGACCACCAACACCTACAGTCATCCGATCTCAAGCCAAGGAGAGCTCCTGTCATGAAAATCAGATAACTGATAGGTACTCTTACACTATACATTCACTACCTTTCTTTTGCAAATAGGTATTTACACCCCAACTCAAGACAAACTGTTATGTTGATTATTTATGCACACCAACTTCCGTGTCGGGTGGGAATCGAACCCACAACCCGCGGCGCGTTTCGGTGTGAGAAGCAAGTATCTTAACGAGCACACTATTCTGGTCTGTCAATATGATTAACTTACCTTGGTTGCCTCCAAAATGAAAAGCCTTACCCTTTAGCTGCTTTGATGCTAAAGCTGTCTTCCTGTTGAAAGGTAGCAGCGGCAAAAATCGCGCTCATATTTTGGTGGCTTGTTGCTGGCTTTATTCAAAGTCGATGTTATAATAGTTTTCGGCTAATAGGTTAAGACTGTACTCCTGTAAACACTTATTTCGCGCTCGCGTTTGAATATTGAGGCTCATTTTTCCAAACTGGAGGTAATAATAGGTTTTAATAATAATAATAATAAACATTTATTTCGGAGCACATCCATACAGAGTACATCCATAGATTGTTAGTAAGTACACTTAAAACTATGTTAGTGAATAAAGTACCTAGTTACATAATATTAAACAGGGCAACTTTGGCTCTGTGCACCGCGTTCCAGTGTCCCACAATCGGGCACTCCACTCTATCCAAAATGGTGTTCAGAAGACTGTTGGTACTGCCCCGCACGCGACGCGTCAGGGACGCCACTCGTTACTCCCCCCGTTTTTAGTAAGATATTGCAAAGTTAAACAAATTAATATTCTAAACTGAGCTTTATTTGATTTAAGCTTGAACGTGCAAATTCTTTGATATTTATAAATAAACGAATTGTTATAACCCACACTTCGATCATATTTTATTTGTAATAAATGAGTAGGTACTAACTTCGAAAAATGGACTGCACGGAACTGACAAATCAAAAGTATTGACTTTTAAGTAAATTGAAGCAATACCGCTAGTCACTTAACTCATAGTTATACCATTCAAAACGTTAGATAAGTTCAATGTATTTTAGCATGTCCAATTGATGCTACTGTAACGATTTATTCCTTTTTAAAGAATACCTACATAAGTTTGTGCATCATATACTTTTCGATTTGTATACGAGGGTAAAAGTAAAATGATGACAGAAAAGAATTCTTTTAAAAGTGTTAACGGTTGTAGGTACTTTCATAATAATAGCTTGTTGAGAACATACTAAAATATTCTACAAGACATGGCGTACAAAAGTATTTTTCTTTTTAGCCACTGTTAATAAAATAGAAAGTCAGCTTTCGATTTAAAAATTCCTTAAATACGCATTTATATATAGAATTCGTTATTTGTAGGATAAAATATATTTTATATTTTGGTAATCCGAGACGCTTAATTAAGATTTCGCGTTACTTGAACTTGGTAATTGTCAAATTAATTCGAAACGCGGGCAAATATGCAACTGTGTTTAAACTTACGTAATAAGTCACATTAGTTGCACGTTATTACTAGATAGTGTTAAAAATACAAGATTTATTCAATTTAACTCACTCACCTTACGTGCCCCTATTCTTTTTGGGGGTTAGAAAATCCAAACCTGATTTAATTTGCCCAATTTCAGATTACGCCTCCGCTGCAACACTCCTTCCCGCGCAAACATTTTTCACACCGTTACACTTCATCGCGAAAGAGAGGATATTTTTACAGCACTTAAATAGTATATTAATTTCTTACACTAATTTTTAAGTTGCTCACACACGTCTGAACACTAAGAAAAACGACGCTATAATGACGAAATAATGTGGCGCGCTCCTTGAGGTAACAGGTAATCACGTGACCGGTAATTATCGCACGAGGGCGCCACTAGCGTTAGAGAGGAGCTCGCTTGACTCGACGAACACAAGAAAAACGGAAGGCTAATCTCACTATGGATTCCGGATATCGATGACGGAACAAATAATAGAATTATTTTTCACAGCTGGGCACGGATCTTCTCTCAAATATCTTACGAGTTGAAAGATTTTAGGCTTGATCCACACACTGGCCAAGTGCGGGTTGGTGGATGAGACATGTCCTTGAATAATTAGCTCTTAGACATGCCGGTCAGCTCACGATTTTTTCCTTCACCAGTATTGAGCAGCGGAGATGAAACAATTCGCACAAAGATGTGAGGGCACGACCAGGATTTGAACCCGCGACCTTATTTTTCTGAGGCGAGGCCCGTACCGCTGCGCCACCGCTGCTCCAGAATTTTTTATTGGTTTTATTTTATTATAACTGTGTTACATTTAAAAAAGATGAAGTTAATATAAAACGTCGGTTCTTTTGGAAACATAGTATTCTCTATTATTTTTTTTCCAAATAGTTTTCATTCACATCAACACATCGCTGCATTCGATAGAACCACAGAGAAAAGCACTTTGCCCACTCGTCCTTAGGGGTCTCTTCGATGGCCTTCTGGAACGCAGACACTGCTTCTTTGGCATCGATAAAATGTAAATTAGCAAAGAGTTCTATTTTCAAAATTTAAACTTTTTTAATGTAAGTTTAAATTTAAGAGGCCAGTTCTAAAAACTATCAGTGTCGCCCTCGTATAAGCATGAATTCGATTTGGAGATGTCCAGCAGTAGGTAAACTGTTATAATGCCGTTTATGATGATTTTAGGCTAGGTATCCTTTAATTTTTGCAAACTGTACTTAAAAAACTTGGATACCGTGACAAAATGAATTAGTTTTCTTTCTTCGAAGTTTACTTTAGTAAGAGATTTAACTGTTAACGTGGATAATTACAACCATAATTTAGACGGGCTGGTGGTGTGGTTGGTAAGATACTTGCGTTTCACGCCGCAGGTCCTCTCAAGACAATATTCGTGTGATGAACATGTCTGTTGGTCTTGAATATGAGTAGGTATAATTATCTAACAAAAGTAGGTATTCATAACCTATTGTTCAATTATCCGCTGGTTTCCATGACACAAGCTCTGCTTAGTATGGGATGAAATGACCGTGTGTGTTAATGTCCCAGAATATTATAAAAACATGATCACAACAAAACAAAGCACTGCAACCAGTTTTCATTTCAATACATATGCCCCACAGCCTGCTTTATGACTATAATCACTTTGTATAATTACACCAACATCCGGTACTTTATTGACCCTGGAGCGAGGTATTACAGTTGCATGGCCCACGGCCATTACTGGCTAACACCTAATCTGTCCTTGTGCCTTGTCACCTTGCCGTACACCGCGCCTTGAGTCCACGCACGCACTTTTCACCTGCTGATTTTATTGGGAACTTAGTTACTTAACTAACAGCCCGCTTCGGCTTCGCAGACGTACCATAAGATGATTGCAATGCAATTAAAAGAATAGAACTTTGGGAACGGGACTTAGGGAACTTAAATTTTCATTCCGTGTGGCGCCCTGGCAGATTTTTTACTCTTATTATGCATTGTAGTTTGGTAATTTAAACATACCTAAACAAACTACAACCTTCAAACAAACTTATTTAGTTAAAACTGTGTTGAAACTTTTCGAATTTTTCAGCACTAATCCAAAGTCAAGAAGTATGTGGAAGCAAAGAGCTGGTTAACCTAACTGGGCGTTAGTACTGCACAACAAAACATGATAACAAGCATAGTCTTATCTCTTTCTACTCATCTCTAGGTGATAGAGATAGATAGTGCCTACGACATGTTTTCTTGTGTATGTCTCGCCAGTGGAAACTAGGGGTAAAGAATCTGGTAGAGCATTATTGGTTACTACATAAGAAAATCGATCCACAGAGGTGAAAGAACTTTAGACGAGTTTCATTCATTCGGTTCTTGAAATGAAATGAAATCAAAATGAAATGAAATGAAAATGAAATGAAATGAAATAACACGAATGAATCCTTAACACTACCTATACTCATTTTAGTAACGAGCAGTAACATTTTCTACCAACCGTAAGCTAAAACTGTTCCTAAAAGCGCAACCGCAACGGAAATATTTTTATTTTGTAAATACCGAGAAATGTCAATTTTGTTCTTTTTACTAGCGTCATCTATTAGGTTCATTCAAAAATACGTTTATACAGTTATAGACAATATTAGATAGATGGCGCTGCAAGCACAGAGAGAATTTTTCTATCAAACATTTTTAGGTTAATTAGTACTTATAGTAGTTGGTATGAAGTGGAAGCATATCAGACGATAGAGTCGCTTTTGTATTCATATTATTAGTACAGCTTGTTATTCTAAAACCATAATATCTAACTTAACTTGTAAAGAAAGTATTATTTTTAATTTTTTTGGTCTGCCAATACTTACCATTGACGTGTTGACAATTGACAGAATTCTACATTTGTCACTTGATTGGACTTGACACTTGACCACTGACTTGACATTTATGATATGACGTTTCTTCTGTCAATCCATTTCGATCGAGCACTCCACTTTGCAGAAATAGCAATTTTATTGCGTATTTTGTGGTGTGAATTAAAATGACTTCAGTGGTGAGGGCGGGGCACTTGGCCCCTTATTTCAAAGCTGCATCGCCCGTGGTTTCCAATGGGCTGAAGCCTCTGGTAACTGTGTATACGCCTGCGGACAAGGTGCTCGTTCACCCCTTGCCTAAAACATCGACGGTGCAGTCTATGCATGGATCTCTGCCGATCCAAGGTCTTAAGGCTAGAGTAAACGGTCGCGGTGAGTAGTCCATCTAATAACTTTCGATACCATTGCGATAAATTCGGTTTATAATGATGGAAATTCATGTTACATAACACTTGTCAATTGCAGGACCAAGTCATGTTCGTTTCGCGCATACTGACATTGCGTACCCTGATTTCTCTGCATACCGTCGCAAGCAGACCCAAGATCCGACGACTAAGAACCAAGAAAATGTGGATGAACGCCAATCCTTTACCTATCTTATTGCTGGAGGTAAATCAATGTTTTTTTCTCTATCAAGAGTAGTGTTTGCCATCATAATCTTACTATTGGTTTCTAATTAAATTTGAACAAGCCACCAATATTGTGGTATTTATGTTCCCCTCAGTACTAAAGTTTTTACTTAATATTATGAAACAAACATTATACATACACTTGTACATGTAATAATTACTGTACTTAAGATGACCCACTGACCCTGTAATGTCTTTCTATTATATTATTGGACCATGTTGTGCAAAATCTTCCAAGCCACAAAACACAATATCGTAATTGGTGTTTTCACTCAATCAATAAATCTACTTTAGGTATATTTTCAGATTTGTACCTTTTTTTCATTAAAGTTTACCACAATTTAGTATCAATTTTATATCTTACATTTTGTCTAGATTGCAGGTTGGATCTTTCTGCACAACACGGTCCTATTGTCATTACACTTGAAATGTCATAAGAAATATCAGCTAAGTACCAAAGTACTCTCCTTTCTCTTATATGTGCCAAATTTCTAAAATAGACTAAAAGTACCTACTGTCTAATTCTAATCTAGCTTCCACCCATAGGTTCAAAGTCAAAGTCAAAACGTTTATTGCATTCATGTGTAGGTACAGATGTTTAACAATAAGTTACAAAGTTTCAACATGAGACCCGATTAGGGTATAGCAACGTACAAAAGAAAGATAAAACAACATGCAACGTGAAAGTTTACAAGTTTATAAAAGAAGTTAAATTTATACAATATAAAGTCATGACATAATTATTACGAATTTCGAGTCAAGCCAGCGTGTTCCTTGTTTCAAGCCTTAGGGGATGAGTTTTGAAAAATTCTCTCTTAGTGCACTCATTACACGGAACCATGTGCCAAATTTGGAGCAACTAAACCCGGCAGGTTCTAGGCACTCCAAATTTGGCATATATGGATCCTATGCTATAGAACTAAGTCTTGATGACGTTAATTATATGGTTGAATACTTCAAAGTTTGTCAATAATCCATCAAAGAAAAGGAAATACTTTGACAATGAAGTAAATAATGACATTTTAAAAACATTTTTATTCAAATTTTTAAGTGACAGTGCCACAGTCAGAGATCTAGTTTAGTTAAAGTTTATCAAAGTTCCAAGTTTATGGAAGTGTGAGATAGATATGAAGGCGATTAGAATAAAATTATTTAGAATAACCAAGGAAGGATCCTTCTTCTTCGTATTTCTCACCTTTTGAATTTTCCTTGTACCTCTAGGAATATTTCAAAACCATAAGTAATACAAACAACTCAATTCATTTATATGTATACAAAGCTTAATATAAATTATATTATATTAGGTTTGTTTTAAACAATATGATTAAGACAATATTTGTCAATCTCCACAGCTGGTGGTATGGCCGGTGCGTACGCAGCCAAGTCTGTGGTGACGCATTTTGTGTCCTCCATGGCCGCAGCTGCTGATGTTTTGGCCTTGGCCAAGATTGAAGTTAAGCTTTCTGACATCCCTGAAGGCAAGTCTGTTACCTTCAAATGGCGTGGCAAGCCGCTCTTCATTCGTCACAGGTATGTTATACCATGAACGAACAATTACCTTATCTAGCTTAAAAAAAATTGTGCGAAAATTAAATCGAATCATCATCAATCAAATAATAATATTATTAAAAAAAAATTAACTTGCCGAATCACAGTCTCTTAAAATACAGGCATAGCCTAGCTTTTTAGTTTTTTTAGCTAGCTAGTTTTCGTCACATTAGTTGTTTTTGTAACATTAGGTGAAGTACACCGTAAAAATTGAGTGAATAAAACATTTTAATAGTTCATCTTTATAATTTTTTTATTATTATTAGCATGATCGTTAATGCCGGCAGATTTCATATAACTTGGGGTAGTGATGTCAGTAGTTGTGCTCTAAACAAAAGCGCGAAATTTGCGCCTATTTATGTATAGACCGTTTTTTTCTAGTTTTAATGTAACATACCATAGCGCTCTCGACTGTATTACCTGAAGGCTAAAGGTGTGTGTCGAGGTAAATGTCGCCCACTTTTCACGGGCTATGTTTAGTTTATGTCCCATATGTAATAACTAATAAGAGACAAGCCTATTCCCAATCACCATTCGTTCATTTTGCAACTTTTAATATTATCAGTGTTGTTTTTAAATGTTGTTAATTTGAAGCACTTTTACACCATGTGGTATTTAGACAGTCTTACTTAGAGAGCACAGTGTAATAAGTCTGTCTAAATATACTAATCAAATAGATTTGACCGCGCTTGCTTTCTTGCTATCTTGCTATTAGGGTGGAGTACCTACTAAAAGTTAACGTAATTGTTGTATCAATCAAGTAACGCCGATACGACAATCAAAACGACCCATTTTCAGACCTACTGAATATAGATATAAGTTTTCATAATAATCGGTCAAGCCGGTTTGGTGGAGTATGTTCTTTTTATTTATTTTTTTCTCTACGTAAGAACCATCCTCATACTTCAAGGAGTATTCTAAAAAAAGAATTAGCGAAATTGGTTCAGCCATTTTCGAGATTTGCGCTTACCAACATATTTAGTGATTCATTTTTATTATATAGGTAAGAAAGTGTCGAAAGAATTAGGGGCCTGGTCTATTGCCATTTAATAAACATCGTGTTCCTAAAGGCTGCTATCATCTGCAAAATATTATTATCTGTATTATAAAATTATATTGATAAATACTTAAGTTTTATATTAAAAACTTCATCAAGCTCACCAAAAACAAGTAAAAGACAAAATCAGGTGGGATCCTAGAGAATTGTTGACAAAACTCGTACCTAATTAAAGCAATATAAAACAATCCCATTAAATACCATTTAAAATTGTTTTAAATTTACAGAACCGAAGCCGAAATCTCGACGGAGAGGGCAGTACCAGTGGACCAACTCCGCGACCCGGAGCACGATGACCAGCGTACACAGAACCCCAAGTGGCTCGTTGTTATTGGAGTATGCACCCACTTAGGTTGCGTACCCGTCGCAAACTCCGGTGACTTCGGCGGCTACTACTGCCCTTGCCACGGATCACACTACGATGCCTCAGGACGCATCCGCAAAGGCCCCGCCCCCCTCAACTTAGAAGTACCCCCCCACAGTTTTGTTGATGATGGTATGCTAATTGTAGGTTAAACGGAGTATTTTGTTAGAGAAATTATTTATTTAAGGATAATTTGATTGTAAATCAATAGACAACAACCAACAATAAAATGTGATCAACTATTATGAGTTGTTATTTTATACATAAAAAAGGCTAGGTATGGAAATAATGGCTTAACCGCCAGCACCGAATGAGACCGCATTGAATGAATTTCACACACATTAGTGCCTTCTGCCTCAATATCTTTAGAAGAGTAATTTAAAATAATCTTGCAGGAGTAGAGTATAGCATGATAGAGTACCCATAGCTCATATTCTTGAAGGTGGTATTGGGACAAAGGCAGCAAGGATCGGACAGTACATTGAGCCGTAGGCCTTGATCACACCTAGGTATCTTAAAGTCATCTTAAGCTGGCCGTCATAGTCTAAATACGGCTAGGATAAATTAATTAAAAGATTTCTCAATTTGTATTCATGTTTATTTCAAGTATGATTTTTTTATCATCGAATATTTCCACTTAAATTAGTTTTTTAAACAGTTACAATCTAAGTAACATCTAACCAACTACTAAATTACACATTTACAAATTACAAATTACTGGGTTTCGTGTTAAAATTAAATAATTTTGACATTTACAAAATATTTCATAATGGCGACTTAAGAAAATGTTGCCAAGTAAAAATGACAAAATTAGGCCATATTCTATACCTAAAACACAATTAATTGAAGAACTTAAACATAACTAAATTAACGGAGGGAATGTAAGAGTAACCGGAAAACCCAGTTTTTAACGATAATGATTATGTAGGTAGCTTTATTTAAACATCATCTACTTTATACTAAACTATATTTACAGTAAGAGTAGTGGGTATATTTCGCAAAATAATTTAGCTAACTCTAAACGAAAACCGTAACTGCAGTAGCTACAGTAAGACAGTAAAGTATTACATAAAACATTAGCAACACTAACCACAACACGCGCCCGTTGTTCTGCATAATAATGACCATCCTCGTTTTTTAGATTTAAAACATGCCTGGCGTGTAAACCGCACTATCGTATTAGCGTGCGCCACACGCTAGGTGTGTACGCCCGCCTGGCGTTCGCGTAAATCTCACACGTTGAAAGAGTGCCACCTCAGCTGCTTGAATTACATAATTGCGTTAGGGTCATAGGTTTATAATATTACTAAGTGGACCAAATCGTATACGAAAAAAAATTTTTACAGAAAGAAATAGTGCTTGCAACCTCTGTTTTTAAATGACAAGGCGGCACATTCTGTAGGATTTGTGCCATATCATCTCACAAAAATGCAAATTAAGTTTGGTATAGTATTTTTTTTGCATAGCTCAAGTGATCTTTACAAGTAATATTATAAGTCTATGAGTACGACTCTGCGGTCGCACACACACGTGTGTGCGTTAACATAGGTTATTTGTAGTGACAATGTCAGTCAACATTTTAAACCAAAAGGTAATTAGGTAAGATATATATTTTACTGTAGCTACGCATATTTACAGTTACCTAAAAATAAAAGATTTCCTGACAAACTTACATTTCAATCGGTTTAAGATGGTTGCATTCTGTCGACTGAACTGTTAAAATATTCTCATAATGGAAAAAAATCAAGATTTGAAACCTAAACAATTTTTTTAAACAGTTTTATCAAAAGCACGCAACCATGAATTAAATAAGTAATTGTTTTTTTGTTCTATCCTTTTTTTTTTGTTTTAACAATCAAACTTTATAAATCCTTATTCACAACAGCTATACTGTTATTGCCATAGCGTGTAAGAATGCATACAAAATGTATTGAAAAGAGAAAACACGATACGCCTGCAATAAATACAATGATTCTTCTGTTGACGAAAAATCGACAGAAAATCTAGTGTGTCTGGCTATAGAAAGACGAGTCTGGCGCAGAACAGAGATAGGAATACAATGGACTGTAAATTATTAAAGAAAATAAATATGTTTTACACGGATTTCTACAAAATACCCAGCATAGACCTGTAAACTAAAATAAACTTTATTTACTGCGTTATACAGTCTCGTATTTCAGTAGCAAGAGTCTACACATTAGCATGCAAATAGTCATTTCTAAAATATATCATCTTTGACAGGGTATGGCACAGGAAACTTAAATTATTGAAAATAATTGTTACAATAGTCACGCATACAGGAAATAAGTATAATATTTAAAAAGTGATATTTGTATGTCGGAATAACCACAGTAATCATCAAAAAAAAAAATTGACCGCCTAACTTTATAATAAAAATTTAAAATGAATAAAGATTCTGTAATTACATAGTGTTATTCCGACTAGTCTTGAAAATACGTTTAGTTAGGAGTCAAAAAAGTAACTAGAGATTCGTCAAATTGTAGAAAATCTGAAAAAAGTTTAAGAAAAAATAATTATATAAAGTTTCCTTTCTTTTTTATTTGATTAACTTTGGTTAGTTACAAAACAAAAAGTATTAGACCATAATATATTACGGTTTATTTTTTAATTTATTTTTTTTAATTTATTTTTTCTACAATTTAACGGACAAAATGCATGCTTCAAATTAGGTATGCTTTTGATAATTACACAGATTCTATGATATAACATTTATACATTTTCGTTTTATACAATAACTTTCATAGTAAATACAATCTATTATTTTGAACACACCTTTTTATTTCACATCGATTTTGTAGACATAACATTCTAGGTATAATTCAGAGAAAAATATATGTAAATCTATATTTTATTAGTAAAGTTACAAAATATTTAGTAAATATCTGGAATATATGATTATTTTTATATTTTTAATAAGTACTTACTATGAGTATCTTTGATAATACGATAATTTTATTCTAGTTTATGTAGTTTTGTGCGATTAAGAAAAATAAGTGGTAGTAGAAGGTATAGTAAGATCTGTCAAGGGTCAGAGTATTGTCAAAGTACATTTTGTATAACAAAATGGTCCACTACACACAACATAGACTTTACACAACCGTGGAAGCTCGATTTTAAACTGCTGATTCTATAAAAGAAGGCAAATATGGGAATATTATATTTGACTATAAATGAATCTATTTTAACATAACACTAAGATACCATGGTAGATATGGTCTGATGGCCATATCGATATTTTGGCCTCCTCAAGTCAACTTCAAAGATAAAATGTGTAAATACACAATTGTTAAATATTTTAATAAATTAATATGTCACTGAATATATTCACTAGCAATTATTATCCATAATTGAATTGAAAATTGTAAAAAAAAATGGATTTAAAAATAAAAAAATAACATCAAATTCAGATTTTGGTTGTAAAATAAATAAGGAACGATTATTAAATTTCAAATAAATGAATGACAGATTCATTTTAATACTCTTTTTAAACACTATTTATGTTAATTTTAAATATTAGTAGAAAAAAAGAACAAATTAATAGGAAACGGAAAATGCATGCACGAAAAGTTTTATTTTCCTTGCTATGTTGTGTCGCAGTAGTAACAGTCGGCACTATAGGGTAAATGCACCAATTACCGGCCGTCTTCATAAGGTAACGCTCTCGATCCAATGTTAAACGCACTGAACACTGTCATAGGGTAAACGTTACAATATTAGCTTGTTGAGTGCGCGAACATTCGTGTTCGGAGCAGGAAATCGAATCCTCAAACTGTGTGGTACACGCCAAACTAAACCGCCACTGTAAGTGTTCCAAAAAACCGTTGCTTAACAAAGGTGATCTTTGATGTAAGTTAGGAAATCATTTCACTTTAAAAAGTTCGTTTTTTTTGTGATTAATTAAAACACTGGTACGACACATTGCTGATAGACCCCTCTTTTATGTTCAATCAACTTTTTAGGAAGGAATCACAATTTTATTCTTCTAGCTGGGAGTGTTATTTGACTTCTTGTAGTAAGTTGTTTCTGATCTTGTTCAAAACTTTATCAGGTTTCTGCCATTTGAAAGGTCTCTGGCTAACCACAACGACATTGCCACGTTGCCAGACTTTATTTGTATAGAATTCAGTTGTTCATAGTAGTCGTTTCAAGAAGAAAAGAGAATGCCAGACATTTCAGAATGATTGTCTTTAAGTAGACGTATCAGTACTTGTCCAAAAGATCGTAAAGCACCAGCCACGTCTCTTTACACACTTTGCCTTATTACAATGCCAGACACAATTATTGGCTTCAGTAGCACGGGCAACTAGCCAAATGAGTGTTGCCATAAATTTCACTATATTTGGTACTACGGTACGAGGACGTCTTTCTCAACAAGAAAATTTTGAACATTGTAAGGTAAATTGTATCAGTAACAGTCATATAGCCAGGTTAGGTTATGTCAGGTTTTTGGTCAGTGTAGGTTTCTGTGTGTTGTGCACTAACAGTCAGCGGTGTAGACAGGCGCTAGGTCAAGGGTGAGGAGCCTAAGCGCGCGGTCACGTGACGCAGAGCGTGCGGCACGTGACGATTTGATGATCTGCAGCACCATCGCCTTGCAGTCGTGACACACTGACATCTGCACGCCGCGGAGACGTTCTGCCGCGCCTGAGGTTCGACTGCTTCTGTGAATAGAAATTTGCTTAGGTATTTGGCATAAAATTTTACGTTAAATAAAACGCTAGTAAGGCTTTCGTTTTGTATTGCTAATCTCATTGAATACTAATCGCCTATAATAAGCCATTGTATAGAGTATACCTATAGTCCAAAACGGAAAATCACGATTCTCCGGCTTCATATAATTTTTGCAGCGCTATTTCGTTGCAGCAGACGTCGCCGCTACGACCTACTGGTTTCTATGTAGTTCTATGAAATATAGCGACGTGACATGTTGCTAGATGCGAAAGGTATCCCTTAAATAAACACAGAAACTGTAGCAGTGTTGTAGTGACATGTCGTGTGCTACTGTTGTTTGCAGTTGGCTACCGAATTCTACTTTAAAATGAATAACAGCATTATTTATTGCTTTATAAATTAACCCAACGTTTAAGTTGCGTAGGTACGCTCAAAGTTTGTTGTGACAAAAAGCTCGAAATGAAGTTTACTTCGAGGCAATGTTCGAAGTCCATTTTGATGGATTAATAGTCCATCCTTATCAAAGTGGCTTTGTCTGCTCATTTAGATGATCATAATTAGTGATCGGAATAGGTAGTGCAGTTTAGGGTTAACGACCTCAAACATTATGTTACTATGGATACGGTTACAGGATTGCGGGATTTTAATCTTAATCTTAAGTGTGACCAGCTGTTATAGAAATAGGATTCACGTGCGTTGGGCATGTCTATGTTAAAATTTTGTAGAGAAATCTTGCGAAATTGCACTACCTATACCGATCACTGATCATAATACAGACCACGAAGTCATTAAAACTTTTTTCAAAGCAGATTTTGAGCGTGAAGCACAACGGGCCGCAGAATCGCCAGACTCATAGCATATTTTCGGTGTCTGGCGGTTTTAGTACCTGCGGTCGAGTGTGTGTGTGGGCGTAGTGTTGAGCGAGAGATGCGTGCCCTCGACGCTGCGCGACATGGCGGCGCCGAGCGGCGAGCGGTGCCCGAGCGCCGAGCCGCCGCGCGAGCCGCCGCGCGAGCCTGGCGCCGACAGCGCGGCGCTGCGGGGGGCGCCCGTCGGGCTGCTCGGGGCACTGCCCACGGTGTTCTCTACCATGCTCTGGGAATACAAATTATACTGTGACATCTGGTATGTAAACGGTATCGGTTCGGAGCTATAGATAGACCGTTTAACTCGCGTATCGCCTATCGCCAAGATTCTGACTCCTCAAACTGCACAGACAGTGATGATGATTCAAACGATATGGATATTAGTGACGGATAGTCTTACATTACTTTTATCTGTGGTTAAATAGTTCTTTAAGAGTTTTAATTAATGTTTTATGACTTTGTACCTCAGATGGCGATACGCTAGTTAAACGGTCGGCCTATAGGTAGTTAACAAATTTAAAAATTTAATTGCTAAATGACAAAATGGTATTAAAAATATAAAAATACTTAAATTATTAATGTAATTTTTTACAGTAATTACCGAAAATTCAGGCGAAACAAGTCTAGTCATAAGACTTCGTGGAAAGGAGGAGTGCGCCTCGTCTTCAGGCGATGGCAACAGCGATGGACTTAACAATACTACTGGGACGTGTGCGAAATGCTCCGTCGGAATACGCATCTGAAACGGAATAA
Organism: Meganola albula; assembly: GCA_936450015.1. Lineage (NCBI taxonomy): Eukaryota > Metazoa > Arthropoda > Insecta > Lepidoptera > Nolidae > Meganola > Meganola albula. The sequence goes on along the minus strand of OW388144.1, from coordinate 3,062,300 downwards.
CTTTCAGTTTAGTTAAGAGTACTTTTTGTAGACTGTTATACATTTTTAAGTTTAGTTAGTTTTTTTTTTGACTGGCCTGGTGGCGTAGTGGTTAGTGCTTGACTGCTAAGCCCAAGGTCATGGGTGCGATTCCCATCCAGGACAAACCTTTGTGTGATGAGCGTGATTGTTTAACTCGTGTCTGGGTGTAATTTATCTATTTCATGTATTTATTTACAAAAAAATAATAATTTAGTAATATATCCGTTCCTAGTACCCATAATAAAAAATATGATTACTTAATTTGGGACTAGATGGCGTTGTGTGTATGTGTGAAAATATTATTATTATTAGTAGTCTCAGTTAAAGTAAATACCTATATAATTTTAAAGTAATTTAAAAGTAAAGTACGGAGGTCATTGTAGAGTTTACATACCTTTGAACAACACTTCTGACAGACAGTCTTTTTGCACAATTTACACTTTTGACCCCATGGACCGAATATCCCAAATCTGGTTTTCAAACACAAGAAGCATACCTAGAATAAAATAAAATTGTTAGAAAGATGTACAAGTCGGGCTCGAAATAGGTAAGTACATACATTTAAAAAATATATATTTAATCTTTAGGTAAAGTAAAGCCGCTGCTGCCGGTACCAAAAAGTCAACGAGAATAAGTTAATTGTCTTTTAAAAAGAAAAATTAAAATTCATCGGCTGTTAATCACAATATCTCATAATAAATTATGTAATGAAGGTGAAGGAATAATGATAACTTACTCGTCTCTTCTCAACGTCTTCTTTGACTCTACCCTCAACGGGTAGTACTTCAAGCTCCGCCTTCGTCAGCACAGATCTGATGTGGACTATCTCCTCCAGTGTTAATGACAGACGGTCGTCAGACATGATCGCGTCTTGCCACTGTTTCTAGAATAAATCAACATTTTAAATTTTTGTAAAATTCACACAACTAGATGGCACCACAGTGGCAAGCTCTGGTCATTAAACACAAACTGGAAAGTGTGCATTGGCGTTTCGTTCTAGCATTTAACACGGGAAGTGTTCTACGCAACTTCTAGTAGGTACTAAATAGTTTTTGCTAATTTTTAGGAGAGTACAGCACATGTCAAAGTTGAAGGATCTTTACGAATGCACACGCAACTAAAAGCTACACATAAACACAAAACATGATATAATTATGCATACAAACTGTTCAAACCTCGGCAGAGAGGAACGCGCGTAATGCCAGTTCTGCGTGAAATTTTCTAAAGTTCTACCACATTACCCTTGTGTACCTACTTCAGTAGGTATACAAGGGTATTGTATTTTTCAACTGGCAATACCCTTGTATTGCCAGTTCAAAAATTTAAAATTCTCATGTATTCCTATTCGCGACTATGAGGCTGTCACCTCTGATTTAATACAGTGGTTCTTTTAATAAAAATATTATACCTTTTAACCACCCTTCGCATACATGCGACCAATGCGTTGTTCCTCAAGCGATCATGTCGTATTTATGCGACAAGAACATTCAGTTTATTATGGTCAATTTTCATTCATCGCACCTGCTTATTCATTGTAGGTATATACCTACTTATTATCGATTCGTAAAATTTTGGGGTCAAGTCACAGACACAGCAATTGATTTTTAACAGACAGGCTTTGAACAGTATTTTGGTAATATCCTTTTTCGTGAGCATTCCTGAACCACTAGTGGCTCACAAGCCACAGTTTGAACACCAATGCATAAATAGGTAGGAAGGTTTTTCAAAACTCTAACAAACGTGTACCATGACAAAAACGTGCAATAGTGCAAAATTACTGATGTGCGAAAACTATACCTACTAATCTAAATCAAGATATTAGGGCAAGTCAAATTCTAAGTATATTAAAAACTAATTAACTCTCACATCAGCTGTACTCAACTTATTTAGCTATAATCAAATTACTTTTTGTTGTTTTACTGCCCCAACTGACTTATAAACTTGCGTACCTATGCAGTTTATAAGTCCTGGCTATTTCAATAGTTTTCTACTTCGTTAAATAACTTTCTCTGGACTATCCGTTACTAGCCCAAAAACTGGTTCAGCGAAATCGTTTGTCACTAAAATAATTAACCAGCTTTAAAAGCTTTTCAACAAGGAAAAATTATTCCAAATTTAACTTTTTGGAAAAAAACAATAATACCTTTTGAAATCCTAAAATTACTGACGGATTTAATGCCCAAACTAATGTAAAACAATACAAAAAGATTTTCCAACATTCCGGACTAAAAACTTTCTTCTTTTCAAGTCTGTTCAAAAAGAGTTGAGTACACCTGTGTTCCTACAATCTACTCACATGCGAGCCATGGTTAGGGCTGCCACTAACCGACTTGATGAGCTCGTCCTGCAGAGAAGAGCGTGACCACGACAACTCGCCGAGCTGCGCGTCCGCATCGCTGCTCGCCAGCGACGCTGCGCCCGCGCACGATGCTCTAGACCCAGGCCTGGATCAAAGGAACATCAAATTTTAATAAGAATAAAATTATAGAAAACAGGCTTTTAGATTGAGAAAAATATTTCAAATAGGTAATTACTTAGACAAGGAACGTTAACTGCACTGACAGACTTCGTTTAGTCCAAAATAAAAACATTGTTTTTACAATTTTTCGTATTTTTACGTAGTTTCTTTGTAACCATTATAAAATTCCCTTGAATATTAAATAATATTGCCGAATTGGTTGAACCGTTCTTGAGTTTTGCGCTTAGCAAATAAGCAAAGCAAATATAATTGCTTAGTTTGGAACTAGATGGCGCTGTGTGTATCTGTGTAAAAATTATATTATTTATTAAATTAGCATAATTTTCAATTAAATATATTTATTTTTAATGTCAGAATGTCCATCAGGTTCACAACGCGCGGTTGGCTACGGTTGAACTATATGACTTTGAGGTTTATTTAATTTTATACAGGTAGACATTAAAATGCCAGACACGCCAGACACCACCAGATACAGTCGGGAAACTTGTTAATATAAGTGGGTACGACTTTTTTATATTATCCAACCAAGTTGTGTACCATGTAAATATAACGCGATTCTGCGAATTATCGTAAATAAGTGTTAATTTAATATCAAAGTAAAAAAAACAATACAAAACTTGTTAATTTGTGTAGGAAGACTACATTTACGGCCTAGCCACAAAAACCAGAGACGAACGGTTACTTGCAAATTTAGCTAATAAGACTGACGCAAGCGCATAATAAACTGCACAAATCGATACTGGTGTCGTGCGCCCGACCGTAATTTCAAGCAAATTACGCACGCATTTCTTAACAAGAATTTTAAGAGCAGTGGTAGTAGCCTGACTTTGAAACGTCGCAGGTTTGAACTCCGGTCGCGGTCACACACTTTGTGTTACTTGCTTCTTCTCCGCTGCTCATTATCGGTGAGAGAAACCGGCATGATTAAGAACTAATCATTCTAAGGTATATGATATCCACTAACCCGCACTTGACGGATGTATAAATTGTTTATAAATAATAAATAAATAATAAATATTAGTCGTTTTTAACCGACTGTGCAAAACGAGAACGTGATTTGCTATAAACCACTATCATACGTTCGGCCAAAGCCGCCAGCAAAAGTCGGGTCGTTAGTTATTCACAGTTTATATATCCAGACTGAATTTTATTTGTGTCTGCAAAAAACGTGCCTCGATTTTGTTTTTGTGAGTTCAAAGAGTGAACGATTTCTATTAGGTAATTTGTAAGTAGAAATAAATTTAGACTAGTTTTATTTAAATTGAAACTGCTTTTAAAAAATACCCTACAAACGTAGCCAAAGCAAGACGTTTGATAAATACAATGTCTCCTCTCGTTTTAATTTAAATAAAATAGGGGATCGTGTCACCTTTGACCCTGGGAGTGATCTTTCAATCCGAACACTCACTCGCGATCCCCAGGTGGTGCAAATCAGGTGACAGTAAAAACTCAAAAACTCGATTAGAGTTTATCCTGATGACTTTGTTTCAATCGGGTGGCCCAAAAACACCACACGTGTTTATTGTTTTACGAAAACTTTGTTTGCCTTTTAAATACAGACTAGATTTGGGTGCTTGTAATGGAATCCAGTTTAAGTCTGGTACCTTGAGTGTGGTAATGAATGAGCTCCATCGGTGGGTGGAACAGTGTGTGTCACTGTGTGTCTCCGCATTGACGCGCGACGTGACGGACACTGCGTCGCCAGGTCGTATGCTGTAAACATAACACAATGTATAATCATTAATAATAATATGACATAACTGCGTTTACGACAGTATCAAGCAAAAAGGTAGGCAATGGTAAATTCGGCCTACTTTTCGCCAGCAATGTTTAAGTTGAACTCGTAATAGGCAGAATTGCGAACTAGTCTTGAACAGTCTTGGTAGCAACTTAACTGGGACTAAGTCATTTTTATTTTAGGAAAGTACAGTACTTATTTTTAACGAATTATTATAAGTTTACCACAGGGTAAACGTGGTAAATAAATATGATATAAAAATTAATGTTGAAGGAAGTATAATTGATTGATTGAGATGTAAGCAAGTCAAAATCACACCAATAATCATAGTTATAAAATATGAATGCAAATAATTAGTAAAAAACGTGAATTCAAAACAAACTGTGATGTTAGGTATATGAATATCTGCAAAAACTAAAAGTAATTAAGTAATCAACGCGCTGATGAACAGTAAGTCTTAAGTTTTGCTAACCAACCTCAATTTTCATTAATATTTTGTACACACAAACATTGCTCACACCTGTATACGTAGGTGTCAGCAGAAGTGAATATCACCAATGTAATATTATTATTTTCTTATACCTATTATTTTCTTCATCATATTTATATTCTACTTAAACAATTAATAATCTAAATTGTTGAATGACTAAACACTTTGGTTACATGTATTTACAAGAAATTATTCTGTAATTGTTTTATTTAATGTATGTACCTTCCCAGATATCTAAGAAAGAATAACACAAAAAAAAATTTAAAAAAATACATACTAAAATTTTAATTCAAATTTAAACTTACCAGACTACTACAACAGTCTGGCACTTTACTTTTAGTCTGGTATGGAATAATATGAAAAATATTTGTCTACAACTCATACGGTAAATTATGTACCTATTTACCTAACCTAATCTAAAAGTTACTTAACAATATCAGATGATTGGTAATTAGACTAAGAGCTACCTTTACACGATTTTGGTATCTATTGTTCTCCAAAGCTCATTATCACTATTCATAGAATATTCTTAGTTTTAGTTTTAATTTAATTCAGATTTAAGGCTTCGGTTCACATCGCGTATGAAGAACGAGTGGGACTTGAGATTACGCGGATCTTGTTGTCTACTCATACCTACCCCTCGTAGGGGTTGCGTAAAGCATTTCCCCCCGTCAAAGAAAGGCACTTACGCCGCGTGCGGTAGCTCTGGACGAGAGCAGCGCTGCGTAGTGCCTGCTTGTACCCGAGAATACTCCTCCCTCTGATATTACCTCCAATTTTAGTTGTTTACTTATATCGTGTAAAGGCACCTACACACATGACATTAACAAAGCGCGATGTAATAAAAGCGTGACGTCATGCGGTAACATGCTGTCTCATACATTCGAGTGTCTCGTCGCAGAACTGATGGTACTCGTCGTGGGAGATGCGTGTCCGTGGCGGAGCGCGCGGTGCATCCTCTGTTACCACCAATATTATAAGGAAACAAATCATTATCTTTGCCCTAATTCACGTAATTTCTTGACGCGCCGATCAAGTTGCGGTGCAGTTCCAATTACGTTCACGTCTTAGTGTAAAATAGTATTCTTGTAATTGTCATATTTATATCATAGACGTCAAAGCGCTCGCGTGAAGCGAACTTGACGCGTGCGTATCTGGCAGCGGTTGTCAAAATTACGAGAATACGGGAGAGAAAAAAATGGCGTCTTGGAACGTCGCAGTTTTTTAGTTTTTTACTACTAATCTTTAAAAACTTATATACTTATTTAAACTTGACACTGGCAAAATTGCGGAATAATTTCTGCAGAGGCCATAATTAAAAGAAGAAGAAGAAGAAAAGAGCTGTTTTGATCGAAACTTAACTGCAACTGCACTGCCATTGAGCTTATTTAATTACGTGAATTGGCCTACTTATCACATTAGATGGCGCTGGTCAACCCAGAGTACATTGGGCTGTTTATTTTATTGAATCTGCCTTATGGCTACTCGTATATCAGAAACAATAAACCACTGCTTTCCCTGAAATTTGGCCGAATTATTGTTATCAAAGAGAGCTTGGCACCAGGAAATTACTTTTCAGTAAACTCTTCTGGACTGTTAATTTTAATTTGTAAGTTGTCCAGTTCTGGGATAAGTGACCATCTCTACTTAAACACATAGCCCACAATAAACGTCACTCAAAAGAAAATCAACACGTCTATATTATAAAAGGTCAGTATGCAGTCTCTCTTACAGATGTTTTTTTAAACAGAAAGAGCTACATTTTCGGGATATACCAGCATCTACTTATTCCATTGGGTTATGTATACCTAAACCCTGAAGGTCTATTTTTTTTTAATCTAACTCACTACCGCAATCCCGCCACAGCTGCTCCTGTAAGTCAGGATCAACAGCGTCACCGTGACGAGACACGGGATTTGAACCCGGTCAAATCCCGGAACACCTAAATTGTCTTGGTCCTGCACCAATTCAATCAGAACCTAAACATGTTGTAATAGAGTTGAATCTCCCTTACCGGTTCTTTTCCAAGGTTTGGGCGTTTGGTGTGGCGCCGTATGCCTCGGGAAAGGCTGTGGAGCGCATACTTCTGGACTCGTACAAGTCTCTGTATCATCTTCATCTTCATCATCCTAGAAACAAATAAAAATACAAATATATAGTAGAAGATCCGAACCTATATCGACCTTCACCGAGCTGATAATAGAACGAAACATATTTTATCATGAATTTAGTATTTAGAAAACATATTAAAAAAGGGTTCGCTACAAAAATCCTGGGCAGACTATTTTTAATAATTAAAAAAAAATTAAATGTTTATGCAACATTAGGATAATAAAAACATTTTGTCCTGACTGAAAGTATAAAACGTATAGAATGTGTCAGCTTAGTTTAACATGGTTTAACTTAAACTTCATTGTGAAGGACATAAAAAACATAAACATTTGACAAGAACAACTTCATTGTGAAGGATAAAACATCACCTTGCGGTTGAAATAATTATTGGTTCGACAGTCTTCAGATTAGTTCGACCGTTCTCGGACGGCTCACCGAAAAAGCCCGGTGAACCAATGAGACCTTTACGTAAATTGGGTTAGGTCATCCGTAAATAAAAAAAGAGTTGAAATCGTGGGCCGGTTTCTATAGTAAGTATATTCCATAAAGAAGTCAATAGCTCATAATAGATTCTAAAGCAAGTTATTTTCCTAACAACTTAGGAACTTATTAGGTTGATAATTACAAATTGAGACTAAGAAAAATGTCAGTCTACTATGTTATGTTAGATCTAAACTAACTAATAAAATCTCACCAAGACAGCACTTCTGCGATTCTTTCTAGAAATTCTCATTCTTAACTCAGGAAACGAACACAATATGACAAAGTTTTAAGCCACAGAGCTAGTGTTGGCAACATTGGATGACGTAGGCGGCGCGACAGTAGCGGCTGCCAATATGACGAGCGAGATCTACTAACACTTGCTCATTCATTCAGAACGGAGTGATTGATTGGCTCTTAAGGCTTCTTGGATGCATTCTTTGGAGAAAGCGCGCGACACATTTTAGTCGGAATTGATATTGAATTTATAGGCGGTTGAAATAATTTATAGAACAATCCTAAAGATATACTTATTGATTATTGAGTTTAATGTGCAGGTTTTACGTCATAACAGATAGTAAGTTAACACTAGTGTACACACCTGTATTGGTGCAACAAGTGCATGACAACAATGTGACAGCCTGTCACGTTGTATGAAAGTATCATTAAATGTCAGAGATCATGCACAAATGCATTGCATCATGCTGTTGCAAAAACAGGTACCTACTTGACTAAGGGAAAGTTATGGGGAATGTGCAGAACTTGCGGAACAGTCATTATAGCATTGTTGTGAACTCACATTTAGTACTGTAAAGTATGTTAAAGATAGCGTAATTTTGTTGGAAGAAGTTAAAAAAGCAATTCAATAAAATTTCCAACGATGAAGTTGCTAAAAAAAAAATGTGCGTGTACTTATGTACGCGCGTGAGAAGTTATACTTCTTTGGCATCATTAAATAAGCAGACTGCTTCATACCGTTAATTTTGTGTCACAGATGCGCGCGCATCTTAAAATTTCACGCAGACAGCTTCATACTGTTAATTTTGTGTCACAGATGCGCGCGCATCTTAAAATTTCACGCAGACAGCTTCATACTGTTAATTTTGTGTCACAGATGCGCGCGCATCTTAAAATTTCACTCTCATCATTTTTTCATAACGCGCCTAAAGAAGTATAACTTCAAAAATGCGTTTCACTACATATTAGTTATAAAACAACGGATGAACGGATTTTCACATAGTTGAACCAATGGGCAGAGAAAATCATTAAGAAGGTTTGTGTGTTCATCTACTCGTGCGAAGACGTGGCATCAATGTTTGAAAAGACTGACTTTTCTAAACCGCGATAAAAGCCGTTATAATATCGTTTTATTTCAATAGACCTTCGTCGTTTTTAAATAAATAAGCACGATATGTAAACTATTTAAAAAGACAACCAAGTCCTAAATGGGCTCAAAAGCAGCGGATTCCGTATTTTTCTAGAATGTAGAAAACCTAATGCCTAAGACCAAATACATAGTTAGAATGGAATATTTTTTGTGTGCTGTACCGACGCGACGTGTGTGACTCAAGACACCAATAACGTGCGAGCAAGAGGGAATGATTATTGTCGCCATTTATGATTGCGAATGGACATAACTAATCTACAATATTTATATTAATTTTATAACTACATACTGATTCGCTAGATTTGTATTTCAATTCCAAGAACCACTGAGTCCACGGCTGGACGTAGGCCTCTCCCATTAAGCGCCATTTCACCCTGTCCTCAGCTTGTCGCATCCAGCTACTATCTTTCGCAGATCGTCACTCCACCTAGCGGGAGCACCTAATGGGACCACTCAGTCAAATACACAATTAAGGGCCCCAGCGAAAATAGGTACACACGGCTTCACATAACCTATAAAAACTTGTACGGAAATCCTATACAATGCGAGATCAGCTGATACTGGAAATCTATAGCTCTATGTGTAGGCGTCTACTGTTTTAATTTACAACATCCCAAAAAATCTCAACACATCTAAGCTCAACTTCACACATCAAAGACTAATGAAAATGAAATAATGCATTAACCAAATTACAAAAACACAGCCGTTTTTGTAATTTGGTTAATGTTGCCGTTGCCGTTAAAAGGCTGTGTACATAAAAATACACAGAACGCCGTACTAATGTAGATAATTCCAATTTGAAAGCAAAATAATGAGTTGAAACACTGCCAAACGTCGTGTACACCGTTATTACCAAGAAAATGTGAAATATAGACCAATATAGCCGTATGTGTTGAGAATGAAAACACTTTTTGTTGGACTAGTTTAAAAAGGTATTAATTTTGGTGATAGTCTCTAGTGTCTCTACTATAAAGCACCGCTTTTTTTATCCTATAATAGGTTTGCGCTTGACCACAACTTGCTGTGAAGCAATCTTGCAGTCTACGATGGAACGCGCTTACCTGATAAATATCGATTCACTCGTGACTTGAAGACAAGTAGATTATAGCTATCGGGAAACAGAGATGCCGGCAACGAATTCCATAACTTGACAGTTCGCACAATAAAAGTGGAAGCGAAGCGCTTTGTGCGTGCCCGTGGAATTTGTACCATATAACGGTGGCACAAAGCCGTGTCTCTACTTGTCCGATGGAAGAACGGGGATGGGGGAATAAGATTGTGTAATTCCAACGCACACTCTCCGAAGTGTATCCGATAAAAGACCGAAGTTTTATAATCTTAACACACTGTCTAACCTTTACTCGTGTCCACACATTTAGTCATACATCGCACAGCAGTTATTATGATTGCTATGCACTAGCCCATTAATGGACATCATTGTTGTTACAAAGGTGGTCCTTCTAGGGAGTCCTGCCCCAACGTTTTCACTTGTATACCTAACTTTTTCTCAATCGCTATCGTTCATCCTCTCCACAATTCCAATTCCATACCATAAAAACATGATTCAGAAAGATAGTCGTGTGATATTCCTGTGCCTTGGGGAGCACGTAAAGCCATCGATCCTGCGTCCTGATTTTTCACTGGTCATGGCAATCCATTGGAATTTGAGAGTGAGTGCACTTGTGTTTGCGCACACACTAGTGTACTACAATATCGCCTGCGTACTTGGCTAGTCAGCTTAGACTGGTCACCGTAGTTGGAAGACGTCCAGGATGGTATACCCCTGATTATACAAAAGGCCGTTTTAAGCTACACTTTGCGAATGTGTTCAAAAAGCATAGTATTAAGTGTACTAAATACAGTAATATTCATGGAAAATTCACCTGCCCCAGTTTCACACAAAAACCGACCTCGTGTTTTACGTACTAAAGTCGGAATTCCCGTTACCTCACGAAGTGGGGCACGGAAGCCTTATACAGCGTGTTTGCGCAAATGTAGAGTAAGGACACATTTTCTTCAGTTCGTTATAATTAGCATAGTTGTATTAATGAGTGAGTTGTTTTCTTCGAACTTGAGTGTCTTGAGTGTGGGATAAAGCTTGAGAATTATTACCAACACAAAAGTTTATGTGGATGGAGGTGTATATTAATCAAGTTGTTATTGCTTCAGGGAAAATGACTTAATGGTTTTGGAAGAAATTTGGCATATTTACACATTTTTATTTCCGGATCAATTATTTACAATCTAGGAAGTTAGAACTTAGAATCAGTTGATTTATTTTCTTATATTATAAGCAGAGGTCGGTAATAGGTAGTTATTTGAGTACTTGCATCGAAATGTTGATATTATTATGGATCTTCCCGGGATTTTTAATAAACTATAATTTAGTTCGCATTGAAATGTTGCCACATCTGACATCCGAAGTTGTTGTTATATGTTGATAAGTTTGGCAACGTAGCGCGTAAAGTAAAAAACTTTTGTATTTAATAAATCACAGGGTTTTTCCAGCTATTTGAAACTAATCTCGGAATTGTAGATTTTAGATCCCGAGGTTTCAAACTTTTTATACTTCATGGGCGCGGGTGGACTGAGGTATTTGACGTCCAAAAATCACAATTATTATTGACTGCCTACAAACAATAATTCAGTTTGCTTAATTCGGAACGCAACTTAAAGAATATTGTTTGTAGGTAGTCAGTAATAATTGTGATTAATATTTTTGGACGTCAAATACCTCAGTTCACCCGCGACCATGACATCTAAAAAGACTTTAAAACGTCGGGATCTAAAATCTAAAATATACCGAGATAAAATCCGTTATAAAGTAGTTTTATTTCAATGTGTGATTTTCTCGTAAATCTAAGAAAATACTATAATACCCCACAAGCTATGTTCTAAGACTAACCCGTGTTCTTACAAAGCAAGTCATTCACAGACCATTGACACACAAACAAAAAGCGCTTATCGATTGAGGCGCAATCTCTTACACAACTCAAGCACGCATTGTTCTATTTCTGCAACATTTCGTCCAGATTGCCACTAGAATATGCATTATTTTACAACACACCATTTTATTCCGATTAAGATAATGTTTTGGTTCATTTAGAGGCAGTGCAACTAAATAATACGCAATCAATTTGCAATTAGACAACACTAGATGAAGGCCTAAATTTTTTGACGCTTAAAGTAGCTTAAAGCTGCCCCAGCTCAACATTTAGACACTCAATTTTAAGTAAGATTTGAAAAATGTCATATTTTTATTTATGATGACAGAATAATAACCAGATTCCAAAGAGCAATATAATTGTTGGTGGCACGGGCATCAAACTTATAGCAGTTTACCAAATAATTTTACATTTTATTAGCAAGAAAACTCTTTGAGAATAGAGCAATATAAATATTTACACGTTTGAAATCAGCCAAGCGAAGGCAGTAATCGCCTTTCGCCGGAATAGCGTATTTTTTCTAATAATGAGAAATCATTATGTTCCAAATATTATCAAGCACGCTACTTGTAAGTGGTATACAGAGCAGACAATAATCATCTATCATTCTATGACACGTGTAAAATGTAACGTATTACAGTAAAACTAATAAAACAGTGAGCAATCGCCACAAATGTGTATCACTTCATTCAACCCCATTCTTAATAGTGTACCACTGCTGAGCACGGGTCTTCTCTCAACTATCATACCTACGAGTTGATAGAGTTTAGACCTTAATCTACACGATTTTAGCCTCTGGACTTTTCTCTCCGGTTACACATAATCTCCGGAGATTCTCCGGTAAAGCCGGAGATTTATAATAAAACTTTAATATAATAAAAGTAAATAAAAATATTAAATACAAAATAATCTACCCCAATAAATAACATATTAACCTAAAATAATAACAATTTATCAAAAAATCAACGTTATGAACTGAAGGTTAAACCAACATCAATTATGGATGATTTAAATTTTAATCTTACAACCATTGGTTTTGGTTAAAAAGCACAACATTTCAATGGCATCTGGTAACAGTGCACTATGCCTGTCACCTAAATAGTTAAAATTTAAAGTAGCAATGTTTTAAATATATTTTTGTAGTAAAGGGATGTATATTTTAACTTTTGTAATAATATCGAGATTAATAAAAAAAAACGATTACTCGCTAAATCGGGTATCTCCGGAGATTCACCGGTTTTTCAGTCTCCGGAGCAAAGCTCTAATCCACACACGCTGGCCAAGTGCAGGTTGGTGGATGTCACATTTCCTCGAATGATCAGTTCTTAGACATGTCGATGAAACAATTCACACAAAGATGTGTAGGCACGACCGGGAATCGAACCCGCGATCTTTTACTTCTAAGGCGAGGCCCGGACCATTGCGCCCCCGCTGCTCTAGTGTGTATATTACGTTACAAATAAATAAATAATACTAATATAGTCACGCGTAGGTACTTGTAATAATATTGAGGTACTCGTACATTAAATTAGGTTCACCTTATTTGGCGCGAATGAATGTTACCATAATAAACCAAATGAGAATGACACAGCGTTTCATTTCACGGACCAACGACTTAGCCCACGTAATAAATAACACACTGTAAGTATTACACCATAGAAATGTAGCAGACTATTTATAGTTACTCATACTTGTAATAGAAGCAATCTTATATTTTTTTGCTTCAACTCATGACAAACTTGCCATGCTTAACTGACTTAAAAACGAGTTTATCAATTTCGAGTAACATCTAAACTATTTAATAACACGTTACATAATATTTAACATCATAACAGACTCATCTTTTGTTTAGCTTGACTTGTGACCATGAACGGTGAAACCCGTTCCGAAACGTCAAATCAAACAAATGGTGAGCATTTTATTTGTAAGTTATGATAAACATTAACGCAACGCGAAAGTTAACTTAACTATAACTTTACAGTTAATAGCAAGATTTGGAACTTAAATTGTTTAGTTCCGTAAAACTGCAATGTGGGTACGGTACTAGCAAGGTTCAGGCTAGCAAGAACTGGATGAGAATACTTAGTACTACGCATTTGAAAAAAGAATAGATCTGGAAATCCTCCATCTTGAACCGGAATGCGCAACAACTTCACATTTTTTAGTACAGTGGGCAAAAATGTTTGTTCGATATAATAATCACATCAACAGTCCATCAAATCTAAGAAGTACCGTTTGACAGTTCTAAACGTAGTACATTTAGAATTTTATTTTTTGTATGAAAATTGTTTATGTTATGTTAAAATAAAACTAGCTTCATAATTCAATTATTTTACAGGAAAGCTTATAAAAAATAGTGTGGATTACGCCTCTATTGAGCTATTTTAATAGAAAACAGTGAAACGTCAAACGGTACCTCTTAGATTTGATGAACTGTAGATGAAAATAAATAAAAAAATGCGTATATCTTATTGCCGATCAAGTACGATTGGACATTTGGAGTCGAAAATTTGGTATGAACAAATGTATAATTCAAAGATTCGAACAAGTAGGGAAGTAAGGTCAGGGAAGAAACCTACATGCAGACCACATGATGCCACGTCATCACTGCACGGTAGGAAAAGAAATAGGATGATTTTGTGTAGAGCCTCTCTAAAAATAAAAAATATTGTTGTTTTATTTCATTTTAGGGGTGAAGTTACCAACATATAGCTAGCTATGCTAAGAAACCTAGTAGGTGTGTATTACCGTTCTTCAACCCGAGATTCTTAGCAGAAAGCTGGTTGTTTCTGTCACGAACGCTGACATTAAGTCAGCAAGAATTATCTGTACACTTTAGTTAGACCATAATTTAAAAGATTCTGTTACACATGCACGTCTTAGCAACCGTGCATGCATTATGACCATAATTATTAAAACTTAATTTCGAATTAATGTTGTTACATATTACTTTCTAAGAAAGGTTTGACGGACTCGTACTAGGGATCACTTCAACCCTTTTTAGTGTCCGACAGCTGGGCACGGGTCTTCTCTCAACTATAAGTTGAGAGAGTTTAGGCCTTAATCCACACACGCTGGCCTAGTGCGGGTTGGTGGATGTCACATATCCTCAAATGATTAGTTCTTAGACATGCCGGTTTCCTCACGATGTTTTCCTTCACCGATATTGAGCAACGGAGATGAAACAATTCACACAAAGATGTGTGGGCACGACCAGGATTAGAACCCACTACCTTATTTTTCTAAGGCGAGGCCCGAACCGCTGCGCCACCAATGCTCTCACTAGAAATACTGACATTTATTTTTGTAACTGAGTTAAAAATATTGATTCCGTCAATGTATATTACTCAGTTACGAGAATAAATGTCAGATGCCTCCTTTTTTGTTATGACGGCATATAATTTTCTAAAGATCTTGTGCCTATTCTAAAATAGGCTTGCGTTTAAGTTGCGCTGGATTTATAGCTTGACTACAACTTGCCTCATGTTTAGCAATGAACTACGATTTGAATCTACGATCGAATAACGATTCATTAGTGATAAAGATGATAAGTAGGTAGGTACCTAATTTTCGGTGAAAAGATGGAAGGGAAATAAATTTCCATGTGATTAGAAACCATGAGGAGACAAGCATTCCGATTCATCCTTTCTTATGGTATACCGTTTGGGTATGCCATTGAGCAAGTACACGGCAAAGCCTATCTATATATTAATCTTCTATAGTGCTTAGAAATAGTACAAGTTGCAGCATAATAATATTACCTCAAGATTGTCGAAGTCGACTTTGATAAGGCGTCGTTGAGGTTGCGTGTGCGGCGTGACGTCACCGCCTCTCCTTGCCTCTCCCCCTCCCGGACCACTTCCCGAACCACTCGTAGCTGAAACAATAAAAATAACATTGTAGACGTGTTTTCCACATTTTTTTCTAAATAGTGAAAACAAAATCGACTTCAAAAAGGAAACCAAAAAAGTAAAAAATAAATTTACTTAGCATAAAGTAATTCGTATTGTACTTTAGATAATCAGAAATATTTAATAAGTATTTGATATAATTTCAAGTCGGAGTCGAATAACTACGTATAGGTAAGGTAAGTATTATAAATCTTTCTCACAAAGTAAGGTTGTTGTAGTAGTTACTTGGCACTAACTTGAAATTGTATCAATCGGATTATTCCAATCCGTGGTTACTCTCATCCAACTCTAACCAGTCCCCTCTTTAGAGAGCGTCGCGACACTCTCTTAAAAGGTGACTGGTGAGTCGGCCGAGTCAGGAGGCGTCACTACATTTATCGAACCGTGGTATTCACTATTCATTTTTTATTGTGAAATAGGCTTGCGCTTGACCACAACTTGCCTGATGTCAAGCAATGATGTAGTCTACGATGGAACGCGCAAACCCAATATACCGATTCACTCGTGACGACGAATGATTTTCAGTGAGAAGGTGGAAAGTGGCTTCATATAGTACAGAAAATCTGTAACCTTGGTGTTATTTCACATAGACGACCTTTACCCACATTTCAGTCGTAAAGGGTTGGATCTTACATAACACAAACTGTAGTTAATTTATTGTGGTGTGCCTTATAAAAAATAACCGTGAGAATATACGCCTATTTGTCAAGAGTAACTATTGTTAAATTTGTTTTGATATACGCAATGTTTAACAAACAGATATAGTAAGTATCCTATTTTTCATACTCTCCTAATCTTTATGTATGACACCAAAAACCTTTTTTTTTGTGTTTCGTTGTTGTACACGCTGAGTATCATGTGTTCCTGGGTATGAGTAACGTAGCCAAGTCTATCTAAAAGGTCGGCAACGCATGAGTCATGCCTCTGGTGTTGAAAGCGTCCACAGGCTACTATGACCGCTTATTATGTAGACCGTATACTTTTTTCTCCATTTGGTAATATAGAAACATGGTGTTCGAAGTAGAAAGGTACCTATATTCAACCTTCGCTGAGACAACATCATGAGCTTGTAGTTACTTAATACTCCTCACGATTTTACATAATAACATCGATTAAGTCCTCGATTACAATCGATTATCCCAACGATTAGTAATGAAAGTAAATTGTCCATTCGATTTAGCTTTGTTATTGTGTGTTCAATATTAACTTTGTTGCATTATGTTTCGACACTAATCAACGTTTATTCGAATAGATTTACGCAAATTAATTAAAAAACAAGGTAAGTAGGCACTTGTTTCTATTTTTAAATAGTTATGACAATAGTTAAAATAATAAAAATAGACGACCTTATTCATAAAAACTTGACTCTTTAGTTAAAATGGACTTTGTCTCTTTCTTACTAGTATAAATGTCAAGATGGCAGACTAAGACAAACGAATTACCTACTTAAAACCCTATTTTAGCTATATGTAGTAGTGGTCTTAAAATATATTAATGAGATGTGTATAAAGTTCAACATAATATTTTTCTGAAAAGGCATTGATCTAACTTATTGTTCTAGACGCATTTTATGAATTACTTCGTGTTTTTCGTCGTGTCTGAAGCATTTTCGTCTGTATCAGTAAAATGTTATGACGAACATACTCTAAAACGAGATTTTTATATGAAATACAGAAAATAGTTTCCATTTTATATGCTAATGATATCTAAGTCTTCGATTAGGGATGTCCACGGGACAAAAGTAACCTATTTAGAACGACATCTCCAGTTTTCACTTGATGTGAGTTTTTAAGTGAGATCGGAAGTGAGATGAGAAATGAGTTCTTAGGTGACAATTCATAGAATCGAACTGCTCGTAAGCATACAAATAAGTAAATAGATCGAACAACCAGCAAATCTTACGTTTCATGCAGCTAAATAAGAAAAACGCGTAATGTCCTCGTTTGAAATGGAAACATAAAATAGGGTAAGGGTCACGGCCAAACCGTTACGTAAAAATATAGGACACAAGTCGACGCAAAAACAATAAGTGAATAAACCGTCCAACCGCCCGGGCGTCAGTGGTAGGGTGTCAATCGGTTGAAATTAAAATAAAAATGCTTTACAAACTGCCTAACATATTTTTCGTCACACAAATAAAAGAGTTTTTATATATTTATAAGTGTAAGGGTTCCTACGTTCGTAGATTATTTCTACACAGATCATGAGTTTAAAATGATGTCGCTTTCTTATTCATTAACGTAGACAAAACACTTACATATACCTACAATTTATAAATAAGTAGGGAAACAACAAATGTACACAGGCGAACTTAATTCAAATGTGAATTTTCTACCAGCAAACCCTAAGTAAAGAAAACTTGTGGATTGGGTAGAAACTTACTTACTTACGAGTACTTATGATACTTTTTTCTCGCTATCTGTTAGCGAGAAACTCAAAAACTACTGAACGGATATTCATGCGGTATTCACTAATAGACCAGGTGATCCATGAGGACGGTTTAAATGTATAATTTGTACCCGTGCGAGATCGGGGCGGGTCGCTAGTATGTATTAGTATATTAGTGAGTTTTGTTATTCATCCCTGAAGAGGCCGCCTTAATTCTACCTCGATTAACAAAAATCACAGACTCGCTTTCTGTATCGGGGAATCATTTAATGTTTTTAAACCTGGGCAAAAAAGGGGTATTACAAGTTTATAGTCTGTACGAGTATGTATGTAAAATATTTATTTATTATTTTTTGGGATAAGAAACAGTTATACAATGTAATTTAACAATAACAGAAATATTTCATACAATTACTGATGTATAACCCAGACCATTATCCACGAACTCAATGTAAAAACTCTATAGAAAACCGCAAATATGTCGTCTTAAAGCACCTAAATGGATGGATCAATTTTGATGTGTATTCGAAAGCTGAAATGATCAAAATGATCCGTTTCGTTTCGAAGTATCATTTACATTTTAATTTAGAGGGGAGAAAAGAAAAAAAATGTTTCAATTATGCTACGAAATGAAGTTGCTGGAAATGCTATCAGCAAAATTAACTTAATTATCGTCATCAAAAGAGTGTAGGTTTATTTTCAGATAGACCGAAATAAATATTGCAACGTTTAAAGCCTGACCTATAAACTCCATCGATTTAAACTAAAATTTAATTACTTGCCTCGTAGCGTTAGTTAACTGCGATAACTGCTAACTAGTTAACTGTTAACTGTTTGGCTAACGTGTGGTCTGCAAAAAGTTTAAGTGACTATATCCTGTTAGTAACTGTTCTAAATTAAATTGCTTAATTAATCTTGTTCAAACTGAAAATGAGGAACACAAATAGTTTCACTAAGTGCGTCTTTAAGATTTTATCTGTCATTGATGGATTCTATTATTTTTCACTGGACTAATTTAAGTATATATTTACAAAAGAAAAGTAGTGTGTTATGGAAACCAGATAACTGGTATATACACCAGTTATCTGGTTTCCATAACACAAGCTCTGCTTAGCTTGGGACCAGATGAAGGTGTGTTTCAATGTCCTCGAATATTGTTGTTGTTATTATTAATACTAGCTTTCCGCGGCTCCGGTTCCGATAACCATTAATCTCTTAATGTGCAGTTGGATAAAACCTATACCAAGTCATTCATCGGGTCTCAAACTTGCAAGAAATTTGGTGTGGATGTATCCACAACAAATATCTTGCAAATCGGTTTATATTTTCGTGAAACTGCAACTGATATACAGTTTCTTCCGCATTTATACCTAATATTAGTAACGGCAATAAAGTTGAAGAGTTTGTTTTTTTGGTCGAACACACAAATCTCGGGGACTATTGGTCCGCTTTGGAAAATCCTTGCACTATTGTCAGCCGATTTATTGAGGAAGTCTATAGGCTTTTAATACCATTGCTGGGGATGATATAAAAAGGTAACGCGGGCGAAACATGGAAAACGGGCTGTATGACCTTTGACATCTAAACTATGTTCAATTTAACATAACTTTGTACAATATGCATTTATGTTGGTACTCTCTTAGGCTTATTATTGTTTATTTAGCTACTTAGTCAGTTTGTTACATTCACTTCAACCCATTTTTAGTGTGCCACTCCTGGGCACGGGTCTTCTGATCTTCTCTCAACTAAATTATGATTTTGGGCCTTAATCCACATACGCTGGCCAAGTGCGGGTAGGTGGATGTCACGTGTCCTCGAATGATTAGTTCTTAGACATGCCGGTTTCCTCACGATGTTTTCCTTCGCCGATATTGAGCAGCGGAGATGAAACAAGTCACCCAAAGATGTGTGATCACGACCAGGATTTAAACCCGCGGCCTTATTTTTCTAAGGTGAGGCCCGTACCCCCATCGCTGCTCGATACGTATTTGTTTGTTACATAGATGTTGGTTTTCCTTAACAAATAAAAAAATAAAATATTTAATATCTTTGTGTGTAATATTTGAGCGGATATAGTACAGCTATTGTTCCTTACATTTATTTGAATACATAATCACAATATAAGGTACTTTAATATTGCAACATCTGTTTTTAAACTTTAATGATAAAGATTTATAGACCTCAAGGCTGTCAATTAATTACATCGGACAATTAAACTGCATTTCCACATAATGTGAACACCGTACATTGTTTAAATAAATACTTTTTATTATAATTATAATTAGTCAAAGACATTAACGGCCTTATTCATAAAAAAGTTATAAGACTCTTTAGTTAAAATGGACTTTGTCTCTTTCTTACTAGTATAAATGTCAAGATGACAGACAAAGACAAACGAATTATAAACCTATTTTAGCTATAATGAGCTTAAAATACGTTTATGAATACGGGGCAAATTTTTAAATAATAACAATGGACAGAACTATAGCGAACCAAACAGTCAACAAACAGCGCGAGCGCAGCTACTGTGGTACCCGTAGTGGTACCACCATGGAAGACAAAGGTCACTTGCTATACAAAGGTACCACAGTAGACTGCGAAGGGAGATCCAGATATCATAACACATTCGATTTCTTCTCATAGCCACTCTATTAAATTTAAAATCTCCTTGATATCTTCTATATAAAAAAATCAATGCCACTTTTCGTTGTAATTTTATAACTCAACAACAGGCTTACCTATTCAAACCAAATGTTTAGGCATTGTTCGGACTATTTAGTAGATGGTTTATGTGAAGTTTGCACAAAATCGGTTGTGCGGTTCTTTATTTATCACATTTTTTGTAAATTGTTGAGTGGGCTGAAGCTACCCGAGCGAAGCTGGGGCGGGCCGCTAGTTTAATATAACTTCTAGTATGAGTTTCTAAGTGAAGACCACGCATTGGTTATGAAGCGTAGAACGCCATTAGACTATAGGCCGACCGTTTAACTCGCGTATCGCCTATCGTCAAGATTCTGACTCTTCAAGCTGCACAGACAGTGATGATGATTCAAGCAATATGGATATTAGTGACGAATAGTCTTACATTACTTTTATCTGTGGTTTATTAGTTCTGTAAGAGATTTAACTAATGTTTTATGACTTGTACCTCAGATGGCGATACGCGAGTTAAACGGTCGGCCTATAGGTCGAGTGACGATCTCTACAAGGTTGCTGGTAAAAGCTAAATGAGAATAGCCGTGAAATTGTGCTCTGTGGCGTGTTTTATTTATTTATTTCTGGCAACAAAGCCCTTAAATAACATACAATATTATTCGTTACTAATATTATAAATGCGAAAGTAACTCTTTTTGCCAGTCTGCCGCACTTTCACGCCAAAATTACTTAACCGATATGGATGAAATTTGTTATGGATATAGTTTGAGACCTAGGGAAGGACATAGGATTGTTTTTATCCGAATTTGCAAAAAGAAGGTAATGATTTAGCGCGATAAACAAGCTACGCGTAGGCGTTAGTAGCTATTTAACACGAAGAGACGGCGTGGTGTCGCGTAGTACCACGAAATCTCCGGTAGACGAGGAAGGCCTCGCCACAGGATGGTACTATGTCCAGCAATGGACTTAAATACGATAATAAGGCAGGTACTTGCAATATTATTTGCGTACTTAATGGTTGGTGGGAAATCATTATTTTCCGCTTTCCATGACTATCTAGTACCTAATTAATTATTTATGCTCTAGTTTATTTTTACTTTAATAATTAATTTCACGGATTTAATAACTTTTGTGTTATCTAATCTTTGCAATCAAAGGCAAATCGAATGAAGTATCAAGTGCGTCTAGTATAAACACTACAGTTGCATAGCAACGATGAGTCAGCAGTGAAAAGTATTAAAACTTCCCGCGCCCACTGCCTTCCCCTTTTTACACGCCCTTACTACTACCCTCACAACGAAAATAGGGATCAGCTGATGACATTCCCCTAAATTATTGACTTATATTACCACAAACAAAACAACAAATTTAATGTACCTATCTAAATTCAGAGATAAATTAGAGATTATTAACCTATTAAGATTTTTATAGGTACTACTAGCTGCCCCAGCGAACTTCGTACCGCCAGCGGACAAAATTGTGAATCTAAACCATTCCCAGATCCCCTTGAACACACACAAAAAATTTCATCAAAATCGGTCCATTCGTTTAGGAGGAGTTCAGTCACATACACACGCACACAAGAAATATATATATTAAGATTGAAAAAAACCTAAAGAAATGGGTTTAAAAAAGTGACTTAACCTTTCTACATAGATGTAAAACCTACTTGAGTGGTACTTAATTAGGTTTCTAATGAATAAATGTGTTAGGTAATTAAAATTACTGGACATAGCTGTAGCAACGCTCCCCCAGTAGGCCTTATCCTGAGCGACGTCGAGAGCAGGTTCCTCGGGGCTGCGGACGGGTTCCACTAGCCCGGAGACGGGCCTTGTGCCCAGCAGCAGCGCCGCTGGCGACACCTTCGAGCGCCGCAGCTTGAATGATTTATTTTATTCACTTCGTAAAGAACCGCGAAATGTTTGAATTCGGAACTACAATTATTTAAAAAAATAGTGTGCCAAGATTCTAAATTTTTATTTTATTTAAGCAATATTTTTATTATTTAAATTTAGTAGTATGTATTAAGTAGAGATGTTTTGGTTTTATTTTACTGACTGTCTTAATTATGATTTAATTATTACTATTACAAAAAAACATGTTTAATTATACTAATCAATAATAATTAACTAGGTTATTTAAGTATTGGGTGAGCTACGAACACTTTTATTTAGGGTTTGCCCTCTACCTACACTTAATGACAACACAAATAAACGCACTGCGCCACTTAACTAAAATATTACAATTGACACTAAAAAATCATCATAATTAAATTCTCTGCACTATTTGTTAATTAAATCTATTACTTTTCAGTCATAAAAGGTAAAAATTACAACATTTTTCAAGTAAATAAATTACGCGTGTTAAACTTGTGGCGATCGGCGCCATATTGAAAATGTGAGGGTTGTTTTCAAACACGCATGCGCGATAGCCTTACGAGGTTCTTGATTTAAAATGCCATGCCACCCCGTTTTCTTATTACAACAAGAATCATTCACACGTTTTCTATTGCGTTCAAGGTAAGATAGAAACAGAAGCGTGCTTAACATAATAAGTAATGGTTGCTAAAATTATTTTAAGGTTTGTAATATCTTTTTTATAGTTTACTGAGTGAGATTTGTTTAACAAGCAACCTTTGCGATGGCACCTTTTGCGAATCCGTAAATAATTTTGCATGACGTCAAACTTTAAATGCCAAAGGTTAGGGTATTTGCCGAACCAGAGGTACATACATTGAAAATCAATTGAAAATCAAATCAATTGAAAATCAAAATCAAACGATGTTAAGCAAAGTTTCGAAACATTTTTTATTATATCTTTAAGCCTCCTCCTACGACTTTGATAATAAGCATTTCGAAAAAAGTGTAGGTACACTTTTTAATATGTCAAGTCATACGAAATGCATGCAAAAATGTAAAATTTTATTCAAATCGGTGTAGCCATTTTCGTGTACCGGTTTATAAGCAGAATAAAGTTTATGCACGATGAGTGTTTTGTATTTGAAATTTAAGTCGGTACGTAGAGCTCGAATCCACAAAGTGGGAAATAAAGTACTTTTGTGGGCGGCTGAGACTGAAGAGGGCGATGAAAAACCCACAAAAATCCCCCTTTCATTCCCATGAGTGAGGTAATGAGACGTACATATTCATTTTATTCATGGAAATAAAACTACTTTATAACGGATTTTACTGCAGTTTATTTTAGATTATATAACCCGACGGTTTCAATTTTTTCAGACTTCATAGTAGCGGGGAAACTTTGAAACTTCGGAACAGAAAGTTGTACTAATATTATAACCGCGAAAGTTTGTAAGAATGTATGGATGTTTGTTGCTCTTTCACGCAAAACTACTAGACAGAAATGGATGAAATTTAGCACAGAGATAGATTATCAACTGAATTTGACAAAAGGCTACTTTTTACCACAATAAGTACCTCGCGGGCGAAGCTGTGGGTGGAAGCTAGTTGAAAATAAAAAAAATTGACTAGTAAGTAATTTTAAATAATTATGTGTCATATTCGCGTTAATTTAAGAAAATCCTATTTTATTTTATGTCCAACAAAGCCTGGCTTGCTACATGTTAGCAACTTATAAAAGCTTTCAACATTCTATTCAATTTATCGACCTTACATCTAATCAGCTGAAGATATTAACAAATAGGTAGGTATCAAACAAACGTGTAACCAATGTCGAAAGAGACACGGTTTTAAACCAATAGAAACACAAACGAGATAAAGATAGGGTAGGACAATAGCTGGCCTTGATTGTGAAGGGAACTCGTGTACCCGGAATGTTAAACGAATATCATTTAAAAGTATTATATTTAAAGTTTAAACATTCTATAATTGTCGACTTGATTATCACCCAAATCAGTAACTCAATGTTCTAACTTCTTTTTATCCTATAAATAGGTTTGCGGTTAAATACAACTTGCCCATAAAAATAAAATAAAAAATCTATTCATTTCACAAAACTTACATATTTATTGTACACTAGCTTTCCGACAGCGGCTTCGCCCGCGTGTAGGTCGGTTATCGCGCCAAAACATTACCTTCTTTTTGCGCAGTCGGATAAAAACTATCCTATGTCCTTTCTCGGGTCTCAAACTACCTCCATACCCAATTTCATCCAAATCGGTTCAGTAGTTTAAGCGGGAAAGCGTAACAGACAGAGAGACAGGCAGAGTTACTTTCGCAATTATAATATTAAGTAGGGATTAAAAACTCGGAACCAGTAGCCGAGTACATGTAACGATTGTCATAGATGTGTTAAATAAAAACAATACCATCTCAAAACTAATTAAACTGCGAATACTCTGATCTCTGTTTGGATTTGTAAATCAGATAAATATCTGCCATATGCCATTTGAGTGTTCTTGAAAGGAATTTTATTTCAGAGACAAAATTCGCACTGAAAATGATTGAAGATACATGGGTAATAAAGTATCGAAAACCAATATTGATTTAGCTGGTGATATCGCGGGATCGAGCAGTGGAATTGAGTTTGAAATCTGTTGACTCGAATGAAAATCCAGCTTTGCTTATGTAGGAACTGTATGAAAACTTCTGCAATTGTATGGTACATGATATCTATAAGTATGATACCTATAGTGATCAAAGTTAGCAAATTGGTAGAGGTTTGTGGGAAGCCGATGGATGCGTATGTCCTACTTTATAGAGTTATTATTTCTTTTTCCCATTTCTGTTGGGGTCGGCTCCCAGTCTAACCTGATGCGGCTAGCTACCAGAATTCAACGAGCGACTGGCATCAGACCTCAAAACCCGCAGGAAGCCAGTAACCAAGATGGTTAGACCAGGTGTCAGATTATATTTAGGTTGGTTGAGGGGACTACTCTCCGAAGCACGGAGGGTAGTCACTCAACCAACGAGACACCGAAACAAATCTTTGTCGTTACATACAGATTGTCCGGGCGGGAATCGAACCCACGACCACACACAAAGTACCTATAGACCGATCGGACGGCTTACATCGCTCAACTACAGAGTTCCTCTACGTCGTCCTCTTTTGAAAAATGAAAATTGTTAAGCATTATCGAGATCATTCGTAATAAAGTGTGAATATATTGGGCTGGCGCGTTCAATAGACTATATCATTGCTAAACATCAGACAAAATCAAGAGCAAACCTATTTCAGAATAAAATATAATAAACCAGTATAAAACACTCTTTTCCTGCTATTTATTTTCCGGACCTAACACACTTTTTAAGGATTCGCGTGGTCATACTAAATTCTATTTAAAAATGACTAAATTACCTATTTAAATTTACTTCCTGTCAAGTATATACCCACAATCTACGGCCATAACTCCAGTGGCATGATCCTATTCGTATGTTTGATATATAAAGGGTAGTAAGCGCGACTTGTTTTGAGGCGATAGATTAGTAAAATTGCTACTGAACTAATGGCCGAGCCCGTACATAAAAGAGGCAGAGGGATGGACAGATTAGATAGAAAACAGTTGAAAAAGAGTGCACCAAAATACACTATAGAATATGAAAACGATTAATTAACATGCCCACAATAAATTGTGTTACTTCGGACGCCCAAGTCTCACAAACTTCGACTTCGTGAGATCATCAATCAACTTTTTCTCGGCCAATTTGCCGTTACGACAAAAACTTAGTTGGATGCTATTGACAAATAATATCCCGTTGTCCAGTCTCTCACTGTCACTTGCAACACTTTTAGTAATTCGAAGAATCTCTACCAATATTGTAAATGCGAAATTAACTCTGTCTTTCTGTCACTTTCACGCCTAATCCACTGAACCGATTTGGATGGAATTTGGTATGGAGATAGTTTGAGACCCGGTGACCGTCAAAGGAGTTTTTATCTGATCACGCAAATAGTTGTTATTGGTTTTTCGAGGTAACCGACATACCGCTTTGCTTCCACTTTCATTGTGCAAACTGCCAAGTTGTGGAATTCGCTGCGGGCGTCTTCAAGTCACGAGTGAATCGGTGTTTCGTAAGTAAGCGCGTTCCATCGTAGAAAGCATCATTGCTTCACATCAGGCAAGTTGTGGTCAAGCGCATGTCTATTTTAGGATAAAAAGAATTAAAAAAAATATCTACGCGCGGACGCTAGAGGGTAATAAAAATAAAACCGGACTTGATCGAAAAATTCTTCTAAGTAATACAGTCATGATACCTGGAGTTCCACCCGTAAGAGCTGCTAATATCCTGCCAGAAGGCTCAAGGCTATAAATGCTATCAAAATGAATGAAAAAAGGCATAGAGCAAAAATATAGAGCCTTATTTTTACCTAGAATTTTTTTTGCCTTTTCTAAGTTCCAATTGCATCAGGGTATGACGCAGAATACTCGATGCTGTGGAAACTCCACAGAACACTTTCTAACGAGATTCACTCACTAAAACCCCTGGTGTTCCTCTAACAACACGAGTACCCCTAGTACGAGTTCGTGAAGACAAAAAAAAATATTTAAAATACAATCTTAAACCTGTCAAAACGGTATTTCAATTTTTTTTCCAATAAAAACATGCATTACAAAGGAATGTAAACTGTTATAAATAAAATAATTTCGAATTGAATGTATTCACTTCAATTCGAATAAAAAGGTAAAATAATCTCAAGATAGTTTTGTATTTCAACTCATCATCGTGATGTGTTACTGAAATTATTCAAAAAAAAATTTCGTATTGACAACTCGTACTAGGTGTAGGTACCCAGTACGAGTTGTCAATAAAAATCGAAGATGTAATAGGTATATTATGAACCTATCAATAAATTAAAATACAAAAATATCTAAATTATTATACCTACACTATTGTTAATTAATTTTATGCTATATATAGCATTTATTTTCTTTTAAATAACGTTTTGAACTAAAACAAAATGAAGAGAAAACACGATAGTATTTGAGAACCTTTTCCGTATTGACGTATCTACTTGTACTAGGGTCTGGCTGCAGTTCGCTATTTCACTTATTTCATCACTTGAACCGTTCAAGTTTAACAGCTGGCGCCATATATAGCACTACCTTCTACAATTTACACACATTTTTTAGCTTTATTTATCTATTACGTCTAGTCCCGTAAATAAAACCGTTACCTCTAAATAGTTAAGTTTGAACTCTCAATAATTGTAGCACTTAGCACAGTTAGCCCTCAATCATCTCCTATTAACTGTTGAGTTTTTTAAAACTGACATGATTTGGTTTACCTGTTTCTGCAGCAGTACATCTGGAGCTAATTTAGACTGATTTATGATTGAAACAGTTACCCGAAGGTGTATGCAAAGGTGAATATTACCCTCATTTTGCTGTGTTTTGAATAGAACCTAGAACCTCGTCGTGGGTATTGAAGACTGGACCACCGAGGTAACTTCAGTAACATTATCCGAATATTGGGTTTAACAGAAACTTTCAAGCCGGCTTTTGCTCCTTCATGGTTTCTAACTACATGGAGCCTATTGCCACTGCCACCTTCCCACCGAAAATCATTCATAATCACGAGTGAATCGGTATATTAGGCGGGTGTGTCCCATCGTAGACTGCAACATTGCTTAACATCAGACAAGTTATTACAGTACAAGAATATTTCGAAGACAGAGAATTAAATAAATATTAGTTTAAGTTACATACTAGATTATAAAAAAAATATGTTGATTTGATAAAAGAATGTTGTAGAATAAACTTTTAGAAAATCCTATATTTGCCATACCCTAACAGGGTCATGTACTGTGTTATTATGTACACGTGTATATGTGCAATAAATAAATAAATAAATAACAAGTTGTAGTCAAGCGCAAGCCAATTGCTGAATAAAAAAAACGTTTCTTAAATAGAGTGCTACACCACCAGGGTGTATTTTTATCACCTGTACTTTTTTTGCGGATGACCTAACCCAATCAGCTGGAAAGGCCCTTTATTGGGTCTTTATTGGTTTGGACTTTTCGGTGAGCTGTCCGAGAACGGTAAAACCGATCTTCTATAACCTTTTATTACTAACATCTGCAGAAAGAGCGATATTCTTAGTATTTTGTGTAGGGTGAGGTATGTTTTAATGGACACCTATTTGGTTCCATCACACGCCACCCCCAAATGAAGATTAAGAGTTAACTTTATACCAGGGTCACTCAGTTATAGAGTGAGCAGCTAAATAAATAAATTAAATTAACTACATTCAACAATAGCTGAGTTTACACGAGACAAACTAATTAATTGGTTATACTAATATCCGGTCTTTTGTTCTCTAGTTCTATAAAGAATGGTATTTTTATAGGAAACATCGTAATCTAATCAACGCGGAACTAAGGCTGATTGTGATTATATTCAATTAATTAAGATATTCGTTGAAATAAAACTACTTTTTAGCGGCTTTTATCGCGGTTTATTTTAGATTTTAGATCCCGACGTTTCAAAGTCTTTTCAGACTTCATGTTAACGGGTGGACTGAGAAATCTAAAAAAAATATTCTGATCAAAAATCTAAAATAAACCGCGATAAAATCCGTTAAAAAGTAGTTATATTTCAATGTGTGATATTCGCGTAAATCTAAGATAATACTCAGATATTCGTTATTAAAAGTTTGAAGACCGAAGACCCGTGCCCGACAGTATAAAAAGTATAAAGTATAAAAAAGTATAAAGCAAGTATAAGCATTATCTACATGCTCCCACTGTCGGGCACGGGTCTTCGGGATTGGCCTTAACTCTCTTATCTGTAGTACAGTTGATTGACTGTCTAGCCCTTTTAAACAAAGCACAATTTAATAACTAACTGTAACATTTAATATATCATTTCCGTGAGAATGGTAGCTACTAGCCTTGTCCAAGACTGTTGGCATTTGCTGACCAGTTGCAATCCGACTATAGGTAACTGCAATTTCAATTTAATGTCAATAAAAATAAGGTTATAAATTGCTTGTGTTTACGAGTAGAGTGTGCATGACCTGCTTCATTTATGCTGTTTTTAAGTTTTCAATGTAACCTGCTTTGTAGTTAGCATATGTATCTAGTACATATTAATAAGTACCTACAAATTAATTACCACCTCAAAACTATTTCACTATCTATCTCTATCGTTTAGAGATGGGTAGAAAGAGATAAGACTATGCTTGTATCATGTTTTGTTGTGCAGTGCAAAATAATACTAATTTGTCGTGGCTTTTAGGTAGGTAAATTTAAAGCTATTGTGGGGCCCGGCCAGGGCTGATAAACAAAATATGTATGCATAGGCAAGAACCCTACACTATTATCTAAGAGGTAGAAATTGAAAGTGTAAGTAAAAGCGGCGCAGGCGCAACGGTAACCTCACCTTTGAAATATAAGTCGCGGGTTCGATACCCGGTCGTGCCGGTCGTGTCAGCCATTCTAAGATGACCGCTTCAGCCGTGCTTGGTGTTCATTCGTTCGTTCATATCACATATAATACTATACTAGGTTCATATTGACATTTTCGAGTGACAGCTGACTTTAAAGACGGACGCGATGACAGTATACCATAGATGTGCCAACTGCCAACATCTATTACATTTTGTTTGTTTATTGTGTTGAATTAGAGCGACTTAATTCCAAGCGTTTTTATCTGTTAGATAGTCTGAATAAATCTAACACTTCATTAAGTAAGAGGTAGATAACAGTGCCAATACGATAAGCCGAGAATCAATCTTATATCAGCTAACCCAATTGAAAGCCTGGCTGAGTTCCAAACATTTTTCCTTGACCTGAAGCTTTTGTATAAAACGACCCCGAACATATAACAGAGACTGCTAAATCAAGGCCGGTTAAAATCATTTGTTGGTAACAAATATGACTTCCAAGAGCTCATTAATCATATGATTAAGGCTTAGCTAACTACGGTGGTATTTACAATGAAACAGAACTGTATATCAGAAATAATTAATAGTTGTATCTAACCATGGAGTATTTTTTAAGGTTGGCGCAGATTAGGGTGGGACATATCAAGTCGCATAGCAAAATCGGTTTCGTACTACGTACGTTTATACCCTCAAATCCTGACTCACTTAAACTAACTTAAACTTAAATATATGCTTCATCGTACTTAGTTATTACATACATACTAATAGATAGTACAGAGTCAAAGGAAGACAGTCAAAATCGATCATTTCTTAAAATTATAATAATGAATGCTTGCGACCTTGCTTGCTTGGTTCTAGGCCCCCAAATAAGCTAAATAAAGTTTATTTGTAAAATTTGTCAGTAATCATGAGCTGCCACGTGGTAAAGTATCTGAATCCCACTAGTGTTAACTGCACTAGAGTTCATCTCAACAACGTGTGATCAACGCTAGGATCAACTAGCATGATATCATTTTATCATGCATATATCTATTATGCATCACTCTATCTTGCACCACACACTATGACTTTCATCATTCAAAAATACACTCTTCTTTACTCTACTACTATTAGTATAATTCTGTATGATAATTCAGGTTTTAGTAGATAATCTTTAGATTAGATTTCGACGGGCTGGTGGCGTGGTCGGTAATATACTTGCTTTTCACGCCGCAGGTCGTGGGTTCGATTTCCACCCGAGACAAACATTAATGATGAACATTTGTGTTTATGTCGAGTCTGGGTGTAAATATCTATTATAAGTATATATTTACAAAAGAAAAGTATTACATGTATAGTATATATCAGTTATCTGGTTTCCATAACACAAGCTCTGCTTAGCTTGGGTCCAGATGACCGTGTGTGTTAATGTCCCAGAATATTTATTTATTATTATTTATAGTGTTTGATAAATGAGTGTAAACGAACAGTTAAATTGCATGCATGACGCGATCATTCACCTACATTCGCGTGCTTCGTAACAAAATAATATGCTGAAATGCAAACATGCAATGCATAAACAACTGTTGGAAATAAAATAAATAAATACGTAGGAATAATACGTATATTAAATACATACAAACATCACATATTATTTACACTAAGCAACTCCTTTTATAAACTCGAAATTTTGCGAAGAAGATAATGTTTTTTTTTTTACTATTATTGTATTTTTGCACAATAAGTTGTGATCTGGTGACGTCACAGACGGTTGTATTGTGCACAAAAAAATATCACTACAAGTTTCCACCCGCGACTTTGTGTCAGCTATTTTTTTAAATGTAGCGAGTGTTCAACTCGGTGCAACGCCGCCTCATATAAGTATGAGGCGGCGTTGCAGGGGTAGCGTTCGAAGGTTTGCATTCCAGGCGAGTCTCAACTTATCGCGCACGGGTATTACGTTCCTCTTTCAGTCAAAACCGCTAGATTGGATATATTTTTGCACAACTGCAGTTAAGTACTCAGCTTTGGGATAATCCGGTATGAGATGCGGTCGACGTTCTTTTAATCTATTAATAGGCCTTGCCCACAGCTTGCCTGTTGTTAAGCAATTATGTAGTCTACGATCGAACGCACTTACTCAGTAAATAAATACTGATTCACTCGTGACTTGAATACAGGCAGATTATAGCTATCGGGAAACAGAGATACCAGCAGTGAATTCCACAACTTGGCAGTTCACACAATAAAAGTGGAGGCTTTGTGCCTACCTGTGGAATTTCCAGTTGGCGCATAGCTGTACGTCTACTTCTCCGATGAAAGAACGCGGATGGGGAAATAATTCTGATTCACACTCTCTGAAGTGTAGCCGATAAAAGACCGAAAGACTAGCAACTATGCGGCGATGCTCGAGGCTTTGCAATTTAGCCTTGACGAGGGATTCGACGTCCCAACAGTCAAGATTTTTTTATTCCAGTTTAATTTATTGCTAGCTAAAGTTAAGTTTTATTTCAAGTTAATTATGAACTAAATTGTTCTTTATTTAAATTTAAACCAAGTCAAATTTACGTTGACATTTAATGCTGCAACAAATAAAACCGCTAACTTCACAATTCAAACTAAGATTTCCGTTCCAAGGTTCGCCATTTGCTCTGGTTACAAAATTATAATACTCCTATTCAAAAACTATAGCTTCACCTAGAAATGATCAAATACTCCAGTTTTCGCAATAATTTTTTGCGCTTATCTAATGCAGATATTTCATATTCCAAGGTTCAAAGACAGAAGCTAAAGAAAAATAAATTAAATATTAGATGTTTAAACAGCTGCCTTTCAGAATTAACTTTGTGGAGACATCTTCAAGGTTTCATACATCATTTGCATACTACGTTTATGTATATTTTAATACCTTGTTTTGATACTTTTTGCAACAATTTTAATTAGGTAGTCATAATATGCAAATACTAGTAAGTAGGTACCTTAATTTATCTACACTACTAACTATCCGCCCGCGCATATTTTCTTTTATTCTGACTTCAACTTGTCTGATGTTAAGCAACAATGTAGTCTACGATGGGACACGCCTGCCTAAGATATCGATTTACTCGAGATTACAAATGATATTCGGTGAGAAGATATTGCATCTGCACTACCGGACGCCACAACGCAACGGTTCAACACACAGTGTCAGCCATTCTAATATGGCCGCTTCACCCGTGCTCGGTGTACATTCTTTCGTTCATAATGACATTTTCGAGTGACAGCTGACTTCAAAGACGGGTGCGATGACAGTATAAAATGACAGCTAATGCATTGAGTAGATGTGCCAACAAATACTTCCATCAATGACACAATGTTGTTAAAAAAAACATCAACAAGAACGAAAACGTACCATTAGCTATTGCAACTGCGTGACTTGTTACAATCGAGCCTCACGTTTGCGATCCATCACTTGCACTGCCTGAGTGTTGCTCAAACTTGTTCACAAATCTCATTGATGTACTAGGTACTATGTTCGTGTTTGTTTTGTTCGGATCAAACCACAAAAGTTATCTAATAAGCAGAGGTCTGTCTTCAATAATTTATTTATCTTTTTGTATAATTAAAAATAATTGTTCATTGAATTCAATCAATCATTTATATAATAAACGATTTTGTTAGCCGATTTTGTTGTATGCTTTTTATTTTATTTTATTCCATATTTCCAATCCCGGAACTTTTTCCGGTACTTTCCGCACATTATGGATAAAATGACATGTCCATATTATAATATCTTGATGCAAGTATAGAAAATCAATCTACCTACTCCGACCTCTGCTAATAAGTTATCTTAGTAGCAGCGTGAAGTTAATATTTGTGTGTACGAACAGTAATAGGTTAGTCATCTACAGCAACATAGACAGCATTAGTGATATTATTATTCACTTTCGTCTACACTTGCGGGTAATACAGGCATTTGCTGCAGCGGTGGCGAAGCGGTACGGGCCTCGCCTTAGATTTATATGGTCGTGGGTTCGATTCCCAATCGTGCCCACACATCTTTGTGTGTATTGTAATATCGCCGTTGCTCAATATCGGTGAAGGAAAACATCGTGAGGAAACCGACATGTCTCAGAACTAATTATTCGAGCACATAAGACATCCACCAACCCACACTTAGGCAGCGTGTGTGGATTAAGGCATAAACTCTCTCAACTCTTAAGATAGTTAAGAGAAGACTCGTGCCCAGTAGGGGGACACTATAGACAGCATGAGTGATATAATGATGAAAAATTCTATGGGTACCTACGCCCAAAGAGCTTTGCGTCCAATTTAGTTGAGCAAAATGTCAATTTGTGGAATTCGCTGCCGGCATCTCTGTTTCCTGATATCTCTAAATAATCGAGTGAATGGGTATTTACTGAGTTCTTACTCATTATGCGGTATATGATGGAATGCGCTTGCGTTCCTTCATCTATATATATAAAAATCAATTGCTGTTCATTAGTCTCGCTAAAACTCGAGAACAGCTAAACGGATTTATCTTATCTTGGTCTTGAAATGTTCGTGGAGGTCTAGGGAAGGTTTAAAAGGTTTAAAAAGAAAAATTCGAATAATAGCCGGGATGACCCAAAACCAGTGGTCGATTGAGGCAGTACGAAGTCAGCCGGGTCAGCTAGTATACCACATAATTATTGACAGGCAGGTCAAGCGCATGCCTATTATAGTTTAAAAGAGAGCTCTATGTTATGACACTAACTTTGTGCACAATATAAAATATAATGTTTTCTGTAAAGATATATTAAACTTTATGACGTTGCAGCAATTTTTTTCTATAAATTTCCTGTTAAAAGGTTTAAAATGTTCCTCAGTTAAAAATTAAAGAATAGGCCCTAAAACGGAAATAAAGTTAACTCTCCGGATAAAATACTTTTTAGTTTCAAGGTTTCTTGTAACTAATAGTCGGATGTTCGCATCTTAAGTGATTATCCACGAGAATACATTAAAAATGATCCGGTGATTGTAATAGTTAATAGTTCAGGTCACGCGAAATTAAAACTATTATAGCTCACTGTATCCTTGATATGAAGAGGCTGTATAAAACTTTCAATCCGCTCCTCTCCTCTTGCCTTGAGGATTTATGAAAAGGTTTTATGCAAACTGATACCGATTTAACGTAATGGGGGTCCTTTTTTGTGTAATATAACATCCCAAGAGGGTATAACAGTATGTAGATAAATAGGATCCTCTATGTTAATCTAGATAATAATCTCATCCTTGTTTAAGATTCCACCTCCTTTCACATAGAAGATGCGACCTCTTTTTTACACACAACCTTTTTTAAACAAAAATAGAACAATGTTTTTAAAACAATAGCTTGTCAATATTTTTCATTATTATACTCTTTTTGCCAAGAAAACACGTGCATTATTTCTCACATCTCTCCTCATCTTGTTCATAAACTATACACAATCTTAACAACCCTGTATGCCAAATTTCAATCAAATCCGTTGACCCGCGTCTGCCTAAAAGAATACATCCACACAAATTATCGCATTTATAATACGCATTCCGCAATAGGATACAGCAGGAAATCCTTTTGAGCGTTAGTGTAACCGCACCCTTCTGTGTTTTTTGATTTCATATCAATGTAGTTAGCATTGGCAATCAACACGCGATGCAATAAATGTTTAAACTTCACTGATTGGTACGAATTGGTTCAAGTTGGACATTGACCGTTTACAAAAATATTTGTGCAATGATTCACATTATCCGACGGTTTTACGCACAATATGCGTCATTTTACGAAAGTTTAAAAGGACACCTACAGTAATTTCTGTACCCTAGTTCCCTGTATCAAAACGAAATTTTTTTAGAATATGTACTCTCTCCAACTAGTCATTTTGACTGGTTAGTACATAATATTTGAGGGTTTCCAAATTCATTTTCTTTTCGTTAAAATCGTTCGATAAAAAAACTTAATAAAATGGATTGGAAATAGAAAACGTAACATAGAGTGTAGAATTTTTGCATTCATACTTTTTATCTTGACAGGTTAATGATAGAATTCGAAAACTTTTTAACATATTGACTACTCGAGCTAAAGATGGATGCGGTAGTTGGTACCTACTACATATTGCATCTGGGTGAAGCCGGGCGTGTCACAAGTAATACATAACATACAAACACGTTATTCACGGCATTTAAAACAAAATATCAAGTGCTTCTAATCTGTGTGGGCTTAGAACTAGCTAAATTGTTGTACAATTATGCTTACAGTAAAATAATGTGTCTATTCATCCTCAAAAGCAATAAATAAATTAATTTAAATTACTGTACTTGTTATATCGACAGTCATAGCATGCAAACAGTTTAAATTTCTAGAATAATGCTTGGTTACATCTAAAAATAAATGACTGTGAACGTGATGAGGTTCAAAAATGCTTTTAAAAATAAAATTAGCATGTACAAGAGGTAGGCAGCGACAAATAAGGTAGGTAAAAACATTGGTAAGTGTGATGTTATCTTAATGGCCAGTAAGTAGATTTTTCTAGTTTAGAATTTAAAAGACAGAAATCGCGGTGACGTGTACACAATAATATAATTTAAAATAACTGATAACAGCTCCTAATATCTTTCTGATTAAATTCGTGTGGGATTCAAGACAGTTTCAGATGTCCCGGGACTTGGTCGGGATCAAATACCGAGTCTCTTCACGGCGGCGGCGCGGCGTTGCCGTCGATCCTGGCTTACAGTAGCAGCAGTGGTGGGTTGTCCGAAAAAAATTACGAATTAATTACGTAATTTTTCGGTATCTAGACATCGTTCGTTATTCCAGGTCATTATTGAAGGGATATAACGGGGATTCACCTTTTCAAATTATATTTGACTGGCGAGATGGTCTGCTAGGGTTGGCTTTAAAATCTCAAAATTACAAGGAATTTATTTTTAAAAATATACGGTATAATTCATAAAAATCTTATAAGACTCTTTAGTTAAAATGGACTTTGGCCCTTTCTTACTAGTATAACTGTCAAGATGACAGTTTATAAACGAATTGTAAACCTATTTTAGTTATAATGAGCTCATAAGACGTTTTTGAATACGGGGGTTAGAAGCAAAGGTGAAAATCGGGTAAAATACTTTGTTTCAAGGTTTTGCCAGACTTTCCCCAAATGTCATTTATGAATCATATTATTTAGATGAAAAATGGAGAAACCTTGCAAAAACCTTGGCTTGTTTTGACCTACAACAACGTTTGGAATTAAGCGCGATGAATGGCAATAGAATCGCCCATATTACGTATGGAATCTAAACAGCCGGCGAAGAGTTCACCTCTAGATCTTCACCTCTGCTTACATCTTCGCGTATACATGCGTTACACTATGTTATTTATAAAGTATTTTTCTCAACTCGGGACCTAAAGGTAACCACTGTGCGAACAAGGTTCTATAATAGGTACTTATGTAACACTAATTTAGCGAAAGGTAATAGCAACATGATCGATTCAACGGAGGTGAATGTAGGACCAATTAAATAAAATGTGATTACCCATTGGCTGCATAAATTACTATAATAATGATAAATTTGATGTGCCAAAGTATTGGTTACATTGGTCATGATGGTTTATTGTTACAGGTTTTTAATGTTGTAAGAATGTTTGTGGTCAATACAGCTTACATCCGATTCAGTATAAACATATTCTACGTAGTAATTGGGGATTTTGTGACTCCAGTTTTGCTGTATATGCGATCATACAAATTCTTTAACTGTAGAATAGTCGATAATTTTATGTTCAGTTTTCTTTTTCAATTCAAAGCTCGGTCATCCAGGTACCTACTGGATTTTCTAATTTCGGAAGTATAGCATTCGATTGCGTTTTCGAGTCACAGCCTGCTGTCTTACTCTTGATTCTCGATTCCAATCTAACCATAACACGAATTTTGTCTGTCATATTTAAAATAATAAATATAAATAAATATTCTGGGACATTAACACACACGGTCATCTGGTCCCAAGCTAAGCAGAGCTTGTGTTATGGAAACCAGATAACTGGTAAATACTATCTATCCTATTAATACTTTTCTTGAGTAAATATATACTTAGTATTGTCTTAGATTTACGCGAATATCACACATTGAAATTAAACTACTTTTTAACGGATTTTATCGCGGTTTATTTTAGATTTTAGATCCCGACGTTAATATTTTTGGACGTCAAATATCTCAGTCCACCCGTGAACATGAAGTCTGAAAAGACTTTGAAACGTCGGGATCTAAAATCTAAAATAAACCGCGATAAAATCCGTTAAAAAGTAGTTTTATTTCAATAAATATATACTTGTAATAGATATTTACACCCAGACTCGACACAAACCCAAATGTTCATCACTAATGTTTGTCTCGGGTGGGAATCGAACCCACGACCTGCGGCGTGAAAAGCAAATATTTTACCGACCACGCCACCGGCCCGTCAACTGTTAACTAATAACCTATAGCATTTTTAAACGATCAGGAGTGCTAGCTAGTGTCCTAAGTAAGTAAACTGCAGGTTTTAAAACCAGCTTGTATTACTCGAAGTTCAAATTAGATTAGGCGTTCGAACAAACCAACTCTTAACGTTTATATTATTAGTACTTATTAGATACATTTAAGATTCAGAACTTGACGACCGTGTTGTGTCTAGACTAAATTAACAGGTCAAATCAAGGCAGTTTAATTTCCAACCGAAAGCTAAAGGCCACGCTAAATTGATCAATACACCTAATTACTAATGAATGAAGGCGTTTATCTTAATATATATATTTCTTGTGTGCGTGTGTATGTGACTGAACTCCTCCTAAACGACTGGACCGATTTTGATGAAATTTTTTGTGTGTGTTCAAGGGGATCTGGGAATGGTTAAGATTCACAATTTTGCGCGGTACGAAGTTCGCTGGCGCAGCTAGTTTCCTATAAAATATTGCTAGGTACCTAAGTTCATATTCATAGAAATCTTTTAAGCCTCTTTAGTTAAATGGATTTTGTCTCTATATATCTTACTAGTATAAGTAATTATCAAGATGACAGACAAAGACAAACGAATTATAACCTATTTTAGCTATAATGAGCAGGATGTTCATGAATACGGGGGTTAATCTACTATATAAAAATATAGTCGGGTTTTCCTTCCTGAGGCTATAACTCCAGAACGCACGAACCGAACCGTTTTGCATTCGTTGGAAAGGTCTCGGGCTCCGTGAGGTTTATAGCAAAAAAAAACAGGAAAATTTTCAACAGAAAAGCGGGAAAATGTTACATAAAACGAAGCCACCTGGTGGCGAAACGGAGTTCGCCGGGTTTGCTAGTCTATTATATAAAATTTTCATGTCACTATGTTTGTAACCGTACTTCTTCGAAACAGCTTTACCGATTTTCACCAAATTTTATATGCGTATTGTAGGTCTAAGAATCGGCTACTATCTATTTTTTATAACCCTAAGTGACAAGGGTTGTTCACCCTTAAATTATTTTTTCTTTCATCTTCCCACGTTCCCCTTCCTTCGTAGCTGTCTTCCTCGCTTCCTTTTCCTATTTATTGGATACCTATACAATATTTTAGTTATCCACTTTCCGGTTAATTATGTCAGCATTTTATAAATGCTTCTTCCTAAATTTAATGCTAATTTCAATTGATTTAAAACGGCTAATCTTTACAAAAAGTACATAGTTACCAATCTCAGGAGTTAAGTTTGAAAATAGCAAATTAAACCGTGCCTAGTAATTCAAGTTACAAAATAATAAATAAAGCGTTAAGAGTAAAGAACTCAGAATATAAAATGCTATTCAATTTTAATTAGTTTTGGTCACGGCGTTAAATTCTTACAACGCAAAATCGTTGTAATAATCTGAATACACTTGTTACATTACAACAGATTTGTAAAAACAAAATCACAAAACAAGTAGGAACAAATAGTTCTCTTCTTTCAACAATCTTCAATTGAGAGTATTATGAAAGAGTATTTGAACTTGCAGATAGATCAACGTAAAGAAATGCCACGTTAACAAACTAATTATTAAATTTCCATGTCACAATGTTAGTTATCTAATACTAATCTAGTACTCCTCCAAGAAGGCACGGCATTAACGATTTTTACCAAATTTTATATGCGTATTCAGTAGGTCTGAGAATCGGCCACTATCTATTTTTCATACCCCTCAGTGATAAGGGTTGTTCACCCTTAATTTTTTTATTATTTTTAAATGAATTTTATTGTTTTTATTTTTGTATAATGTGGCATTAAAAATACAAACAACCCTAAATTTTCACCCTTCGATCACCAACCCCTATTTTTTAATAGGCGCTACGAAGTTCGCTGGGGCAGCTAGTAACAATATAATAATTAAAATATAATAAAGTGTGACATCAACACACACGGCCATCTGATCCCAAACTAAGCAGAGCTTGTACTA
The DNA here is from genome assembly GCA_936450015.1 of Meganola albula. NCBI lineage: Eukaryota > Metazoa > Arthropoda > Insecta > Lepidoptera > Nolidae > Meganola > Meganola albula. Next base: position 3,021,983 of record OW388144.1, on the reverse strand, counting down.
TGGAAACCAGATAACTGGTAATATACTACATAGAATACTTTTCTTTTGTAAATACTTAAATACAGATAATTGTAATAATAATAATAGTACGTTATGTCTGCAAGTTAAATACTCTCTTATTGTATTACCCGAAGGTGTACGGAGAGGTATAATAGAGGTAGGTATAACCACAGATAATATAGTACTATACTGAACTTACATTTAACCGGTACATTTAGGCCCCGTAAAATTAGTTAAGTAGTTTTATAGTCAGGTCACAAGTAGGTACACGAAAACACAGTTAAAGGTTTTAATTGTGGATAAAGACATACCTACCTATTTTAATTGATTAAATTTTTTAGGTATAGGTTATCATATTTTCAATTAATTTCATTTAATTTCATAACTTCCCAATCATCATGAAAAATGATGAATGTGGTAAGTAAAACCGCAGTAATGAAAAGCGTTACAGAGACGAAAGTCTGACGAAACGATTTGATCTCACTTTTCCGATTCAATCGACATTGGCTACGATTGATCTAGTTTGATATTTAGATAAACAAGTTGTCACAAAATATTGAACTTTGCATTTCAAATAAGAATAGGACTGGAAATAGGCCATCTTGGACCGAAAGGCGCTACAACTTCACATTTTTTAGTACAGCTACTTATTATAATACCAATTACGTTATAACTTATTAAGACTATATTTCATTATGACGGTACATACATATTTATTTACAAACATTCTTTGTGATGTATAATTGTTTATCAAAACACAAACACATTGGGCAATATGCTGTTCAATATGCTGTGCATCAGTGGAGTATGATTTTAAGGTAGGTATCTGGGCGATAGAGCTGTGACAATCTATAATATAAAAATTGGTTGCCTGTAAATTCGGTATACGGGCGAAAGTTTTACGTGACAACGACTTTGAGTGGTAAAATAATTTTAATGTGAATATTCATTCGTATAGTAGGAAGAAGGATGAAACATAGTTGAGTGGGAGAGAGACGCAAGGCATTCGGCGGGCCTCTCTCTCGTTCGGTGACTCATCGTAACGTTACCGAGCGTTACACTTTTTCATAAGTGCCTCCCAGCCGCAACCTAATTTAAGACGTTGTCACGTCAAAAATGAATCGCATAATGTGTTGGTAAGCGCATAACTCGAGAACGGCTGAACCGATTTCGCTAATTCTAATATTAGAATGTTCCTTGAGTACGAGGATGGTTCTTACGCCAATAAAAATTTAAAAACAACCTCCTCAGAAACGACTTGACCGATTCGGTAAGTCTAAGAATCGGGCGTAATCTATTTTCGGATCCGGTACTGCTTTGCAGGGCAGAACGACGTCTGCGGGGTCCACTAGTAATATAATAAGAATTTGCGGTTTAAATGATTAAAAATTAGAACTTCCGTTGCAGTTATAATTTTTGCTGTCTAGTTCCCCTTCATCCTCTACACCAAGCAAACAAAAAACCCAATAAAACACACAATTTTAGACAAATTGTGAAGCCGTTTCCGAGATACGTAAAAAGATTTTACCTAGAAATCGCGGATTTGTTTAATGTTTTAACGCAAAATATTAAAAACTAGGCGTAAAATTTGATCTATACACAAAAGGCTGCACTCATAAATGCAGGCTTATTTATGCATATAAAATGTGTAATGATTACTCTTTGATAAGCCATCTAACTGTTACAGAATTCCCAAGAAACGACATACAATATCTCTGATAGATAACAGAGCCAGTTAGTTTTCTATTATGTAATTCTCAAGTCAGATAAGTAAGTTTTTCCTGCACAACATAGTAGTTGATATTAATGGATTATTTGAGTTTATTAAAACCTTTTTCTTTCCTTACCCGGCGCAACAATACCCCAGTTTCTTTCGCCTTCAGCTCCTCCATTAGAATCAATTTTGATTCCGGATCTTTTTCAGCACCCAGCACTCAATTTGAATGAAAAACAGTCAACAACATTCCTCAATTCAGTAGTTTATGGAAAGACGTGTGAAATGAACTACATATGAACATCGGTGGCGCAGCGGTATTGACCTCGCATTTGAAATATAAGGTTGCGGGTTCGATCCCGTGTAAATTGTTGCAAAGCCGCTGTTCAATATCGGTGATGGAAAACATCATGAAGAAACCGGTATGTCTAAGAACTAATCATTCGAGGACATGTGACATCAACCAACCCACACTTGGCAGCGTGTTTGGATTATTAAGGCCTAAACTCTCTCAATTCGTAAGATAGGTAGTTGAGAGAAGCCCCGTGCCTAGCAGTAGGACACTAAAAACGTTGGAATGGTTGGTTGGATGAAATGAAGTCGCGCGAGTGCGCTTGATGGTAAGAACTGACCTTGTAGTAAAATTACAGGCCGTTCATTATGATTGAGTAAGTGCGTAAATTGTATTGTCAACAACATTTGCAGCGTAGACTGTACACCAGTGGCGAAGAGTCCAAACAAGCCGTTTGCAATAGCCTTCCCTTTATGAATTGATTTCTTCATTAAAATAATGTATCGCCCAAGACTTTTAAGCATCATAAGTACCTATAATATGAAAGTGGTAGTCGCCTTGCTATCGCCACTGCTGTACACTGTATGATGTACGGATTTCACATTGTAAAAGTAAATGAGTAGAACTCGGGAACTTGTAGAAGTAAACTTCCCTCATTGATTTTTTACTCTTTTAAAACTAGTAAGTACTGTTAATGTCACAACATTGTCAATAACTGCTTCAAACTAGTTTAATTAAAACCAGTTATTAAATTGGCCACTAGTTAAATGGACCGGAACCTTTATGGTACATAATATTTGATAGTTTAACGCACTTGTGCAACGTACTTGTATGATTAAAATGATTTGACGGGCCGGTGGCGTGGTCGGTAAGATACTTGCTTTTCACGCCTAAGGTCGTGGGTTCGATTCCCACCCGAGACAAACATAAGTAATGAACATTTGTGTTTGTGTCGGTCTGGGTGTAAATATCTATTATAAGTATTTATTTACAAAAGAAAAGTATTATATGTATAGTATATACCAGTTATCTGGTTTCCATAACACAAGCTCTGCTTAGCTTGGGACCAGATGACCGTGTGTGTTAATGTCCCAGAATATTTAAACATTTTAAACATTTAAAATTATGATATTTTTATACGTAACTGATAGCACGTTAATCCTCGATTCATTTGGTAATGACATATACTTACTATGAGTTTCAAATAAGAATAGGACTGGAAATCCGCCATCTTGGACCGGAATGTCAACTTCACATTTTTCAGTACGGTGGGCAAAAATGTTTGTTCGATATAATGATCACATCTAGATGAAAAAAAAATGTGTTTGTGTATTATTATGTTAACGTCGCCGCGTCGTTCCAGTGATATTGAAAATTTGGAGTCGAATATTTTGGTACGAACATATTTTATTAACTTCGGAGGAAAAAAAGCGGTATTTAAGTTAAAACGTGTTATATAGTTAAATTTAAGTATTTGTACAAATTTGTTTCATCCTAGCGCGTAAATTTACTGAGGTAACTAGCCGTATGTAGCTACATATCTATGTAAATCTTTCTACATCAATCACTTTTCCATACATTTTAAAATAAAATTATTGTCTGTGGTTTAATATTTTGTGCTGGCGCTACTTTTGCTTGGTATTTGGTATGAAGTTAGCCGCGAGTCCAGTCCTATTCTTATTTGAAACGGATAGTACAGTTGATATTTGACTACCTGTGAAAAATCAACTGTTAATAAAATAAGGTCAAATTGATTTTATAATAACGTTATACTTATTATATACTGAGTCGCAGATGATGCGAAAAAATCTTAACAAGCGTCAAGATTGTTTTATGTTTTAAATTCTTCGATTACTGGTTCACCGTTGAACCACATTAGCTAGAAAAGGATTAAATCCAGCTGCACGATGATGATAATAATAATAATAATATAGGGGGACATTAACACACACGGTCATTTGATCCCAAACTAAGCAGAGCTTGTAACTATGGAAACCAGATAACTGGTAATATACTACATATAATACTTTTCTTTTGTAAATATATACTTCCGCCCGCGGCTTCGCCCACGAAATTGATCTCATTAATCTTGTTTCTCCATACAAACTTTGGAACCCCGTTTCACCCCCTTAAAGGGTAAGTTTTGAAAAATCCTTTCTTAGTGCACCCCTAGACCCCATAAGGAACCTATCTGCCAAATTTAGAGTCTCCAGACCCAGCGGTTTGGGCTCTACGTTGATATGTCAGTCAGTCAGTCAGTTTCTTCTTTTATATATTTAAATTACACCCAGACACAAGACAAACAGACGTATTTAAACAAATGTTTGTCTCGGGTGGGAATCGAATCCACGACCTGCGGCGTGAAAAGCAAGTATCTTACCGACCACGCCACCGGCCCGTCAAGAATATCTCAATATCGTCTCATGATATTGAGATAACTTTAAAAATACTATGACAAGCTAAGAAAATAAAAGTAAAAAAATAGAAACATCAGGCTATAGAATCCATTATTTGCTGACATCTCGTTGTACGAAAATCCTATACAACGTGAGATCAGCTTATACAGGAAATGTACAGCTTACCCCATTTAGACGAGTCTTATGGGTTGCCTATCTGATTTCTAATTAATAAATCGCAGTTTGTATATCAGTAATAAATTATGCAGCCTTTGAAATATAAGGTCGCGGATTCGATTCCCAGTCGTGTCCATACACATCTTTGTGTGCATTGTTTCATGACTGCGGCTCAATATCGGTAAAGGAAAATATCGTGAGGAATCCGGCATAGCTAAAAACTAATCATTCGAGTGCATGTGACATTTACCAAACCGCAGTTGGCCAACGTGTGTGGATTAAGGCCTTAACCATCTCAACTTGTAAGATAGTTAAGAGGAGACACGTGCCCAGCAGTAATACATTAAATAGGGTTTAAGTAAAGTGATGTAAATAAATAATTATACAGGGTACTAAGGTTTTTAGCCAAAAACGTAGAGAATTTTTAGCAATAAAATAAGGGTTAAACTTTATTGGCTTAAGTACGGCAGAACGTATTCTCCATATCCAAAAATCTTGAGCTGTTTGGTAACGAACCTGTTCCCATGTTTGTCCCTTACCTCTCTCATGGCGAGCCCTCATAGCAGCTGTCATGTAGGTACTTGATCAGATCGACCTGTAAGGGCTCGCTGAAAGAATCTGCTGAACCAATAAAACCCGCTCAGGGTGATAAAGGTTTTTCCAACTAAAATGTTCGTCCCAGGTTCCGAACCCGGTGCACCGTTACCACTGCACCAAAGAAGCAGTTCTGTTATCACTAATAGTGTTTATTTACTTACGACTAATCTCCATAGCCATTGTACTTGTAATACAGACACCCATCTTCAAATTCAAACTAAATCTGCACTCAAATCCGTTCAAAAATAAACTTTATTCCAATGTAATTCAGTCACAAATCACTATTGCAAACTTCCGATACTGCCGCAAAACACTGATATAACACCAAATCTTATTAATGGAGTTAACTGAAGCCACACAACTAGTTAAACTTAATCTAATTTATTGAAGATAAAATTTATTTTTTAATATATTTTTTAATTTAACACACCATTAATAAAAAAACAAAACTAAGTACTAATAAGTACCAAAAAGGTACTAAATTATAGAGTTACTTTTTTAAATAAAACCTCTCACACACGTCCGCGCGCTGCTGCTATCAAACACGAACTAGTAGTTAAAGTATGCCAACTCCGTGAGACAATCGTGAATCGAGCAGTAAGCTGTGAGTTTTCTGAAATACAACCTATACTTATGAATCGCCATACATTAGCAATTTCATAATAAAGTAATATACTTAAAATAATAATATACGAACAATTTGCATTCCGCTTGCATTCTCGGTTGAATAGTGAAATACCTACTTAACTTATAAATAAATAAGAGGACAAGGGTACATACTTGAAATTCCTTACCTTGAAAGTCTTCTGTAATAGAAAAAAACCAAGTGCGTATATTTTTACAGTAATGTAGGGTTTAAAGTCACCCGAGTAGTCAAAACGTTTCGTTGTTTGAACAAAGTACCTATTTAATTGTAAAATTTTAGATCGCTCGGAGGTGAAGTGTGTCAAAAAGTTTTTGTACTAAGGGTATTGTACCCTTAGTACAAAAACTTTTTTCGTATTGACGAACTCCTACCAGGGGTACATTTTCCATGATTTAACCTTAAATGGTTTAACATGAAGGTGTAGGCAGAGGTTTATCGCACAGTTTTACTTATGTTTGCTGTTTATAAGGCATAATTCCGCAGTTGTTTTTATAATAATTTCAACATTCATTTTTCGCCGGCGTCTTTGCTCGCGTGACTTACTCGTACATTTTATATCATGCCTTGCAGTGGGATAAAAATTAAATGTACCTCAATGAATGGGCTATCTAACAGTACAATAGGCTGGCGCTTGACCACGTCTTGCCTGTTATTAAGCAATGATGCAGTCTACAATGTAACGCGCTAACCCAGTAAATACCGATTCACACTTTTAATGCGAATTGCCAAATTGACACTCGTGACTTGAAGACAGGCAGATTATAGCTATCGGGAAACAGAGATGCCGGTGGCGAATTCCACAACTTGGCAGTTCCCACAATAAAAGTAAAAGCAAAGCGTTATGTGCGTACCCGTGGAATTTCCACCATATATCGATGGCGCACAGTCGTACCTTTACTTCTCCGTTGATTAAATGGAGATGGGGGAGTAAATATATGTAAAAATTCGATTTAAAAAAACCCTTAAAATTACCACGTTCAAGTTCAACCGAATCATCTAAAGTATCTACTTACTAAAGTTCCTGTCGATTAGGGATGGTTCTAAGTTATTCTGTTTATACTATCATAGTGTATTACATAACAAAGTAATCTAGGTCGACATATTTAGAGACTCCCAGTGACCTAGACGTCTAGATTATTTCGATAGACTCTGTGGCGCCGTTGTCTTCCGATGAAAATACAACTATAATTTGGCAATAAAACTGTATTACGGTTAGCCACCCCACATTGTACTTTGCCCTAGTTCTTTTATTCCTTACTAGCGGATCCCGCAGACGTCGTCCTGCCCGGTAAAGCAGTGCCACCTTCCGGGTCCGAAACCAGAATACGACCTACAAGATTTCATAAAAATCGGTCAAGCTGTTTCAGATGAGTTTTTTCAATTTTTCTCTGTTTAAAAACCATCCTCGTACTTCAAGGAATATTCTTAAAAAAGATTTAGCGAAATCGGTTCAGCCGTTCTCGAATTATACGCTTACCAACACATATTGTGATTCATTTTTATATTATCGATTCGATGATGTCAAATAGTCTTAATACATCACGTCACTACGTCAGTTCGTCAGTTCGTTTTAAGCTAACTTTGAACTCGGCCAACATTTAACATTTTTTGTGCTACACATCGAGCTATACGTTTCCAGTAAAAGTTGAGTTGCATTATATAAGATTTCCCTTGATGTGTAGCAGTGTGTAGTGTGTGTACAATAACATTTTATCTATTATATAAAATTTCCATGTCACAATGTTTGTTACCGTAATCCTCCGAAACGATTTTACAGATTTTTACCAAATTTTATATGCGTATTCAGTGGGTCTGAGAATCGGCGATGTTTCAACGTTATGAACATCTATTGTCTACAATAATATTATTGTTATGAATCCTATCTACAATAATAGGATATTACGGGACACCATACCATAACGTTACATATATTTTTTTATTAAACCTCCTCATCTCAAAAATGTCACTATTTTCAACTTTCAAATAAAAAATAGACATCAAAATCAGTCTATCGGTTTAAGAATAATTTTGTTTCTTTCTTTCATGGTTTAAACACTAGGTCTCATGAACTTAAACACAGATACACGCGATCAACCCCCTCATTAATGTCAAGGATAAACAGTACCAATATACGGAACTGCGGCAATTTTAATCAAACGCTTTCCACACCCAAACAGCTGCAAGGAATAAGGTTTGCCAAGTAAATTTCTTTCCTATTTAAATAGGCACCTGGCTCTGTAACTATATAATCTGCGTTTTGTCTCTACGTCTAACAACAGTGGTGTACCTACATATTATGTAGTATTTTCTTTAATTTACGCGAATATCACACATTGAAATAAAACTCTAATATAACGGATTTTATCGCGGTTAATTTTAGATTGTAAAACCCGACGCTTCAGTCTTTTCAGAATTCATAGTCATGGTAAAAGAAAAAATTAAAAATAAATAGATAAAATTCGTTATAAAATAGTTTTTATCAAAAGTGGAATAGTAAGTTGTAAACTAAGGTCTACTGGTCTTTTAGTCTTGCCACCGCCTACGGACAACGCACCTGAGGGTCTTTAAAGTCTCCTAATATCTTGGGGCTTAATATGGATGAGATGACGAGATACACTATTCAATTAAAAAAAAAATAGATAATTCAGAATACAACGCTAACTTTGGTGAATCAAACTTTAAGAAAGTAACCTACCTAATAATATAAGATACTCGTACATCGATTAAAATGACCATTTTCAAACTAAACAACTTCCTTTTCCTTGAGTTTATGATCTGTAAATTATTTGCTGTTTAATCAAACCACTGCCGTCTATCAACTGGCTCATAAAACACGTAATTCGTATGCCATTGTATGGAGATTCGTTACGAAACTAGACCATACAATGCTATGAGTAGGTAGGTTTAATTAAGGTACTTTGTTTAACTCATAAGTTCTTTACGTGGGTGGTGGAAGACCAGAAAATAGTAGGGGCCATGAGGCGACAGAACTGACTCTTCCCCTCAGTTAGAGGAGGTTATAATTAAACACACAGCAAAACGTTTGTATTAAGCGCCTGATCAAAAAACATAGCACCACAAGGTAATGACAATCAGATATTATGATTATTTTATCAGGCGCTTGTAACAAATAATTTAAAGACTTTTTCATTCTCATAGTATAACAACAAATTACATGCTAATTATTTAATAAATGAAGTAAAAATCATGTGATTTTTTTTAATATTAAGCTTAATAATAAATATTCTACGAAAAATAGTAACGGCTGTAGGTATTTAATGAAAAGGCTTGGGAAGGTTAATTTATTTCAGGTAGGAAGATAGGATCCCAGGATTCAACTTCATCTGGAAAAAGGACGTAGGACAAGAATTAGGATGGCATAGGAAATGGTAAGCCATAGCTGTCGTTTAGGTTACTTAATAATATATAATTTTCAGGTATATTACTATGAATATGTTCTTATGCTCGGCAGGTTGACGAAACGTCCACGGCTTTATAATAAATTTATGTACTTACATAATCGCCGAGAGTAAGGTGTGGGCCGCAGTTGTCTGCCGACCTGGATGGACGCGAGCAGCCTCTCCCGAGGAGTCACTTCTCGTCTTGGAGGCGGTAACTTGCGTTCTGATGCCTAAGACACAAGATTTTGTTTAGGTTAGACTTAGTTCAATAGATTGACGCCTCCTTTTTATGTCAGAGCAAAATTTAATACCTGACAATAGATACATTGCTATTATCAAGTTGGAAGGCGCTGTAGGATTATTGTGTTTCTTTTTACACCTAAACTCACAAGTGTCATGTTTATTAATATGTACAATTTTATTTACACATAACAAAACGATAGATTTTTAATTTCCTATTTAATTTTATACCACTGATACATGACAAACTTTATTCTTACCTTTTTGAGCGGTGGCCTACTTCTAATAAATTCGAGAATCATTGCGTGAGCATCTTTCTTCACACTGTAAACAAAAAATGACGATTAGCTTTAGCCGTATCGAGTTCTTATAACTGATATTACACAGATTTAAAAACTTGTATGAATATAATAGTCCTCTTCTAAGGTAATAGGGATGTGAAAAGAACTCACCTTTGAGGTATCGCACCGTCCACTTTCCTTAGCGTGTACCTCCTAGATCTAATGTCGTCCATCAATATTTCGTACGGCGTTAACTCGTACTCTATTGGAGTCCTAGAATAGTTCACTTTCTTTAACTTGACACCCATACGTAGTTCACCGATTACTTGCATCCAAAACCGCGCCTGAAATTATTTTACCGCAATTAGTTGTGAGTTGGAAAAATGTGTTGCTATAAATATTCTAGTAGGCACTAACTTCAGTGTGGATACCTTACTAACTACATTTGGCAAGCCAGGATTACTATAGTACCTAATAAGATACATTAAAACGAACCAATATCAACTTTATTCATATTATTATGTTCTAGTTTTAATGAGGGACCAATTTTAAAGGTTCTAGGAACTAAGCTAATCATTCTATAATGGCTTTATCAAGTTAAATAAAACGATGGTAATACATGCCATGCAAACGAAGTAGATATTATATATGTTAGTACTTTAGCTGCTTTTAGATGAGTAACGTAAGTAATGCTAATATGCAACTATTATAGATAATTTCACGTACTTGTAATGCCCTCCAAATCCTTCGGTTCGACTAAAGCGAAAACAGACCATTACTTAATTACAAAATAAGTGTTGGGTTTACTATTTCTTTACAGATACTTACATAATATCTTTATCTATTGATTTTCCAAGAAGTATTATTTGATAGTAACTTTATGATTTAGGTACATATCCCGTTAAATGGAGAAGAAGAGGGCCTAGCCTAGTTTAGAAGATAGGGTCATAATTTCATGTAAACCTCTCTTTACCACTATGCTATTCTACTGGATTCATATTGTCTAATGTAATATAGAAAAAAAAACAAACAAAGAAACTAAAAAAGAGACAGTACGGGGCACAAAAAACTGCAATTTTGTGCTCGTATTCAAAGAGAATATTCAGATAGATAACTTTTTTTTTGACTCAAACACATGGTCCTATTCATAAAAAAAATTATAAGACTCTAGTTAAAATCATGACAGACAAAGACGAACGAATTATAAACCCTATTTTAACTGCAATAAGCTTCAAATACGTTTATGAATACGGGGGTTATTATCAAATGCAGAGATGAGGGTTAGTCTTAAACATCTCGTATGCAATGGCACGCATAAATATAAGGTCGCGGATTCGATTCCCAGTCGTGCTTAATATCGGTGAAGGTAAACATCGTGATGAAACCGACATGTCTAAAAACTAATCATTCTAGGACATGTGGCATCCACCAACCTACACTTGGCCAGCGTGTGTGGATTATGGCCTAAAACTCTCTTAACTCGTAAGATAGTTGAGAGAAGACCCGTGCCCAGCAGTGGGACACTAAAAGGGTTGATGACGAATCCACTACCGCAATCCCGCCATTGCAACATCTGTAAGCCGGGATCGACAGTGACGTCGTGAAGAGACTTAGGATTTGAACCCGACCAAGCCCAGGAAATCCTAAAACTAGTCTATTATAGGTATCCGCACGAATTTAATCAGAAAGATAATAGGGGAAGTTGAAAAGTAAAACTGTTTACTCCCCTCCAGGCAAAGCGGGAGACAGCGTAGAGAAAACGGTGGGGTTTATATTACCCCATAAAAATGGATTAAGCACCACGGACAATGAGACCTATTGGAGCTGACTTCAGTAATAATTATGGTATGTAAAATCGTATGAACTCACGGAGATTAAAACTGTCTACAGTAAAATTATTACTAACTAGCTTTCCGACAGCGGCTTCGCCCGCGTGTATGTCGGTTATCGCGCCAAAACATTATCTTCCTTTTGCGCAGTCGGATAAAAACGATCCTATGTCCTTTCTCGGGTCTCAAACTACCTCCATACCCAATTTCATCCAAATCGGTTTAGCAGTTTAAACGGGAAAGCGTAACAGACAGACAGACAGAGTTACTTTCGCATTTATAATATTAGTAGGGATTTATACTGACCCAATCAGAGAACTGTAGTGTATCCAGATGCGTGGCAGAGTCCTCAGCAGCGCCCATGTCTCTTGCACCTCCGACCCTGACCTTCGCGAGGAAGGACGCCAGCTCCAACGCCTCCGCGACCAGCGCCCGGCATACCGCGCGGTAATGTGCCGCAGCAGCGTCCCGGGCGCACCGCCCACCGCCACCACAGTGCCAAACACACCGCTGCAGAAAAAAATATATAGTTTTTTTTTATTGCTTACAGATACAAAACACGCCACGCAAATTTTTGGATAAAAGGACACTTCAGATGCTCGAGTTACAGGAGCGACGTAAAAAGTGTAACAGAATGCAGTGCCACCTGTGAATCTACTGACAAATTTAAAAATGGTAGATCTAGCCTATACATACAGCGGTCAGTGACCGCACAGTTATTACGGCGGCGAGAGGGCGACCGTACCCTTATTATAAAAAAAAAGACGGGTTGCACTCCGGGAGTGCCGGCAGAAGTGAAAACTTGATTATTAACATCTTAATCTGCCTAAACGAAACAGTAGGCCCAGGCATACATTTTCGCCGCGCCGTAGAGAGGGGATAGCTGTCTACTCTCCATCCGTCTTACGCTTTTTCGATCAGGTCACGTGTCCTGACGCGAGTTTAAGATTTTATACCCATTACAGAAAAAGTGCTCAACGCCGCTAAAGAAGTTTTCACTTCAAAAATATTTAAAATAAAAACGTTAGTCATTACTTTACAGTCAAAATAAAAAAAAAACGTGTAGGTATATTAAAATTTGTTTAAGTTTATTTTCTCAAAATTTGCGCACTTGTTAAAGAGTTATTCTGTACAGATTAGGCACTTAAAAAAAAAAGAGCCTCTTCCTGTGCTCAAGACTTCTGGCTAATTTAAAATATAATACATCCAAAACATCCAAATGGGCCATCCATTTCTTTGTTGGTCTCCTGCAACGATGTCTATAGGCCGACCGATTAACTCACGTATCGCTATCTGAGGTACATCATAAAAGATTAATTAAATCTCATAAAGAACTATTTAACCACAGATAAAAGTAATGTAAGACTATTCGGCACTAATATCCATATCGCTTGAATCATCATCACTGTCTGTGCAGCTTGAGGAGTCAGACTCTTGGCGATAGGCGATAAGCGAGTTAAACGGTCGGCCTAGAGCGTCTCGCACCCAGTAAGTGCCTCTAGGCCCATCTTTCTAACGTGCACATTTACCAGTCCACTCCCACTTTCCTTTAATTTTGTACTTCGCATATTAATCAAAGCCATATTCATGAACAAACAGATTAATCCTACAAGATTAAGACGCAGGCTACCGTCTTTTGTGTAAAGTCCATGATTCAACGTGTCAAGGCCAGCTCGAAGTGCAAGACGGGGGCAACCACGATCACTTTCGCAAGAAACCTTTGTCCGAATTGAGACAAGATAATACCTCAACTGACACCCACATCACAATATCGGTGGTCTATTCTGTGCAAGGGAACTCTAAAATAAAATAAATAAATAAATCTAAAATGAATTTAAGGATAGTGAGTTATATAGGCCGACCGTTTAACTCGCGTATCGCCTATCACCAAGATTCTGACTCCTCAAGCTGCACAGACAGTGATGATGATTCAAGCGATATGGATATTAGTGACAAATAGTCTTACATTACTTCTATCTGTGGCTAAATAGTTTAATAGTTTTAGTAGTTTCAAAGTCTTTTCAGACTTCATGTTCACGGGTGGACTGAACTGGTGTTTCAACGTCGGGATCTGTAATCTAAAATAAACCGCGGTAAAATCCGTTAAAAAGTAGTTTTATTTCAATTTACGCACTTGTTAATAAAATCCTAATATAAAAAACCTATTAACTGCATAACGCGCGTTCACAGTCAACAGCCGACAATTTGTTTAATCAGAACAATCCTTAAAACGTCGTTTAGAAATAAATAAAAAATACAGACGTGCGTGCGTGTATTAAAATACAGCCCGATTCTCTAAAACTAAAGTGTCCGGCAACGTCCTGAGCCGAGATTCCTCCTCACATGGAGAGCCCTCATGGCAGTTGTTATAGTATTTGATCGGTTCGCAATAAAAAAAAGTATTAAAACCAGTCTGCACTAAAACCATTTCTAAAATAGACATGTTTATAGGCGCCAACATCACTGAATCAAATGTTGTATCTAAGCTGACTGACATTACACTCAGTACCTAATTAATGTGTATCTTAAACTTGATAGAAAATGCATTATAAAATTTTATTGTAATATCTTAAAACAGATACATGAATATTAAGTTAAGTTGCAGGTTGCATCATAACCTTTTAAGTTGGAAATTGTGTAGGTAACGATTCGATGAGATTTATGTTTTGATCTATTTGGTGCACAAAAGAAAAAGAAAAATAAAACAACATTATTTTGAAATAAAACTATTTTTAATGGATTTTTATCGGGTTTATTTTAGATTTTAAATACCGACGTCTCAAATTTAGACCTAATAGTGACTAGCGACCCGCCCCGGCTTCGCACGGATGCAATGTGTTATACTTAGAAACCTTCCTCTGGTATCACTCTATCTATTAAAAAAAACCGCATCAAAACCCGTTGCGTAGTTTTAAAGATTTAAGCATACATAGGGACATAGGGACAGAAAAAGCGACTTTGTTTTATACTATGTAGTGATGAGGTGACACGTGGGAATATAAAATCTATAATAAACCGCGAAAATATCCGTTGTAAAACAGTTTTATTTCAATGATAATTCTTTTTGCAACAACAACACAAAACCGACTTCAATTGTAGGTACCTAGAATTATGCGTTTAGGGCAATTGCGCTAATAATTTTGGAAGGCTGCGCGCTTAGCGTAAACAATGACGCTTCTTTCGACATAGCTCAATAACTACTGGTCAGATCTTGATCAAATTTAAATGGGACCACACGGAAGCATTTACTTGCCAACAAAAAAAGAATCATAGAAATCGGTTCACGTATAACAAAGATATTAGGTAACAAACATAAAAAAACATACAGTCGAATTGAGAACCTCCTTCTTTTTGAAGTCGGTTGAAAATACTACGACATCATTTGTTAAAGACAATTTCATCTATGCTCGACGGTTAAATTGTTAACGCAACTTTTTATTTCGCAAATGTTTTGATTTGATCACGATTTGAGTGATTCAAAATTATAGTTATTTAAGTACCTCTAAATTAAAAAAAAATATTAAACGTAGGTAATTAATAGATATCTTTATCAATACAAATTTCTATTTTAAAAAACCGCATCAAAATTTGGCTGGAGGCTGATTCCACTGCCAGCTTCTCTCGTAAACACCAGTGAATTGGTATACTAGGCTGGCGCGTTCCATCGTACACAACATCCTTTCTTAACATCAGGTATATTTCAGAGTAAAATATAAATAATAAAGCTTATAAAAACCTTTACCTATTTCCTTAGTAACACAAATGCTTTATGATGACATGAGAGCCTATTTAAGCTATTATATTCACTTAACAATTCCATCAGAGGCCCATAAACCTGGGTCATATCCACTAATAACTTCCTAATACGTGACCGAGTGAAAGTAAGTATAATGATAAAGTATGATGCAACACTGAGTATAGGGGCAAGTGACATTGTGCATCATGGGAGCATCTTGATTTAGGGTTCCGTAGTTCCAAGTTTCAAAAATCTCCTACAAATTATCTTCAACCAGTGGATCCCGCAGACGTCGCGCGTCGTTCTGCCCGTTAAAGCAGTGCCACCTACTGGGTCCGAAAATAGATTACGACCGATTCTCAGACCTAGGTACCGAAACAAACAAAAATCGGTCAAGCCGTTTCGGAGGAGTCTGGTTTTTTCCATTTTTCTCTGCGTAAGCACCATCCTCGTACTTCAAGGAATATTCTAAAAAAATAATTAGCGAGATCGGTTCTCGAGTTTTGCGCTTACCAACAGATTTAGTGTTTTATTTTTATTTTATAGATGAACTTCTCTTTACTGACTTATCTGATATCACACTCAGCGAGAACAAACTACGGCATAAAAAACATTCAATTTGAAGGTGTAAAAATGTACAATAAGCTGCCTGCAACGATAAAAGATGCTAAGTAACTAAACAGTTTTAAAAATCAATTAAAAATATACATATTAGACGAAATTTAATAACAAAACAGTATAGAAAGACAAGAATAGAAAGACAAGAACACAACTTCCCGATAAGAATAGTTGGGGGAACCGCGGTCGCTAGGCTTCGTACTGGAGGGTAACTACCACCCGATCCTTCAGTCTCCACAGAACCTAACAATTTTACATCATCCATTTTATAGTCCGTTACAGTATCTCCCGAAAGCGAGCACTCCATTTTATTACCATATTAATTAGTTTATTTATAGCTACTAATACTGTGTCTATTCGATAATCGGTAATGAAATTCTACACAATCGTAGTTATGTGTAATAATCGCTTCTATAAAACCTACGCCTAAGTGTTAAGTGTATAAGTGTCATAATGCCAGTAAATGGATAGTCAAGATAAACCTATATGGTTAGGCTCTTTATTGAGAGAAAGTTTGGAACGAACTTATTTAATGATAATAATATTATTATGAACTATATCTTGAGCAGCGGTGGCGCAGTGGCATCCCGGGGCGTGCCCACACATCTTTGTGTGAATAGTTTCATCTCCGCTACTCAATATCGGTGAAGGAAAACATCTTGAGGAAACCGGCATATCTAAGAACTAATCATTCGAGGAAATGTGAACTCCACTAAACCGCACTTGGCCAGCGCGTGTTGATTAAGGCCTAAAACTCTCTGAACTCGAAAGATAGTTGAGAGAACACCCGTGCCCAGCAGTAGGACACTTAAAAGGGTTGAAAAAAAACTATATCCATGGAAGAGGAAAGCAGATTAAAGGTGGGAAGATAATTTATTGTTTTATTCAAAATGTTCGATAAAAAGAAAATACAATGCTAGAAATTTATAAAATTTTATTGGAATAGGAATAAATAAAATAATTTGTACCTTTTTTTAATTTTATCCGATCTTGACAGGTTCACAACTCTTACTAAAGGCTGATATTTAGTACTAGTAGTTTAATTTTTATATTTTAGTTTAGGTAGGTATTTAATTTATTAGATAATTATATATTATTATGTCAAAAAGGTCAGTGAAATTTTTTGTTTCATTTTATTTATTCCTACGGAACCTGGGTTATATTTAGCGTTCGATAAAAAGTTCTTGTGAGTTGATTAAAGTTTTTAGAAATTTAATATAAGTAATCTGAACTTCAAAATATATAGAAATCAACCAAGATCGTAAGCAGAGTCAGTTATTTTCATATAGTTAGCGATTTTATTAGTTTAGGCCTATGTAGAAATAGGTGTAACAATGTTTACAGTGAACGGTGACTGGCAAAACCTAGATGAGAGTAGCCGAGGATCGAGTTTAGCAGCCTCCTTTGAAGAAAGCTATGTCTGCCAGTAGACCAGAATAGGATGATATGATTATCCGTTGTAGTCGGAAGTTAAGTTTTTTTTAACAGTTGCTATTTATTGAAATAAAACTACTTTTTAACGGATTTTATCGCGGTTTATTTTGGATTTTAGATCGCGACGTTTCAAAGTCTTTTCAGACTTCATGTTCACGGGTGGACTGAGATATTTAACATCCAAAAATATTAATCACAATTATTCCTGACTACCTACAAACATTATTATTTAAGTCGCGTTCCGATTTAAGCAAACTGAGTTCACAGTGTCTTGAATTCTGAGTTGATTTAGCTTGGGTTTTGGTACCAGTAAATTAAGCACTGGGTCCCAAGCTGGTGGTATATTCCAACCATTTTCTCTGTTAAAAGTTGCTATTTAAATTAAAAAAAAAAACAATAACATCTTTGATAAAATATTAGACTAACCTCAACGACATCTTTCAGCATGAACCGCCTGCGTCTCCTCCTTCTCCGAGGAGCCGGTTCAGAGTCCCGCTCAATGCCTTCATCGTCTGTGTCCGCGCGGCCACCCTCAGACGTCTCCGAACCCTCGGATAGTACGCCGATCTCTTCGTCATCATCTGCAACAAAAATTATATAAGTACCTTAAATAAGTAGATAATATATAGGTAAATCTTCAGACTTTTTTTATGAATAATCCAATCTGCAACAAATGTATCTAGACCCTCACCGGTCACGGCATAGGTTTTTTGGCCGTCCTTTGCGACAGCGACCCGACGCCTACTGCCTTTCTGGTATACACTTATGTATACACTTCGGAGAGTGTGCGTTGGAATTACACAATCTTATTCCCTCAACCCCGTTCCTCCATCGGACAAGTAGAGGTACGGCTATGCGCCACCGTTATATGATGGAAATTCCACGGGTACGCACAAAGCGCTTTGCCTTCACTTTCATTGTGCGAACTACCAAATTATAGATCATCCGGCCGGCATCTGATTCCCGATAGCTATAATCTGCCGGTCTTCTAGTCACGAGTGAATCGGTATTTACTGGGTAAGCGCGTTCCATCGTAGACTGCATCATTGCTTCACATCAGGCAAGTTGTGGTCAAGCGCATGCCTATTTTAGGTTATATAAGTAAAAAGGCACTTATTATTATTTCCAGGAGAGGTCAAAAGTGGGATAGAATTTTGAACACCAATGTGATATACCTCATTGGAAAGCTTATTTAATAAGCTGTTAGAATTTAACTAAACACGAATTTTAGGAGCACCCATTTTTGTAAAAATCTAAAAAGTGTAATAGAAAAACAAAACGCACATTACCTCTAATTATCCGTTTCCTAAGCAGTATAAATATTGCAATCACGTCAATAATTGCATTCTATTACAGTACTTTTTTCTTGTAATATTATTCTAGCTGCAGTTTAATGTAATTTTGACGAAAAATATTTGTTATCTTATTAGTGTAATAACAAAACGCGTCGAAAAAAATATAATTACGGGAAACGTCATGATGTCATTGTCATTGATCAGTTTGATTGACAGCGTTCTAAATAATTTTAATTTTTTTGGTTGCTCAATTGTCATTTGGCCATGGGGTTGCCAATAACAATAATCATAATATTGCAATATGGATTCTTATTTTCAATTTCAATTTTTTAAAAAACGGGGGGTGTAAAATTATTTTAAATACACCAAAAAATTTAATTAATTATGCTCTATTAACCTATGTAACTCAGATTGCTGTTCAAATTTACAATTATTTTAATCCCAGGCTCTATACATGTTTTGAACGTCTCCTTTAGGAAAGAGATTACCTAGATATGACAATATAATGTCCCTTAATGCAACATAAACTTCGAGTTGCTTGCATTTGTAAGTATATTTGTTGCAAAATGTAAATTTTGAGCCAGTCCTTATGTGAGTCATGATGACAATCTGACAATATTTATGACTGGTGAAAGCCCAGTGTCAAGATATAATTTATCGTTGGATTCAGAGGTAGCTCTACATTCAAATGTTTGATCTAATGTTGAAACTTACCTAATAGATAAAATTCTTTTTAAATTTAAAGTTATGACAAGATAATTTTGGATCAAACGGAATTATAATAAAGGCAAGCGTAGTCACAATCCGTGTGATCACGACTTATCAAGTGTCACTTCACTTGATACTAAACTATCGACAGCCTAGCGCGGTAATTGCGCAAGCGCATATCGCAGGCGCCGCTTGCGCCGCGCCGCCGCCGGTCAAATGACACGCGGGCTTGACTTTTGACATTGCGCGCAGATTTGTGAGTCATGGGTACCTTCTGAGTTCACCAATGGAATGTGTTTGGTAATTAAACAAGTTCTTTAGGTGAACTACATTTAAACGCGAATGGTTGTTTCTATAGATAATTGTTACTTTCAATAGAACGGATGAAATGAATTTTTATACACAGATAAATGTATTTCTAAGTTAATTTTTTATAACGAGGATTGTATCGGTGAAGGAAAACATCGTGAGGAAACCGGCATATCCAAGAACTAATCATTCGAAGACATGCGATATCCACCAACCTGCACTTGGCCAGCGTGTGTGGATTAAGACCTAAACCCTCTCAACTCCTAATATCGTGAAGTGAAGAAAAGTATTAAAGCATATTATTATAATTAAAATTGATTCATTATTTATTCAACTTCAATACTGCACATCTATGAGGGTCTCAGTGTCTCAAAGACCGTAAGCTATGGCTCTCCAACGGGGAATAGATCCCGCGTGAATCCATACATTTTGTGAATCTTTATAAAAATAAATATCCTGGGACATTAACACACACGGTCATCTGGTCCCAAGCTAAGCAGAGCTTGTGTTATAGAAACCAGATAACTGGTATGTACTATACATATAATACTTTTCTTTTGTAAATATATACTTATAATAGATATTTACAACCAGACTTGATACAAACAGACATGTTCATCACACAAATGTTTGTCTCGGGTGAGAATCGAACCCACGATCTGCGGCGTGAAAAGAAAGTATCTTACCGACCACGCCACACCGGCCCGTCATATATTATGTGATTAAGGAGGTGCTGCAATCATTGGCAGAGATATTAATTAGCTTTCTGTAGTGTTATTAAAAATAAGCACAATTTTCAATAGGCACAAGTAGAATATAATTTAACTAGATTCCGCCCGCGGCTTCGCCCGCGTAGTGTTAGGATAAAAATTAGCCAAGTGACAGATCTATAAGAACTCTTTATCATATTTTTTTATTTGTTATTGGTGAAACCCAGTTTCACCCCCTTAAAGGGTGAGTTTTGAATAATCCTTTCTTAGTCCACCCCTAGACTCCATTATGGAACTTATGTGCCAAATTTGGAGTCTCCAGACCCAGCGGTTTGGGTTCTGCGTTGATATGTCAGTCAGTCAGTCAGTCAGTTTCTTCTTTTATATATTTAGACTAGCTGCCCCAGCGAACTTCGTACCGCGTATTTATTAAAAAAAAAATTCATTTAGGGGGATGAAAAATAGATGTTGGCCGATTCTCAGACCTACTGAATATGCATAAAAAAATTCATAAGAATCGGTCAAGCCGTTTCGGAGGAGTATGGCAACGAAAACTGTGACACGAGAATTTTATATATTAGATATAATTTAGTGGGACATTAACACGTAATTAAATTAATGAGGTTTATCTGGTGATAGCGGCCCTATGAACTCGTCGATAAGTAGATACGAAGTAGAATAGGATAAGATTTCACGCAGATAAAGTCGCAGGCAGAAACTAGAAAACGAATATTTGAGTATTGTACTCTTTAGCATGACTCATGAATGATTTTCTAATAACGGTAAAAATTATTGTTGTTCCCAATATCATTAACCAATTGATACCATCAGCACAACCGTTTAAACATTTAACTCTGATTAATTACTTAACAACAACAATATTTCTTTAATCTTTAATAGGGTTGTCACGTGTTTCTAGTTTTAGTTTATTAACAAATTAGATTTTAACAGATTTTAAAAAAGAGATTATCAATTCGAAGGTTTTGTGGTTACGTTTATTGACAAATTTCCATTTTTTTTGTTTTTAAAAAACCAAATAAGTAATTTCTTTTAAAAAACTTTTTTTTAAGATGAATGGGCAAGTTAGTCTGCCTACTCAACACCAACAAGTCATAAATAAACGAAAAGATAATCTATATATATAAAAATCAATGCCACTTTTAGTTGTAATTTTATAACTCAAAAACGGGCTTACCTATTCAAACCGAATGTTTAGGCATTGTTTGGACTATTTAGTAGATGGTTTATGTGAATTTTGCACAAAATCGGATGAGCGGTTCTTTATTTATCACATTTTTTGTAAATTGTTTAGTGGGCTGAAGCTACCCGGGCAAAGCTGGGGCGGGCCGCTAGTTTCTTATAAATAATTTCATAGTATGACAGCAAATGTGTAACTTATGGGTTTTCGATAGGAACTTGTAACGGAGAAGAGAGGAAACTCCGACGCACGCGCAGCCTATTAGGCTGTCTGTCCCCACTCCGTTTTTCTTGCTTCACCTTCGTTTCATAAGTGTTCAGTACGTAGACCAAGGTTCATAAATTATTGCCCATTCTCCTTTGAAGACCCGTGCCCAGCAGTGGACTTTAAAAAGGGTTGAAATGAAGATGCAATGCGACCATCCGCGACCCGCCAAAATCTGCGCCAGATATACAAGTCCAACATCACTTCAACCCTTTTAGTGTCCCGCTGGGCACGGGTCTTCTGTCAACTATCTTACTAGTTGAGAGAGTTTAGGCCTTAATCCACACACGCTGGCCAAGCGCGGGTTGGTGGATGTCACATGTCCTCGAATGATTAGTTCTTAGACATGCCGTTGCATGCCATGCGTCACATGTTTTCCTTCACCGATATTGAGCAGCGGCGATGAAACAATTCACACAAAGATGTGTGGGCACGACTAGGATTCGAACCCGCGACCTTATATTTCTAAGGCAAGGCTCGTACCACTGCGCCACCTAGTTCAACCTCTAGTTCAACATAAATTAACGTTAATCAGAAGACTAGAATGGGGCAACCCTAGTTGACGTCACAATTTTATAGTTTCTTAATACAATTTTAATAGAGTACAGCGTGGGTGTATGGGAAGTGTTCGCTTCGGAAACATTCACCAATTAACGTGTTTGTTAAGAAATTTAAATTCCATAATGTCTTTATAATCCACTAGAGACCCGCCCTGGCTTTGTACAGGTGCATCGTTTTATAGGTTTACTAGCTGCCCCAGCGAACTTCGTACCGCGTATTATTATTTTCGCTATTAAAAAATAGGGAATAGTGATAGAAAGGTGAAAATTTAGGGTTGTATGTATTTTTTAATATCACATAGATAATAAAAAAAATTAAAAATAAATTTTCAAAAAACATAAAAATAAAATTCTTAGGGTGAACACCCCTTACCACTTAGAGGTTTGAAAAATAGATAGTACCCGATTCTCAGACTTACTGAATATGCATAAAAAAATTCATAAGAATCGGTCAAGCCGTTTCAGAGGAGTATGGGAACGAACATTGTGACACGAGAATTTTATATATTAGAAGATATTACAAACTGAAATAAATATGTACAAACATAACAGCATCGCGCTTGCATTACCAGAAAAGTTTAAGCAGAGGTGAATATCGAGTGATTTCACCTCTGCCTACATCTTCGGTGACTACCCACTGTTCGCCTGCTACGTTTAGGTCCCATAAGTAATAGGGGGTGAACCTATTGCCGTTCATCGGCCAAAATTCCAAAGTTCGAGCTGCAACGAAAGCTACCTAAACCACCAGCGATGACGCAGTAGTACCTACGGGCCTCGCCTTAGAAACATAAGGTCGCGGGTTATATTTCCAGTAGTGTCCACACATCTTTGTTTGAATTGTTTCATCGCCGCTGCTCAATATCGATTAGGGAAAACATCGTGAGGAAACCGGCATGTCCAAGAACTAATAATTTAAGGACATGTGACATCCACCAACCCGCACTTGGTCAGCGTGTGTATTATGGCCTAAACTCTCTCAACTCGTAAGATAGTTGAGAGAAGACCCGTGCCCAGCAGTGGGACACTCAAAAGGGTTGAAGTGAACAAACTACCACTGGACCACCTGAGGCAGGTCTAATATATTTCTTATGAGTATAACAACCAACAACCGTGAATAATTTTGGTTATAAAACATAAAGCAGAATGTCAACCGCAAGAGATTAGATTAAACATTGCATAATGTTATTAAAGAAAGACCTCGGTAGTCGAGCGGTGTAAGCCGTCTGATTCGGCTATGCTGTGCCCGGAAGGTCGCGGGTTCGATTCCCGTCCCGGACAATATTTGTGTAACAACAAAAATTTGTTCCAGTGTCTGGTTGGGTGAGGGACTACCCTTCGTGCCTCGGAGAGCACGTTAAGCCGTCGGTCCCGGTTGTCATTTAACACATCTAGGACAATCGTTAAAATGTAGTCAGAAGCCTATATAATCTGACACCTGGTCTAACCATCTCGGCTACTGATTCCCTATGGGTTTCGAGGTCTGATGGCAGTCGCTTGTATAATTCTGGTAGCTAGCTGTATCAGGTTAGACCGGGAGCCGACCCCAATAGAAATGGGAAAAAGGCAAGGGGAATGATAATGAATGTTATTAAAGAACCGGTCAAGCGCATGTTGTTCACACACCGCGGACTCCGTAGACTATACAGCCAGCAACATGATGAGATCAATCCTAGTCTATATAGATTTTTTGTGATATTTGCGACCCGGCCTTACTTTGCACAGTAACAGCGCGTTTCTTAAAACCTCTATCGGTTTTATTCATAAAAATCTCATATGACTCTTTAGTTCAAATTGATTCTGTCCCTTTCTTACTAGTATAAATGTCAAGATGACAGACAAAGACAAACGAATTATAAACCTATTTTAGCTAAAATGAGCTTTTATGACGTTTATGAATACAAGGGTATGAATCACGGTCTAAATCACAGACTAAACCTACCACCAGTTTATTGTCACCTGACCATCCGGGGACCACTCAGATAAAAGATGCCTTAACACGGACGAAGATGATTCAGCCCTAGAAACCAACCGACAGAATTTTCGTAAACCTCTACTTTTAGTTTGCTGACAATGCATGGTTAGCTAAAGCACGTCATTCTATATCCAAGGCGAAAAACCCAAGATGGCGGACTATTTTGAATGTTGCAGGAGTGCTCCTGCTATATGGGTATCAAATGAACCTTTTGAGAATAACGCATATGAAACAAAAGATTGTTTTTAAAAAGTTTTATAGTTTTAATTTATTTGCTGTCATACATAAACCGGCAAACCGGCATGTCCGAGAACTAATCATTCAAGGACATGTGACATCCACCAACCCGCACTTGGCCAGCGTGTATGCATTAAGGCTTAAATTCTCTCAACTCATAAAATAGTCGAGAGAAGACCCGTACCCAGCAGCGGGACACTAAAAAGGGTTGAAGTGATACGTAAACCTTCTGATTATGATAGTCAATCAGAACCTCTTTTAGTTAACTTAACAACCACAAACCAGTTAATTAATTGATCAATAACCCCTAGATAATAGTGTTCAAACGTTCAATTATGCTAATACAGCCGACGGAAACATCAGGCACAGCCTACCAACATGATGTATTGCTAGAAACTAGTATTTAAGGAAATCGAATCAACTCCATTTTCCTTTTACGGTCTTTAGTTAGATAACCACGTGGGTGCCGGGTCGATTTCATTACTAGTTATTATTTAAACACGATTCATAAATTAGATAAGGTGTTTTTAAATGAATGAATGAATGAATTAATGAATGAATGAACGAATGAAAGAATGAGCGAATGAACGAATGAACGATTGAACAAA
The DNA here is from genome assembly GCA_936450015.1 of Meganola albula. NCBI lineage: Eukaryota > Metazoa > Arthropoda > Insecta > Lepidoptera > Nolidae > Meganola > Meganola albula. The sequence continues at coordinate 2,996,761 of OW388144.1, read as the reverse complement.
TGAACGAATGAATGAGGGTCTAAGGGGTTTTACATCCATTTTAGTTCAGTCCTATAATTTTAGTGATAGTTCACAAAAACCTGTAAAATCTGTCCAAACACAGCACCACCTACCTACCGAATTAATTTGCCGAGTTCTGAATTATACAATCAAACCAAAAAATACAAATCACTTTAACCCTTTTTAGTGTCCTACTGCGGGCACGGGTCTTATGTCAACCATCTTACGAATTGAAAAAGCTTAGGCCTCAACCTACACACGTTGGTCAGCTGTGGGTTGGTGTATGTCAATTAGTAATTGTCTAATAATTAGTTCTTAAACATACCTCACGATATTAAGCAGCGACAATGAAGCAATTCACACAAATATGTGCGTGCACGACCGGCGACCGGGGACCGAACCCGCGACCTTATATTTCACAGGCGAGGCGGAGTTATGCCCAAACATGAAAAATATATTATCATCCGAATTGATTACCTAGTTTTGAAGTCGGTTAACAACACAAAAGATCACACAATTAATGCCAATGATTTCAAAGCGTGCCTACATCATTGTAGTAATGTATCAAACAAACGGACAAACCGTAACTCCACAAAGACTATTTATATCAATCTATTATGTTAGAACCACTTTCTAGAACCAAAAATGGATTCACAGAGCCGTAGAGCGTCGGTAAACATCGACAACTTGACATGTTTACAAACCTATTTAATAGCCGTTTACTGCTTACTCCTGGGCACTGGTCTTCTCTCAACTATCATTAGAATTCATTTATTGCTAGCTTTCCGACCGTGACTCCACTATCGCGCTAAACCATTAACCTATTTTTGCACAGTCGGATAAAATCTATCCTATATCCTGTCCCTAGTCTCAAACTATCTCCATAGCCAATTTCAACCATATCGGTTCAGTTGTTTTGGCGCGAAAGTGTGATTAACAGACAGAATTACTTTCGCATCATATCTTTAATATAAAAATGAATCGCAAAATGTGTTGGTAAGCGCCTAACTCGAGATCGGCTGAACCGATTTCGCTAACTCTTCTTTTAAAATATTCCTTAAAGTACGGGGATGGTTGTTACGCAATAATAAATAAAAATAAAAATATATATACAAAGAAAAATGATCAAGAAAGAAGTTCAAGAGAAGAAGAGATAAGCTTAAACATAATAAAGAGTTAAAAGCCAAAAACCGGGCGAGATATAAAAGAAAAGCCGAAGGTACTACACTTGGTATCCATGACAGCGTTGGCGCAGCGGTACGGGCCTCGCCTCGTGATCGCGGGTTCGAATCCCTGTCGTGCCCACGCATCTTTGTGTGAATGGTTTCATCTCCGCTTCTCAATATCGGTGAAGGAAAACATAGTGAGGAAACCGGTCTAAGACCTAATCATTCGAGGACATGTGACATCCACCAACCCGCAATTGGCCAGCGTGTGTGGATTATGGCCTAAACTCACTCGACTCATAAGATAGTTGAGAGAAGACCCGTGCCCAGTAGTGGGACACTTAAAAGGGTTGAAGTGACCCGCATACATACCTAGCGAACGCACAGCTGATACGGCTGCACACTGGTGACCTCGCAATCACTTCCAAAAGTCTATTCGTAATAAAACAGCTAAAGCCTTGACCCTAGCGAGTGCACAGCTGATACGGCTGCGCGTTGGAAGGCTTTTTCCAAGCGCTAAGACTTTACAGGCTATTAAAAAATATATTTGTCCTGTAACAATTTAAAGTGCCTTTCACCATAAAACAAAACCTAAATAAGCTTCAATGCGGATACAATTTACGCCATGCGTGGTAGTAAGCTTTACTGACCCGTAAAATGTTTACAACACAACCTAAACCTTTACAAGTTTAATACATACGTACATTAGTGGCGATGGGTGGAAGTCTGAAAAAGGGAAGCCTGAGCAAAAAAGTTCTTCCTTAGAAAAATAATATCTCTTCAGTACCGTCACCGATCGTTCTTACACTTGATGCTATACTTATTTTTGTTGCTATTAAAAACTGTTAGGCATTACGTAGTATATTATTAAGGACGTGTGATATTGACAATTTCCTAAAGGGAAGCCGATGGGAATCGGCTTATACGGACTCTTCGCCACTGATGTAAAATAGTACTTTATTATAGTTCGCAACAGTGGCGCAGCGGTATTGGCCTCGTTTCTGAAATATAAGTTCGCGGGTTAGATCCCCGGTCATGCCCACACATCTTAGTGTGAAATATCAGTAAAAGAATACATAGTTAGGAAACCGGAATTTCTAAGAACTAATCATTCGAGGACATGTGACATCCACCAACCCGCACTTGGCCAGCGTGTTAAGGCCTAAACTCTATCAACTATTATACGAGTCGAGTGACTTTAGGCCGTACCCAGCAGTGGGACACCAAAAAGGGTTGAAGCAAAGTGACACTTCGTTTTAGGACTAAAAGAGGTTAAATGAGGGAGGTAGATTACATAGTACCTACTTGCCAACGGACCTTTGACGAGAGTGAAAATCGAAGACGCGACTCAAGATTTCTTCTCAGACATGAGGATACCCTCATGCCTGAGGGACGTGATTGTGGTGCGCAATTTGTGCAATTACCCTTATCCAGCTTACACTATCTTGCGCTATTTGGATCGACCTTTGCAAAGTGGTCCTTGTTGCCTCCTGAGTACACCGTGTCCATCTTATCGAAGATCTACCCTTGCCTTTTTCTCTTTATTAGCCTTTGCAGGCTCTCTGAGCCTCTTTTAACTGTGTAGAGAAATAACTTAAGAACTCTCTGCTTAAAGATTGTGGAAACTCTAATTGAGGAATACAAAACCACATTTCAATGTCAGATCAACGTTTGGACTACTCTATGGGACAATACGTTCCAGTGGAGTAGAGTAAAGAGAGGAGAAAGGTTATTCAATTGCAAGGGTACTAGCGATAGCCTAAACAAATGACGACCCCCTTGACTAACTAACTCCAACCGGCCATATTTCCAATATAACAACCATCATTAGCTGACTTGATGTAATACTTGCTTAATGTAGCCTCTTCCTCCATCTCCTTTGTTGAATCATACATCTTTTAGTTCAAACGTTTCTGTGAATACTGAATTACGTGCGTCACTTGATAGATTAATGCTGAACGTGTGGACATGTCTGTTCAAAGTCAGACCGTATGACAGAACTTAGCTTTATAGTGCACAAGTGTGCGCAACTACACCACCAACATTCTGACAACGAACTTCCAATGCTCATTTTGGAGATTCGAACTCGCAAATTGACGGTCAGATAGACGCTATATCTTCTACGTCAACGTTAGCAACTATAGTTGACCTGCAATTGTAAACGCAACTTCACTTTCTTTGCCTCCATCAGTGTTAAAAGTAAACTATCATTTAGAAGCCGACAAAATAGCCCATAAGACTGTAACAACTCAACAAGTTTATGTAAAGCTCGTCGTAAACTTCAAGTGCTTAGTACATATCCCATTTCTAATGCCTCACTTTATAGCACCCTGTGCATAGATACCGTTGGCTCGTTAGGAGCTAGCGAATTTTCACTTCAGTTTTATTGGTAGTTAGACATAAGTAGGCTTATCCTAGGTATAATAAAATGCTGTGTTAGCAAGCACAACTTAGAAAAATTTATGAAGCGTTTCTATAAACTTGGGATAAACGAAATACCAGTCTCTGAATTGTCTGAGCTGCTAATATATCCTGCTCCTGGCTGTTCAGTGAATTCTGTGTAGGAATCTTGTAATATGTCACCATGGGTTACGGATGGAACACCTAATGATGCAAATTGGTGCCTCATTTCGTCCTCTAGCAGCAGGAGATTCAACGCCACGAGCCGCAAACGAGTCTGCTAAAGTTGCGCTATGCTTTTCCCCTCGCAAAAGAAGGCTCTTATTAATATAATTCATCAAGAATTGTCTTTTGTTCAAAAACCGTAGTGAAGTTAAGTCCATTAAGAAGATAGACGAATAAGCGGCGTGATATCTAATGAATAAGTCTTTGATTATTTCAAGAAATTTATCTATCTGTGTAATACTTTTAAACGAAAATTCTTGTATAAATATACTTATATAAATAAAAAACTTAATCTCGGAAACGGTTCCAACGATTGTTATGAAATTTAGTAGATATATGTTTAATTTTTAGAAAACGTCGTTTTATTCGTGTTTTGGGGCAATGAAAAACTGCTATAATTTCATTAAAACTCAAAGGCAAATTTTGCTACGGTTTGTTATGATAGCTCAGGTGAGAAATTGGGCGGTAATAATACCAGATCATCCCGGTTCGAATTAATTCTTTCTTTTTGTGAGAAAAACTATTACCTTAAAGGAGCCCTTTAATAAAGTTTCCTAATATCCAGGTATATTTTACTTGCATGTCGTTGCCCGCAGCTAGAAGGAAAGCTGGTTTTCAACTGTCATATCAAAGCGTAGAACTTGTAACAAGTAAATGTAGTTGATCTGAAATAACAAGTTCATATTTTTTTATCATTTTTAAACCATTCATCAATTTAAAAACTAAGTTCACCTTTTACGCACGTACAAAGAGAATAGAATGAAAATAAGAACGCAGCCGTGAGAAGATCGTGAGTTTGCTTACCCAGATCAGAACAGTTTTGGTGAAGTAGATTATATTTAATACTTTCTTTCTCGTGCGGTTTTTTTACTTATCCTATTGCGGGATGCCTTTGTCGGTGCGTATTGTTTTGTAATTAGGTTTGTGTGCTTTATGGCTTCCTGTTTCATATTTAGTATTGTTTAGCTGGTAATTTTAATTAGCATGTTGGCAACAAGATTTTTGTACGTTGTTATGAAGTTGTACATGTAGTTTGACTACATGTACAACTTCGTTTGAAGAAGTTTACGCATAATTTTTTTCCACCAAAAATAACAGCGCTATGCTTCTCACAAAATAAACAAAGTGAAAATAGTAAAACTCCTAATGAACATAAAACAGTGCTTATACAATCGATCACTAAACGTCAGATCAATAAAGATAATGTCATCACTCAAACGGTCCACCCAGCCCAAACATTTATAAACAATAGCGCAGTCATATCATCCATTGTGTTCCCGTATTCACCTGTCCAATGTGACCCACTGACCGGCTTGCGGCATCTCGCATCTCTCGATACTTTCGATGCACTTCGATTTGATCACCCACTTGTACAAGTAAATAAATCAACAGTTACAAAAATAAACAGCAATGAACTTCATGTTTCAAATCTATGATCAATATTTACCATTCATCTTTCGAATCGAACAACACTAGAGGTAAATTTAAAGTAACACAGCTTTTACCGATTACATCTACATAATATTGCCTTGTAAATTCCATGTTGTTCTTGAGTTTAATTTCTTGTTCAGAAACCACTAACTGTTGACAATGTGAGTCTTGCCAGGTGTCTGCGATTTGATTGGCATTAATTTATGGGCAGTACGGAACGGTACACTTTCCTGTGTTAGCTATTAAAAGACGATAAATTCATCTCAGCCTATACACATAGGAAACTGTTGCAGGAAGCAGTAAATATTATGTGTAGTCTGAGAAATTACAACTAGATTATGAATCAAGACTCAATCAGCTAACATAAAAACTGCCTTTGCAAGAGAAAAGCAGAAAATATGACAAGTTAATTTAGATTGAGTAGGCCCGTGAGAGTTGGAAAGGGAGGTGAAAGACAACCGGAACGAATCATATCATTTCACTGTATGTATGGAAGGCGACGATGGAAGGGCAAAGGTCCCTGAAACGCGGCACAGACTAAATGTCATCGTGTAGACAGGTTGTCTGCCAGAGTTAAATGCAACTAGCAACGTTGTAATAGAAAGTGAAAACTAATAAGCAATCTTGTAGGACACGATGATATCTGCGTATGTAGATAACAGGCGTATATTGTGATTACTATTATGAATTAGTAAAGTAAACGAAAGTCTTTAGATCGACAAACGTTTCAAGGATAATTACTATTTGACTTTTTTTTCTATGATTAATTAAATCCAGTGATCAAGATGTTACCGAAAGAAAGATAACGATGAAGTCAACTTGACTGGATTTGCACTTGCTATATTAAAATATGCATGTAGAACTAGATACTCTAATTTCTTGTGAACAGTGTCAGTGTTTCGGCAATTAGATTGAATTCAGATAAACCAGCGATCGAATGGACGGAAGTAACACCGTTGCGGACTGGAATGCGATGGGAAGCATGAAAATAACCAAATGTCATTGTTCAGATGCAAATTTTCTTAGACTTCACCCAATTTTTGTAAAAATCTAGATAAGTAGACCATCAAAATTATTTGGTAAGAGGTCAATTACTGATTGTTGAACATTAAAGCTAATACATAAGTAAGGTCGACTATAATATATGACTTTATATGAGAAATTATTAGCGGTCACTCGTTTCACTTTGAGTGCAATATAATCCCGTAAGGCCACCACAGCCACACTACATAGATGTTTCGTAGTTTCAGACATAACGCGGTGTGCAAAGAATCCAACAAAAACAGCAGTGTTGTTAAATTACTACATATTGAAATTAGTACATATCACTAGACATCAATGTGTGCATTTATCAATGGTCACCTCATTTCAAAATACAAGAACACATACATAGATGTAACGAAACAATGCACATGTAAACATCAGAACAACTAACGGTCCCAAACTCTACTCTTGCGGCTCATTAAACAAGACATGCCATGCGCAATGTAAATGACAAACAAAAAGTTAATTAAACCTGACCCCGATACCAAAATAATGAATGCAGAAGAAAATTCCCATAGAATAATAATGGATGGTATGGGAGTTGATTTAATGATAGGTAATGCTATCGGGTATACAATTATACGTACCGATTTCATAGTTACAAGTTTATAACTTGAAATCGCAAAAATAATACCAGCTATTATGTTAAATTAAAATGAAATCACATAGGCCTTACTAGATTTTTTGTAATTGTAATTGAAATTCACTTATTTACAAGACAAATAAAAAATATAAACGATTGAAATAATGTGTCATTCATCACATATGAATGACATATTAACTACTTTAAACTAAATATTAAGTTATGAAAAGGACAGTTGGAATTTTAAAATGAAAAGTAAAACAAGATTTCTGTTTTAGAGATGTGCAAAACATCATACTCATAAACTAAATAAGCATAACAAACAGTACATAGAACCGAGAAACTTGTTTACTATTTTACTCCAAACAGAGTTTTGTTAGCTATTTCTACGAGAAATTCAGAAAATTGCTATAGATAGGATGTTAAATTAGCGCTTGTTTGTGTGCAAAGACAACAAGACAAAGAGACTGAAACAACGTATAATAAAATATCGTTACAATAGGTAAATTAAGTCGTAGTTGTAACAGTTCTAGTTTTAATAAAAGATTAGCAAACGTTTGTGTAACTTTAGATTAGTGAATCATTTGCAGATTATTCCAAAAATGCATAAATATAGGCAGCTATGAAATACGAAAGGGCGCAATTCGAAGGGCGTAACACATCAACATAAATCAAATCTGTCCAAATTCGCATAATGGAAGACATCGTCATGTTTTCGATCACAGGCTATTAATAAAATTCCCAGCAGGGAATTTCAATGGATCTTGGGAAAAAGGCCTCAATTTGTTGGAACGAAATTTGATGATCAAGAATCATGCGCAAATCAATAAAGGTTCCCTAAATTTACTTCTACCCAGACCATCTCAACAATTGTGTTCCGTGACCAATAGAGAAAAAGGATTCGACATCATTATACTCTTATCAAAATTCGCTGTGCAACGTTATTGCGTAATAATAAAACATGATAAGCTCCGTCTTGTTACATTTGTAATATTTTTGTAATCATATTTTCATGCAAATAAACCTTTAACTTTGAAGATTTTGCAGTTACCTCAGAATCGTTGACATTAGTCAACGATTCTGAGTTAACTGCAGCCATACTATGACACCGTTAAGAGTTATTATTACAGTTGTACAAGAGAGAAGTTGCTCTACGCATTGTATAGCGGCATCCCTCTTCCGCAGCTCCAACAATACTGCCTAAAGCTGTTGTGGTACCCTACCTGGTTATTAAATTATCCTGAATTTCATTTTCATAAGTTACATAACTTGCACTAACAATATTTTTATTATTATGGATGTTAGTATTCCTTAAAAATACCAAGATGTTGTCAAAGCACTTAAAGTAGCGAACGAAACAGAAGCCGACCGTTATTCAAACAAAACGTTGCGATCGTACTTTATCTCACTACGTGACGCTATAAAAAGGTCAATAGGGTGAAAGTTCAATCGGAGAAAACTTATTGTGCTCAGTTTGTGAGGTGAATTTGCAGCAACATGAATTTTTAAACCCTGGTAAATGGACAATACTGACAATAGTAACCACGGTTCTACAAAAATATTGATAAGCAAAAAGTATAGCAAGAAAGGCCAATAAAATAATGAAAGGAACCTGGATAAGTACGTCTGCTAGCATCATTCATTAAGTTATACTTCACCTAACATTCGTAGACATTTCTCATAATTTTAGTTTTAGCGACCTATTCCATCCTGCCTACCCAATTCAGGACCTTCTATTGCTATTGCTGGCTGACTACTTTCCGAATATGGTAACTTTCGTCACTTTGCAGTAATTGGGCTTACCTGTCATATCACATGATGTCATCTCGGTGATGAGTCCCTCGAGGTCCGGCGAGATAAGCCTCTCCTCATCCTCCGAGTGTGTGTAGTCCAACGCATGATATATCACCAGCGCCAAGTTCACCACCAACTGCAACAACACCAGAATTACGTCAGACTTGAGTTAGATGTTAGAAGATCATAGTAGGTACAATCCCTCAAGGTACTTAAGCCATTTTAATGACCATTTTAAACATTACATTTTTTGGAATGACCACCTTAAATTACGACGGTTACTTACAAGATGATGATATGATGATACTATCATAATAATAACACACTCAAAACCGGCTCAAATAAATAGGCGTATGGGACATCGAAGTACTAAAACCAAACCAGCTTAAACTTAACTATTTTTAAATCTAAAAATGTAGGAGTAAACAGAACTTAGTAAATAACCACTGCATACTATTTAGTATTTAGCTGATGAGAAATGCAATAAGCTCTTCGACGTTTATATCTTAGCACACATCTGAAGGCGAGTAAATCGAAAGTGTGCCATTGCGAAGCCGGGGGCGTGTGCCAATTCCATTCACAATCCTTGCTGCTATCAGCAGTCTCATCCTAGACACTCCACAAAGCTGGGCAGCCACCGCAACGAGCACCGACCGTAACACACATTGTTGTTAGTGTGCCAACGGTTGTACAACTCATCTGAATGCAACCGCTCCTGCAGCTACACTCCATTAAACAGTTTGGAAACAAGATTAATGGGACACGAAGTGGAATTCTATAGGCCTATCTTTCCAATTAGTGTTGTGAAATTATGAATGTTAATTATTGGTCTTACTAAGGAGGCAATAATTTGTTAAGCTAGTTCACTGTATGCCTAAATAACTTGTATTACAAAGGTCATCATCGGTCATAATCTTTAACTGTTTCTGCTGCTTTAAAATGTAATGCATGATAATTAAAAAGCAAGCTATTATTTCAGAACAGAAATGAGATTCATCTTCCCAGCTGTATAAGATTTTGTGGAGTTATAAGCTGGCGGAACAATAATGACAGTTGCATTATGTAGCAAGCCTTGAAGCATAGACAATAAGAAGTATTAACAAAACAGGATACCCAACATACGTTACCTACGGAAATAAATGATATTTAACATTGGCAACTAAATAAACAATTGTCCAGATTTCGATCTCAGCACCAACACCATAACCGCGCAATAGCCACCGTAAGGACTTTCATTGTTCACTGCGGTCAGTGTATCGGTCACAGTTGCGTGCGCTTGCGCAACAATTCTAACGCGTTCATATTGCACGCGATTTGCATACAATGAGCGTTTGGAGATGATCTTTGGAAGTGTTTTACGTGAAACATTATGATTATATACACGTTCCATTTGAAAGATTTTAAAGACATCGGTTTTCAGCACCTGTTGATACTGCTTTGCGATTATTAAATTTAATTGTAATACCATTGCATTATAAATCACATAATAATGATGGCGGGGCAGTGAGAGTACCTAAGCGGAACCTATTAAGCATCCGTTTGTCGTGTGCTTAAACTGCATAGTCATCTAAATATTGAACAGAAATAATGTCGTACTCGTTGCCGACGTTAATAAATATTTTGGGACATTAACACACACGGTCATCTGGTCCCACACTAAGCAGAGCTTGTGTTATGGAAACCAGATAAGTGGTATATACTGTACATATAATACTTTTCTTTTGTAAATATATACTTAAAATAGATATTTACACCCAGACTCGACACAAACACAAATGTTCATCACTATCGAACCCACGACCTGCGGCGTAAAAAGCAAGTATCTTACCGACCACGCCACCGGCCCGTCTTTACGAAATAGTTATAATGACCTTTCAGAGTCCATTCATCGCAAGTACCTCAAAAATTTCACTAAATCATGGGTACTTAAAAAATAAAGCCCTGAAAAATTATATCAAATAAAATGACCAATTATCCTATATCCTAATTGCATACGGTACAATGTGATGACCAGGTAAGATAACCCGTTGTCTAGTTAACCGGGGTTCAGTTCAGTCGGTCACCGTCGTACAAGGAAACACGGGCCTTTGTGACCCTTATACGGTCATGATAAAGTTCTATTGTGAGGGTGTACTTAGTAGATTTTTTGTAGGTTAGGTACCTACACATTTTTTAAAAACTAAATTTTGAATGAAGACACTAAATTTTCATCCCCTCCAACTATCTTTCAGATTAAATTCGTGCAGGATCCGAGACAGTTTAGATATCCGGGAACAGATTCTGGGTAAGTAAAAAATTTGTAAGTATGCCTTCGATTCCCACCCAAGTCAGACATTTGTGTGATGAACACGTCTGTTTGTCTTTAGTCTGGGTGTTTTTATCTATATTTAAGTATGTGTTTTCAAAAGAAAAGTATTATATGTAGTATATTACCGGTTATCGATTATCCATAGTACAAGCTCTACTAAGCATTGCTTAGTTTGGGATCAGATGGCCGTGTGTGTTAATGTCCCACTATATTATTATTATTATTTATAGTATCTAAAAATAATTCAAAGCTGGTAGACCTTTGTCAATTATTTGATTTTGTATCAAAATTTTAAGTACTTAGAGATATTATAACTACTACAAGTCAGAGTAATTCAATTAAATTAGCCGGTAATAACATCCAATTGGTTGTACATCACGTGGTTATATACAGTATGTTTAAATGAACAAATTAATGCGTCGAAATAATCTTTGTCATCGTTATCTTTCGGGAAATCACCGCAAGACGAAAACGCAAGAAGAGTTGAGAAGGCGAGCGAAAAGGCGAACGGTATGGTACACAAAGCGTTGTATGACAATGCTGATCCTTTGCTCAAGATATGAGTCAGCAGTCTTCTGATCACGTGTGTTGGCGTTACACAGTAAGTTAGCTTTTTACAAAAAAATACGAAACAAATGTTAGTTGTAAACTATTATCTAACCTAGCACAAAGGCATTAAAATAAGGTACTTAGGTAATATAACACCTCTCTCTTTACGTTGAAGTTTAAAAACATTTTGGCATAGTTGATAGGTACATGCAAAACATTTTGACATAGGTGAATTAAAAGGTAGGCTAGAAAAAGTTAAAAGAAAATTGCATGTTTATTCTCTTTCCATGGCTCGGCAAACTGAAGTGGATAGGTCACCTACAAACTAGATGGAGTGACGATGTTTGCAAGGTAAAAACAACCGAATGAGTGAGAGTAGCCGTGGCATGCTTAAGAAGAGGCATAATAATATATCTAGCTGTAACTAAAGAAATTACAATACTACTTTCAAGTTTTCCCACAGCGCAAAAAAATACCTAAATAAAAAACAGACTCCTTTCTTTCTATGAGTCCATTGCAGAATTAGTTTTTTTTTTGTTTTGTTTTTTTAAATATTCGAATCGACATTGTCCTCCCTTTTGAAGTGAATTGAAAATAGTTAAACCAACATCAATACTAGTCAAGAATAAAAATAATCTGTTAAATAATACAACCAGCTGTATATAATGTTTTGGACGCACAATCCGTGGAGACGAGGCGACAAATCAAATTAATTAACTACAAGCAACAGGCCAAACGGAACGACTTCTGTATATTACATTAGCTGAATTGGGAACAAGCGGGTGCTACTTTGCACTACATTTTAGATGGATCATATAAACGTTTTGTTTGATAGTAATATCTAAATATATAAAAGAAGAAACTGACTGACTGACATATCAACGCAGAGCCCAAACCGCTGGGTCTGGAGACTCTAAATTTGGCACATAGGTTCCTTATGGGGTCTAAGGGTGCACTAAGAAAGGATTTTTCAAAACTCACCCTTTAAGGGGGTGAAACGGGGTTCCAAAGTTTGTATGGAGTAACAAGATTAGTGAGACCAATTTCGCGGGCGAAGCCGCTGGCGGAAGCTAGTTATAGAAATATTAAGGGTAATATATAAAGGGTCGTTTCATACCTGACGGGAGACGCGTGGCATAACGTAATCCTAGAACGAGAATTATACAGGAAAACATTCAACCCTTCACATTTAATCGATGATGTGATAGCGACTCCAGCGTACAATGTGATACAATAGAAGATCACTCGACGCATCTTCTGTCAAATATATGCGTGTGAGTACGTTATGAGCAATTTATTTATTTATTTATTTATTTTGGTTCTCCAACAAGGAATACACATTGCATTACATTAAAAGAAATATAGAAATCGAGATCTTGTGCTCCCTCAATTATAGGAGAACACAGCATGCACAAAGTACAAAGCAATCATTCTACTAATTTATTAAAATTAAAAAAACAACTAAATACAATTAAAATTAAATTAAATAACATTGAGATATCTTATTAAATTAAATTAAATTGAAACGAAATACAAATTAGACAAAATTACTAATACATATAAATTAAATTAAAATTCAAATTGATTTATTATAAGAAACGTAACTTCTTCAATTACTGGTTGATGGTTATTATATTGATCAAAAGACAGATCGTACAATCATGGAGGCTATAAACATCCTACTAATATTATAAATGCGAAAGTAAGTGTGTGTGTGTGAAGGTTTGTTACCGCGTACCTCCATAACCGCTCAACCGATTTTATTGAAATTTCAAATGTAGGTAGTGTATACCCTGGAATCGGACATAGGCTAACAATATTTTCAAAAATCATCCCCTAAGCGGGTTGAATAGAGGGGTGAAGTTTGTATGCAACTTTTTATTCCTTGGTCCTATTCATTTAAAATTCGGTACACATAAACCTTAAGACAAATAATGAGATACGGGTTTTTTATTTTTCCATAATTACCCCTATGAGGTGTGGATAATGAGTTTTATTGGTAAAAATTAAAATTTCTCATTATCTGTATAGTATCAAGTCCGATTCACTTCAAATTTGGCACACATATACCTTAAAAAAAATCATGAAACACGTGTTTTTTATTTTTCCAAAACTACCCCCGTTGAGGGTGTTAAATGAGTTTATTTGGAAAAATTAAATATTCCATAACTGTTTAGTCCTTGGTCCGATTTCCTTCAAATTTGGTATAAATAAAGCTCAAAACAAATAATGAAATACGTGTTTTTTATTTTTTCAATTTTTTTTATTTTCATCCTAATATTAAGCGGGCAAAGCCTGAGAAATTATTCTGAGGGTGATTTTCTTCAAAGTTGATATCATAACTCCTTCGTAATTTTGATCTAAATTACTTTTTATTTTGACACAATGACATGTTTGATAACTCAATGCCACGAATAGAATTCGAAATTTAAATTTCATTTCTTATAAGTATGGTCTAAGAGCCGTAGTATTTTTAAGAAACGCCTATTGATTTATGGATATAGCTATGGGCGCTTGATGATTTCAAAATGTTGCTTACACTTCTACACTACTGAACTAATTTTGTATGAAGATTGTTCGAGACCCGTAAAGGATAGTTTTATCCGACTGCGAAAAAAGGGATTAATGGTCTAGCGCGATAACCAACATCCGCGGGCGAAGCCGCGGGCGGAAAACTAGTATTACCTAAAACGTGTACATATGCCTATATAAAAACTAAAAAGTAGTAGTAAATTTTAATTTCCGTAGCCCCTCAGCCCGAAGATGTCCTCTGAATTGCTTAGAACTGGCATTAAGATCACAGATTTGGAATAAAAGTTACATCCAAAGTCATTCTAAGTGGCCTAGTTCCGTATTTTTGTTGTGTCGACTAGGATATGGATCAGTAGGCTAATTCTCATAATTTCTTGACTCGCCAGTCAAGTTGCGGTGCAGTTGCAATAAAGTTTACGTCTTAGTGCAAAATGGTATTCTTGTATAACACATACGCTAAAGCGCTCGCATGACGCGAGCTTGACGTGTCCGTATCTGACAGCGGTTGTCAAAATTACGTGAATATGAAAAGAGCAGTTTTGATCGAAACTTAACTGCAACTGCACTGCAACTGAACTTATTTAATTACGTGAATTAGCCTACAGATTGAGATTGCATTCGGAACGAATCCGATCGTAGTAGTGCGGAGTAGCTCATAAAAACAAAACAACTTGCATAACATAACATGCTATGAATGCTTCTGTTTCGTACCGATTGTCGACTCATGAATAAATTAGACTAAAATATTAACATCACAAAAGTGGCCATCTATTTACCATATCATCGATAGTTTGTTTGTTTTCAGATGAAAGACACGGCGACTCAAAAGGTGGAATTTGTATTATGTTGGGAATGCATTCGAACGGGTAACTCTTTGACGGCAGCTATTAACAACTTCAAAACAGAAAATGATAATTATTATACACTTACAGAACCCTCTACAGCCCAGTTTTTGTATAATAAAACGTCTCGTTTTAGTAACGAACAGTAATATTTTCTTTCAGCCGTAAACCAAAACGTAACAGAACAACTTAAAGCAGTATTGTTGGAGCTGCGGAAGAGGGATGCCGCTACACAATATGTAAAGCAACTTCTCTTTCGCACAACTGCAATAATAAATAGTATAAGGTGTCATAGTACGGGTTCTATAATTTGGATAAAGTAACTAAAAATTTGTACATGTAGAAAATGTTGCCGGAAAATCTTAATTTTCTTCATTCAACTCAGAGACTTTAATGTACTTTACGAGTTCAATTTCCATACCCTTGTAGGGTCGGCATAGACCTCAATACCAGCGGCTCAGTTACTAAATATTCAATAGAACATAACTCACAGCTGTCAGACTTCTGGTTCACAGTGACAACCCTACCTAATGTTTTATACAAGAAGCGAATGATTGAATGCGAAATATTGAACAAAAATGTATTGAGAAATATTCCAAGATCAAGTAGGGACAGCATACAATGTAGTAGCTACATTAATAGTGATGGTTTTTGTAGTAGGTAGGTACTATTTAAAATATAACTAGAATTCGCCGTGATTTCATCAGCCTAAAAAAATATAGTTTTTAGGCGGAGACAATACTTATACTCAAGTACATGTAGGATAACAAACTATAGGCCGACCGTTTAACTCGCGTATCGCCATCTGAGGTACAAAGTCATAAAACATTAATTAAATCTCTTAAAGAACTATTTAGCACAGATAAAAGAAATGAAAGACTATTCGTCACTAATATTCATATCGCTTGAATCATCATCACTGTCTGTGCAGCTTGAGGAGTCAGAATCTTGGCGATAGGCGATACGCGAGTGAAACGGTCGGCCTGTAGTCAAGTGCGCGTCAAGGCCACAGATGACATTAGTCCGTATGATTTTATAATTTGACCCTATAGCGGTAATAGAATTATTAAAAAAATCAAAAACCCGACTTGGCGCGGAAATCCTAAATACCTTATTTGCATAATTTTGACGTACCCAATGTCTCTGTCACGGCTATGACGAATCTAATGATACCTCTCAAGCTCAGATGCGACAAGCTCTTTAGGATCTAGAGCGTGCGTCGAAAAACAGAACCCTCCTTCAGGCGCAGTTGTGTAAATACACGCTCTGTGAAAATTCTTATTCCGTTCCTACTACAATTAGCGGGAAACATCCTGAGGAAACCAACATGTATATGAACTAATCATTCGAGGACATGTGACATCCACTAATTCACTTGGCCTTCGTTTGTGGATTAAGAAGATAGTTGTGAGAAGACCCGTGCCCAGATGTGGGACATTTAAAAGAGTCGAAGAGATACATAAGCAGAATTGAATGTTCGAATTCTACAGAAAACCAAACCAAACCAAATCAATCGCTTTAAATAGTTATTTAAAAGATCATTGCAGATCTCCAACATAATATTTTTAAGACTAAATTTCCTCCTCATGTGTAAAGAAATGTGTAAGCCAAGAACTGAACAGCACAAAGCTTTTTAAGAAAGAATTACCTAATCCATGCGAATTACTGTAACAGCCTAACAACCTGTCCTTCCAAAATACAATACCTGCGCCATACACAGGTATTGTAAGCAACCTATTCAAATATCACTTACGAGTTGCGTAACAGGTAGTTTCTGAACAACGCCATCTAGCGGAAATGGAAAGTAGTATGCAAATAAGTGACAACAGAATGGACGGCAATCTGCATGAAGTGTCGCTTTATCCTCCTGATATTTGTATTTTAGTTTGCATTATAAGCATAGGTACACAAAATTTACGTAAACCACTGTTAATACTTCAAAAAAACTACGTTAAAAAACCGAACCGAAAAAACGAACGGCTGAACCGATTTCGCAAATTCTTTTTTAAAAATATTCCTTGAAGTACGAGGATTGTTTTTACGGAAAGAAAAATAAATAAAAAAAATCCTCCGAAACGGCTTGACAGATTTTTTTTGAATTATTATATCTATAGTCGGTAGGTCTGAGAATCGGTTGTAATCTATTTTCGGACTCGATAAGTGGCACTGCTCTACCGGGTAGGACAACAGTTGCAGGATCCGCTAGCAACTTAATAGAGATTTAATTTAATACACCTCTTTGCAAACTAATACCTTTAATATTAATAGAATACTATTAATTGTATGTAGGTAGGTACAAAGGGCCGGCCGGTAGGGCCAAACTATGTTAAATTTTAATGGAAACAAATGGCAACTATTCCGTATCAAATTAAAGAAGAATCACGTAAATCCTACTAATCCTACTAATATTATAAATGCGAAAGTAAGTGTGTGTGTGTGTGTGTGAAGGTTTGTTACCGCGTATTTCCATAACCGCTCAACCAATGTTAATGAAATTTGAAGCGTAGGTAGTGTATACCCTAGAATAGGACATAGGCTAATAATATTTCCAAAAATCATCCCCTAAGAGGGTTAAATAGAGGGGTGAAGTTTGTATGCAACTTTTTATTTCTTGGTCCTATTCATTTAAAATTCGGTACACATAAACCTTATGACAAATAATGAGATACGGGTTTTTTATTTTTCCATAATTACCCCCATGCGGTGTGGAAAATGAGTTTTATTGGTAAATATTAAAGTTTCTCTGGATCTGTTTAGTCTCAAGTCCGATTCACTCCAAATTCGGCACACATATACCTTATAAGAAATCATAAAATACGTGTTTTTTATTTTTCCAAAACTACCCCCAGGGGGAGTGTGAAATTAACTTTTTTGGAAAAATTAAATATTCCAGAACTGTTTAGTCCTTGGTCCGATTCACTTCAAATTCGGTATAAATATAGCTCAAAACAAATAATGAAACACGTGTTTTTTATTTTTCAAATTTTTTTTATCTTTATCCTAATACTACGCGGGTGAAGCCTGAGAAATTATTCTGAGGGAGATTTTCTTTGAAGTTGATATCAATACTCCTTCGTGCTTTTTAGCTAAATTACTTTTTATTTTGACATAATGACGTTTGATAACTCAGTCCGATTATTAGAATTCTAAATTTAAATTTTATTTGTTCTTGGATATTAAATGAAATAAATCTTACATTATGGTCTAAGAGCCGTAGTATTTTTTAAGAAACCCCTATAGATTTATGAATATGCCTATGGAGGGTTACCGATTTCAAAATGCTGCTTACACGCCTACACTACTGAACTAATTTTGTATGGAGATAGTTCGAGACCCGGGAAAAGATAGTTTTATCCGACTGCGAAAAAGAGATTAATGGTTTAGCGCGATAACCGACATCCGCGAGCGAAGCCGCGGGCGGAAAACTAGTCGGATCATAAATCTCAGCGAATCAGTGTACATATATAAAAAAAATACACCCATTGAATTGAGAACCTCCTCTTGAAGTTGGTTAAAAACGCAGTATCCTATGCTATATCCAGTGAGAACTTATATAAAAATCTCCATCAATAGAGCTTATCAGTTAAATGAAATTTCAAAGGAGCCCATAACTTCTAGAAGCCGCCAATGTTGTTTGGCGCAAGTTGTTGTTCAAGTGCACTTAAAAAAACTACATACTAGCCTTCGCCTCCGCTACACTTTGGATGTATTATAATTTTCCTTTTTAATAAATAAGCTATCAACTGCTGTGATATTTGTTTTTCGTATCCGACTGGCATTTCCACCAGATACTTGTAGGTAAATTAGACTAGATATGAATTCAATTCTCACCTAACACCTTCATACATATATTATCCGAGAGCTGGTTAATAATTTTGTGTAGATGCTTGAAACAGGCTCAATACTTGTTCAATATTTTCCTCCAGTAAATCCTATGATACCCAAACACTCTTGGTATTTTAGGGGACATTATTTGCAAAAAAAAACGTACCTATAAAATCATAAGGCATGGGTCTACCGCGTTACTCCCCAGTCAGACTTATCCAAGTGTTTGGGTAACGTAGAAGAAGTTTAATATTGTTATCAGCGTGCCTCAAATGCCTACCCAAAAGTATCAACCAGCTCTCGATCTACACATTGAAATGTTACTCGTCATGAGCTAACTATTCGTCTATTCGGCATCATTACCCAAGGCATTGTACCAGTATCCGCTGTGATTTACATAACCATTCAGTTTGCATTTGCAATGTGTAAACATGCTAATTGATCTATATTAATGTGCTGTTTAAGTTAAGCGCATGTTTGTGCGGCTACAACTGAGTAATTGAGTATTAGTAGGTACTGATTTCTGTTTATCTGATGGTTTGATCCCAATGCCAGGTTGTGCAAGTAAGGTGCAAGTTCGTAGCCGGTCGTAGTGACCAACCCGTGGACTGCTGCTGCTGTTTGCAGTCGGCTACGAACTTGCATCTTTAGTTGCTAGTTTTACATTGTTGCCCCTAATAGTATAATCATTTCGACGTAGTTCGACGGGCCGGTGGCGTGGTCGGTAGGATGCTTGCTTTTCACGCCGCAGGTCGTGGGATTCCCACCCGAGACAAACATTAATGATGAACATTTGTGTTTGTGTCGAGTCTGGGTGTAAATATCTATTATAAGTATATATTTACAAAAGAAAAGTATTATATGTATAGTATATACCAGTTATATGGTTTCCATAACACAAGCTCTGCTTAGCTTGGGACCAGATTACCGTGTGTGTAAATGTCCCAGAATATTTATTATTTATTTATTTATTTATTTATTTATTTCCAGAAAGTCAATAAATCTAAATGGATAGAATGATAGCTACAGGACCCAAATTTGGTTTTCCACAGCTCAAATCAATATCGAATTATCAAAGCAAAGGCATACCCCAAGGTCCTCACATAGTCCTGTCGCCGACGACTTCTGACCAATCTTTATTGAATACATCTAGAATCTAACAAAAGATTTAGGTATACGTTTTAGTTGTTGTCAAGAATGAGAGCCATCTGTATTCTTGGTAAATCAAACGGGTCCATCAAGATTCTAAGAGTCGTCGGCGACAGGAGTTTGTGAGTTTGGGAAATGTTTTTGCTTTGGTAATTCGATATTGGTTTAATCTGTGGAAAACCAAATTTTGATCATGTAGCTATCATCTATTATCCTACTCTAGGTTCTAGATGGTCCCGTTTGATCTACCATGAACACCGATGGCTTACCTTGGCTGCCGATTTAACACTACTAAAACGTATACCTAAATATTTTATTTACTTTATTACTCTATTAGCAGGTGCGAGTATTTGACACCTAGACAAAACATTACTGTACAGAGTATCAGCATTTTAGCACCACACCAGATTTGGTTATTACGAACACAGCTACCGTTAAAACAATTTAACGCCATCACAACTCTTTCTACGGCCATTTATGAATGTTTGTTTGTTTTTCTATTGTCACAGTTTTTGTTACCCTGCAGCGTTCTTGTTTACCTTGGGAATCCAGGGTCAACGACCTTTTCTAATGAAACTTAACTTTTCCTGTTTTTTATTAGGTTCAAAATATGTTTATATGTACCAGTGGGCTTATTCACGTAATTAAAATAAGTTCAGTTGCAGTGCAGTTACAGTTAAGTTTCGATCAAAACAACCCATTTCGTGCTGTTGTAATTTTGACAACCTCTGTCAGATACCCTCGCGTCAAGTTCGCGTCATGCGAGCGCTTTAGCGTGTATGTTATTTGTATGACAATCACAAGAATACCATTTTGCACTAGACGTAAACTTAATTGCAACTGCACCGGAACTTAATCGGCGCGTCAAGAAATTACGTGAATTAGCCTACTGATGTTAAACTATGATATGTTCCGCATATCATTGAATGAAACGCGTTTAAGTACTTAGTAAATGGCGAGAATCTGAAGGTGTTGAGGAGTAGTTGCCACGCACGCGTCGCCACAGGGATGCTACGCGTTTCCGCATTATGGCGTAAAAATCATCCACACGATCTTCGGCGAACATCCCTGACGCACTGCTGTAACGTGGCAGACCCATCAACGCCCTAAAGGCATTTTTATATTCGACACGTAGGACGCTGTAAGTCTTCTTAGTATAGTGTATCCAGAGGCTGCAAGTGTAAAATGATTGACAGTAAGCCATAAAAAAACTTGATCTTTACATCCTTTGCAAACCTACTTATCAACATCTAAGTACTTCTAAGCCAGCGCCCTACGATCCCTCTCCATGTCTATGTCATCCTTGAGATCTGCTGTGACCCAGTACCCCAGGTACTTAACTAAAAATAAATTGAATTCAATACGAATTTGTAAAGAATAGAATGTGATGGTTTATTTTTCACAAAAGCAGCATCAAGTGCTACCATGAAATCGATTTAATTGATCTCCGTGGTTACCAACATTGGTAGGTATTACAAGAACAATGTGAACCATCAATAAAGCTCTCCGTTAGAACTCAATTGAAAACCTAAATTGATTATCATCACAACTACTCAGATTACCTGGGAACTTCGCTAAGGTTATTTATAAAAATAGTTTCATGCATTTACTATAGTCAGCGTGTAATAGGATCGACCGCGATAACGCCGGCGCCTGCGATGCGCCTGCGCAGCTCGGTTTTCCGTTGACTATTACAAAGGTATCAATACTAATATTATTAAAGTTAAGAGTTGGTTTGTTGAACACGCTTTCAGTAAGGCTATTGGCTACTTTTATCCCATTGCTGGGTACGATAAAATGTACTTCACGCTGGCGAAACTGCCGGCGCACAGTTGGTTTTTAATAACTGTTCTGTCTGTGTATCATATTTAGTCGACTCTATAATATAATAATCTTCCGTAAAGACAAACTGTGCCTCGTGTGAGTTTTTAAAAAAAAATACGTTTGCTTATGCAGCGTGTGTTTAGTTTTGTTCTTTAATTAATTTTTATTTATTTTTTAGTGATGTAAATACACACTTGCATACAATTTCTTACAAAACTGCTGATTTGTGACAACCTGTTCAAAAAACAGGTTACATCCTCGTCCGATTCGATCTCTTTCTATCCAATACGAAATTATCCCTGTATATCTTTCTGTTTGTTTATCAATTGTCTTTCTACAATTAAACCGCTACAATCGATTACGATGATGATGGGGATAACCTGAGACCCAGGGGAGCTTGTACACCACACAACAGGCAAGTTGCAGTCAAGCACAAGCATAGTATAAAAAAAGAGTGCACCGTTTAATACCTATTTGTCGGACAGACATTGGAAGAGAACTCCTGACAGATACATCCTATTTTAAACGTGTATTGTCACAGTAGACAATGTCTCATTAACACCACTTTACTTCTCACGCGGTTACACAACAATCAAGGGAAAGGTGAGATAGTCATATTAATTCGAATCTAGTACAAGTTTATCTAAATCTCCCATCTCTCCCTTGCGAACGCTTTTGTGCATAATACCGCAAATATTACCGCTTTCGCTGAATGACTTACCACTTTTACAAATTGAGTTTTAATTGTTATGTTAATTTGTTATGGAAAGCATTGGTATTAGTGTCTAGTGGCGTGGTTTCATGAAACGAATGGATATATCTTGATCTTGGCAAGTGGTTAGTATTATTTTTTATTCTGAAATTGGCTTGTGCTAGACTAAAACTTGCCTGATGTTAAGCATTGATGTAGTTCACAATGTTTTTTTTTCTAATGACCTAACCCAATTAGCCGGAAAAGCCTCTATTGGTTCACCGGACTTTTTCGGTGAGCCGTCCGAGGACGGTCGAACCGATCAAGTACTGTGGCAACTGCCATGAGGGCTCCCCATATGGGGACGAACCTCGGCTCAGGACGTTGCCGGACACTCTAGTTTTTTAGGGGATCGGGAGGCATTTCGAGGCAGTCCTGACCGGAACCGTAATCGTAGTTCACAATGGAACGCGCCTGCTCAATATACCGATTCACTCGTGATTACGAATGATTTTCGTTGAGAAGGTGGCAATGGATTGAGGCTCCATGCAATTGATACTCCGTACGCAGCACTCGATTTCAATGAAAGACAGCTAAAGTGATCTCAATCAATGAATAATGAAATCTATCAATGCATTCGTATATGAAACAATTCGTGAAATAATGTGGAGCAAGTGCGCTTGTTGGTAACGACTAACCCCATAGTGTCACTGTTCGCTTTTAGGGTTTTACAATCCACATTCCAGTAAATAAAACGAAGCACGATAACTGGATTACTATATGTGTATCCTACACATAAAGTTGGTAAATTAACTTTCACCTCATCAGTTTATAGAGGGCGTATCTTGCATACGATATTGTTTATAACTTAGTTTAAGAGATTTCAAGCCTGTCTCACATAAAACCTCTTCTGGGTGATTTCTACATAGGTTTGTCTTAAACGCAGCTGAGTGTGCTCCGCGACTACACTTTTCTAACTCCTACCAGCCAACTTGCAGAGATCATTACTTCACTTAATCAGAGGGCTGCGTTTGCCAACTTTTATTTGTAACCTCGGATATCATTCAACGGCAATTATGGCCATTTCTTCTTTACCATTTCAACGTATTGATTCAGCGGTATATGGATTAATCTAATTCGCTGTTGGATCACTTCATTGTGTATTATAATCTTTTGAATTTCGGGCTAAATATAAGAACATTTACTAATAGCTATGTTTAACTTTTCATTTGCATGATGCCTAAGCAATCTGTTCTTATCCTTGCTTTACTATTTCGTCTTCTTTCGATAGTCATCAATGATGACATTTTTTAATAATGCTGATATTTTAAGATAACTCATCATAAAATATGAAATTGTTAATCCATATGGACCATTACAATATACATTTTACACATATACATAATCGACAGCAAAGAATAAAAGACATTGCAGGTACGTAATATTGAAAAGCGAAAACCAAACCACTCTTGGTTTCTAAAGTGATATTATTTATATAGAAATTGTAGAGATTCTTTGTGGGTGGCTAACCATATGGTTTCATATATCGCCCACGGCCTTATCATTTTATATATGGATGCTATAATTGCACTAGAAAGACTATAGTTATGTAATCAGGATTTCCTTGTAGGGCTTGATCGAAATTGTAGAGGCGCTTAATATTATCTTTTAAACGCGAAAGTTTATGAGGATAAATGGATGGTCAGAAACAAATAAATATTTTGATCTGTCACACATAACGTAGTAACAATATTGCGTTGCATTTTTTTTGTGTTAATAGGCTGGTGCTTGACTACAACTTGCCTGATGTAAAGGAATGTTGTTGTCTACGATGGGACGCGCCAACCTTGTATACCGATTCACTCGTGGCTCGTGATTACGAATGATTATCGATGAGAAGGTAGCAGATGAATGAGCCTCCATATGGTTAGAAACCTTAAACGAGCTACAATTCAGACCCACTCTCTCTGCATGGTGTCACCAGACATCGCACCGGAACACGGCAAGGCCGCTTGGCGGTACGGCTTAGTCTGGTGGGTGGTCACTAACCACGGCCGAAGCGTACCACCAATTGATTGTCACCTGATTTGCACCACCCGGGGACCACGTGTGGGGATTTAATTAAAGGTTACCGTTATTGTTATTGTTTTTCCAAAGAACAAAATCAGTCTACCAGTCATAGGGTTTACTAACAGACTCCAGAAAGCCAGGTGTGGTTCAAGTAACAGACAGACAGTCCATAAGGGGGTTGGTCAGCATAATAACCCGGAGCTAGGAGGCGTGGTCGACCGTCATCTCTGTAACTCTCGCCCTGTGCCCATTCGGGACGAGGTGATGAGTAAAACATTTGCCCCCGTGAAGGGGAAGGGGGTTAATTTTACCCGACAACAGTTAAGTCAAAGGAAGGCAATAATTTTTTAATTTCATATAGAGCACAGAAGATACAACTCTGCTTATCGTATAGAGCCTGAAGGCTGTGAATGCATTAATTACACCATACAATAGTACCGAAGAAAGTTGCACTCACTAACTCACAATTCAAATTCGTAGCGTTACGTATTGTGCTTACATTCATTTTATTATAGGAGTTTGATTACAAACTTCAATCTGCCGTTCGTTTTACTAATTTATTTGATGTATTCGAATTAGAGACATTTATCTAACTGCAAAATTAAGTTGGTTTATTCATGATAAGATTGGCACTGATAATTAAAACTTTCAAGCGCCAGTGACTTGGTGATTCCAGACTAGCGTTTTAAACTTGTCGTTTTTCGTAGCGCCCGTTCCTTTAAATACCTACGTGTAAATTTTTTATGAGCTCAAAATTTGCCACATATTTTAAGAGTAGATACACCCTAAAATAAGATTCGAGATCCAATAAAAGATATATTATAGCTTTAGTTAGCAAGCTAAAGTGACAATAAAACAGCCATATTTGCTGGAGAATCGACAACTTTTAACGCTTAAAGTAAACGTTGATTGGGGCGCTATCAGACTATTTAGAACGTCAATCTCTTCAGGGTGGCTGGTAAAAGCTATACGAGAGTAATCGCACATCACCTGTACATAAATAAATTGTACCTAATCATCAAAACTTGGCTGAGTGTCGAACGAACCAATCAAAATTAGTTTACTCATAGTATTTTCTTAGATTGACGCGAATATCACAAATTGAAATAAAACTAAATAAACATGGAAATAAAAAAAAATAGAAAATAATGATGATAATGTTGTGCATGTCTATAATTGGCATAAGCACAAGCCCTTGTACTTGCCAATGATTTTATTGTAATGTTGGTGCTTTATACTGTTGACATGCCTTATAAATAAAATAAATAAATAATTAAAAATCTAAGATAAACCGTGATAAAATCCGATATAAAGTAGTTTTATTTCTATTAGTTTACTCAATCAAAATATTTCGAAGTCAAAGTCAATAAACGCTTTGACTTTGACTTTGAAATAATGTAAGGTGAGCGCAGAGTCCTAGCTATGCGGTGTTTAATAGGTACGTTTTTAATGTCGCACATTGTGGTTTGTGGTGCGCTTTAGGAGAGGCTTGTATCCAGCAGCTGACCGAAATAGATGCGCTTTTGTCTTTTGAACATGAAACGAAGCGTGAATGTATGCAAATATAGAAAAACGACCGTTTAAGCGTTTAAAACACGCAAGTATGTAACTGTGCTTAGTAAAATTCGGTTTTGCGGCGACAATGACGGGGATCTCTATATCAAGTAACCAATGATCTTCGTTTAATAAGAAATGTAAGTACAATTCACTTTCTTCGTATTTGTGAGACGAGAATTGATTATTATCGGTACGTTTGAGTTTTCCTTATTAGACCCCTAGCGCCTATTGATGTAAATGATTGCATTTTTATCAAATGTCATGGAGCGAAAGTGAGACTGAATCAATGACGTCACACTGCTACGGTTCTGTGTAAAGTTATGTCAGAACAGAATAGGTAATACCTGTTACAAGGTTCTATTCACGCGATCGGACAACTGTCTTGTTAGTCTAGGTAGGTGTATTTATTGAATAACGAGGATCTAATTTGATATCCCGGGTCAAACAAAAATACGTTTAAGACTTATTTTAAAAGCCACCTACATAACTACGTACGTAACTAATGTAAACTTTAAATTCAAATTTAATTCTATCGTAGACCACATCATTGCTTCAAGGTCAGGCAATTTGTAATCAAGCGCCAGCCTATCAAAGAACTAAAAAAAAGCTAACGAATTCAAAAAATGTTAAGCAATGATGTAATCTACGATGGAACGCGCCAACCCAGTGTACCGATTCACTCGTGATTATGAATGATTATCGGTAAGAAGGTGGCAGTAAAATTAGCCTCCTTAAGGTTAGAAAACTACAATTCCGACTCACCCTCTCTGCATGGCAAGAACACGGCAAGGCCGTTTGGCGGAGCGGCTTTGCCTGGTGAGTGGTCACTAATCACGGCCGAAGCCTACCACCAGTTGATTATCACCTTATTTGCACCACCCGGGGATCACGTGTGGGGATTCAATTAAAGGTTTACACCCACGGACGAAGGTGATTGAGCCCCCATAAAATTGAATTTTCAGACACTATCTACTAAAATAATGTCACTATGTCATCTTCTTTCATTTATAAACAAAGTCTGTATTTAATATCGATGCTTGCACAAATTGACGTGTAATGACGTGTAATAAAACGGATGTTTTTATTCCTCCGTCTGATTAATAACGGCTTCTCAGGCTACAGGTCAGAGAAAACTGGTTTATATTTATGATTGTAAACACTGCAAGCGATTCGAGCTATAAAACATATTTAAAATGGACAAGACAACATTTTATTATAAAGATTTTATCAAAACAAACGACTGCTATTTTTATTTGGATCATTTTGAGATAAGCATTTTTTAAACAAATCAAAAATATAAATGAATTTAAAGAAGTAATTTATTGATTTCTAATTGGTTGATCTGCAATATAATATTTTTATTAACAATTTTTCTTGGAATATGCAAAAAAAAAATGAAAGAACTCAACGTTTTTCAATGTTGCGTTTTTTATTTATTTTTTGCATTTCCTTATTTTTTTTGAAGTCTGTTAAAACAAAAAATTACGAATTTTGATGTTTTAATGGATGGAGTAACGAAAATTAATTAGGAATTAATCGAATTCAAAAAATAAATCAATCAATCAATAATTGTACTATGTGAATTTGGGTAATTGCAAAAACAAGTTCATATTATAATTTTGAAGACGTTACACGCATTTTTATTCATGGCATAAAAAATACAACTTCTAAAGTTTTTTCAAATTTTTAGATGTACCTAATCATTAAAATAAATCTTTCAAATAGAACAATCCTTTCATACGTTCACATTAATTCGTCGCGCGATAACAATATCTTATATATAAATCTTTTTGTGTAGCACCAGCATTATCTACATTTTCAAGGTGCCCAAATTTATTTGACAGCAAAAAAAAGATGTACCACATAGATGCAAAACATCTTTTTGTAATATTCATTACGTGGTTTACAAAAAGTTAAGATGAAAGTGATTGAGTTCGCTTTCGGATAGACGGACATGTTTTGTCTATGTAGTTATTGACACATCGTGAAGAGGTTTGAATTTCGAACTGAGAATTTCACTTGTTTCAATGTCAGATGTGTTTTTGTTTTGTTTCAGCCAGTCATTCTTGAGAACAAATAATTGGGTTCGTATGAACGTATGAGCAGCGGTGGCGCAGTGGTACGGGGATCGCCTTAGAAATATAAGGTCGCGGGTTCGAATCCGAGCCGTGCCCACACATCTTTGTGTGTATTGTTTCATCGCTGCTGTTCAATACCGGTGAAGGAAAACATCGTGAGGAAACCGGCTTGTCTAAGAACTAATCATTCGAGGACATGTGACATCCACCAACCCGCACTTGGCCAGCGTGTGTGGGTTAAGGCCTAAACTCTCTCGACTACTAAGATAGTTGAGAGAAGACCCGTGCCCAGCAGTGGGACACTAAAAAGGGAAGATACATCACAATATTATTATATTACATTTCTCTTGTAAAAATATTTTTAATATAGATAATTACAGCCAGCCATGTTCGTCACACAAATATCTGTTTTATGTTGGGATCAAACCCACAACTTCTCCCGAAATATTGTTCGCCTCTAGCCATCGAGATCGCGGAATCAAATTCTGGTTCAAAGTGTGTCATGATTTTTCTAATTAAATAACAGTCCATAGATAAAAAAGACGGGTTGCACTCCGGGAGTGCCGGCAGAAGTGAAAACTTGATTATTAACGTTGAGCATGTTTGATATTTTGGAATGGTTAGGGAATAATTTTGCACCAACTGCTTTATCAGTATAAAAGTACTATCATTTATGTGGTAGAATACAATATTCATTTATTGCGCTATCGTACACAAACATGACAATTTATATTACGTCATCCGTCTTACGCTTTTTCGATCAGGTCACGTGTCCTGACGCGAGTTTAAGATTTTATACCCATTACAGAAAAAGTGCTCAACGCCGCTAAAGAAGTTTTCACTTCAAAAATTTATTAATAGAGAACAGACGGGTTCCGAAATCTTAAAAAAACATTTATTTATGTAGGTAAGTATAATATAAGCATCAAATGTAGGAAAATCAGCTAAATGCCAGTGTAGTGAGTGTAAAACTTTAATAATACTAGGAACGCATCGCCTGACAATGCAGAGGATGTATGCAAGGACTAGGGAGGCAGTGATTTGTGACTACTCACTGCTAAGTATAAACTTATATGTATAGAATATACCAGTTATCTGGTTTCCATAACACAAGCTCTGCTTAGCTTGGGACCAGATGACCGTGTGTGTTAATGTCCCAGAATATTTATTTATTTATTTTATTTTTTTATAATTATTAACCGAATGACTGCTTTGATGTAGCATTTTTTTTTTATTTATTTTTTTATACCAATTATCTGGTTTCCATAACACAAGCTCTGCTTAGCTTGGGACCAGATGACCGTGTGTGTTGTTGACGTCCCAAAATATTTATTTTATTTATTAATTTATATAGAAAACAAAGTACATATATCCTTTGAGACAAAAAAATTATTAGTATTAAAATTGATCGACCTATAAATTGGCGGAAATTTCAGGTAACATACTACAAAAAAAAGATACGGTCGAACTGAGAATCTTTCTTATTGATATCGGTTGAAAACGCATGGCAACAAATGGTCCTTCTGTTCATGTGCTGAAACCCAGGCTGTGTAATGATAATAAATATGTCCACAAAATATAAGTAGGCAGTACGCTTACATACATGAAGGAATTTGGGTAATATCAGAATTATCAGATAACTTTAGGTAGCCGTGGATCATCGGGTATGAAGAATTCACTTCACCTAGAACTCTCGATAATACAATCAATAATTTTACCAGATAATTACGGATCGCTAAGATTATATTGGATTAAAGCGTAACGTCCACCGCTCACGTGGTTGCGTGCGCACTTCCCGACGACGCAACGGTCCAACACAAAGTGTCAGCTCTTCTAAGATGGCCACTTCACCTCTGCTTTAATTTAGTACGAAGAATTTAATAAGAATATTTTTTAATACGAAGCCGCATTTATAAAGTCTCACTTGCACCACCTTACCCTACATTTCTAATAATACAACTAGCAAACTCGGCGAACTCCGTTTCGCCACCAGATGGCATCGTTTTATAAAAAAAAAGACGGGTTGCACTCCGGGAGTGCCGGCAGAAGTGAAAACTTGATTATTAACGTTGAGCATGTTTGATATTTTGGAATGGTTAGGGAATAATTTTGCACCAATTGCTTTATCAGTATAAAAGTACTATCATTTATGTGGTAGAATACAATATTCATTTATTGCGCTATGGTACACAAACATGACAATTTATATTACGTCATCCGTCTTACGCTTTTTCGATCAGGTCACGTGTCCTGACGCGAGTTTAAGATTTTATACCCATTACAGAAAAAGTGCTCAACGCCGCTAAAGAAGTTTTCACTTCAAAAATCCTGCTTTTCTGTTGAAATTTTTCATGAATTTTTTTTGCTATAAACCTCACTGAGCCCGAGACCTTTCCAACGAATGCAAAACCGTGGAAATCGGTTCGTGCGTTCTGGAGTTATAGCGTCAGGAAGGAAAACCCGACTTATTTTTATATAGTAGAAATATGAATCATACTAATCCATAATGCCAACTACCTATTTGTTGTTAAAAACGATATGTGTGCGGAAATTATTGTTGATACGCCCAGTTTCAGTGCGATAAAACTGGTCATCTGTTTACAAAACGGGAAATTCCTAGATAATAAAACCCATCCCAATAATACGAGTATATAGACTTCAAATGAACTGCCCAGACTTCGTACGGATGAAAAAATACACACTTTATTTTTGTTACATTACAGGATAGCACACCACTAAAAATACACTGCATTGAATTGTCCTCAAGACATTAGTCCCCATTTACACGATGCTTTTTAGTGGCTTGCTATCCTGTCCCACCTTATTATAAATGGCCCATATCGAATGAAACACAGAAATGAAATGATTTTTTTATTATCCTTTAATATACTTGCGCTTGACCACAACATGCCTGTTGTTAAGCAAAGATAACAAGTCGGGAAGAATGAAAAATATATACTAATAATACTATATAGTATTTAATTTTGTGTTAAGCAAAATTACACCTAAGTACACAATATTCATGTGTTCCCTTACCTATACTTATCCTTAACCATCTGAGCCCTATGTGTTACATACACATACAAAAAAAAATCGACAGTCAAAGAGGCATCCTTGACGTAGGTAACGCTCAAAATTATCTGAAACGTTACATTACAGGCTATGCGCCACCGTTATATGGTGGAAATTCTATGGGTACGCACAAAGCGGTTAGCTCCGACTTTCATTGTGCGAACTGCCAAATTGTGGAATTCGCTGTCGGCATCTATGTTTCCCGATAGCTATAATCTGCCGGTCTTCAAGTCACGAGTGAATCGGTATTTACTGGGTAAGCGCGTTCCATCGTAGACTGCATCATTGCTTCACATCTGGCAAGTTGTGGTCAAGTGCAAGCCTATTTTAGGATAAAAAATGAATGCTCCTAATGAGGTTGTTCCTTACAACGAATGAATATAGAAATCGAGAGATCGCGATGTTTATAATATTACCTACTTAGAACATGAGTAATAGCACTTTAATCTATTATTATACCTTATTACAACGGTTGTACCTAATGAACTTCCCACGAAAACCATACCCGGAACGCCACAATTACACCAAAAACAATTAAAAAACGAATAACTAACATATTATTAGCTTTTACATAACACGTATACCGTTAATTATTTCATAACATAACATTATTATAAATAAACGAATCGATAAAACTGCAACTACTTAGGCTTTTTAGGTTTTTATCGATACAACAACCGATTGATCGGTTGATACAATTATAGGTAACAGTTACCTAATCGATAATGAGTTATATCGATTTTTAATCACATCATTAAATAAGGCTTGTAAATGAAAAAGAAAGTTAATTAACAGTATAAGTACTGCTTATCACCCTTTCAATCTTGAAAGTACTAAATAGGAAGACAGAGGTAGGTACATTACTTTTCAAACGTACGAATTTGACCCACTGTGAAGGACTGTTTAGTTAGACTAACAATTCTACTATATAGTATTTTAAGATTTAGGCGAATATCACACATTGAAATAAAACTACTTAATAACGGATCTTATCGCGGTATAAAGATTTAAAAAATGCAGGTATATTAAAATAACTTATAACTATTGAAATAAAACTACTTTATAACATATTTTAGATCCCGACGACGTTTCAAAGTCTTTTAAGACCCGTGACCATGAAGTCTGAAAATACTTTAAAAACGTCTAAAAAGAAACGTCTTTGAAAGATATAAAATCTAAAATATACCGCGATAAAATCGGTTGTAAAGTAGTTTCATTTCAATGTGTGATATTCGCTTAAATCTAAGAAAATACTTAAAATTAGGTACCTATATTTTTGTTACTATGTTTACGAAGACTCATTCTCTTCTCAATCAAGAAGAGTCATAGCTCACCTTGGATCCAAGCCAAGCTAATGTATGCTACATAAAACCCCACATAACATAGGTGTGTCCGAAATTACTTGGGTATTTTAGTACCTACTTTGAATATGGAAAGTAAAGTATGAAAGTCACTTAAGAACCAATTGATTCGTCCTTATTATGAACCCTCTCGAACTCATAAAGGTATTATGGTTATGATAATATTCGAATATAATTTCCTCTTGGTTTGTGTTGGTTGTAACTGGCCTTAGTTTTACGTAAACAATATGATATTGTATTGTCTCAGATTTACGCGAATATCACACATTGAAATAAAAATATTTTTGATTTTTATTTTATTTCAATATTTTTGGACGTCAAATACCTCAGTCCACCCGTGAAAATGAAGTCTGAAACAGACTTTGAAACGTCGGGATCTAAAATCTAAAATAAACCGCGATAAATCCGTAAAAACGTAGTTTCAATATATGATATTATAAAAATCTCTGCACCTCATATTAATTATATAGTTTTTGAAGTGAAAACTTCTTTAGCGGCGTTGAGCACTTTTTCTGTAATGGGTATAAAATCTTAAACTCGCGTCAGGACACGTGACCTGATCGAAAAAGCGTAAGACGGATGGAGAGTAGACAGCTATCCCCTCTCTACGGCGCGGCGAAAATGTATGCCTGGGCCTACTGTTTCGTTTAGGCAGCGCAGGGCGCTTGCGCGAATGTTCGTGTATGCTACAGCGTGCCACGCGCATCCATGGATGGTGACAGCTGATGGCTCGACCGTCTGTGTAGTGATCACATTGTTGTGAAAAAAAAGAGATAAACTTTTTAATGTAAAATAATTGTAATAGTTTTAAAGTGTTAAATTTTTAATGTAATATAAATTGTCATGTTTGTGTACGATAGCGCAATAAATGAATATTGTATGCTACCACATAAATGATAGTACTTTTATACTTATAAAGCAATTGGTGCAAAATTATTCCCTAACCATTCCAAAATATCAAACATGCTCAACGTTAATAATCAAGTTTTCACTTCTGCCGGCACTCCCGGAGTGCAACCCGTCTTTTTTTTATCTGAAATAGGCTTGCGCTTAACTACAACTTGCCATGTTAATCAATGATGTAGTCTACGATGGAAGGCGCCTGTCTAATATACCGATTCACTCGTGATTACGAATGATTTTCGGTGATGTGGCAGTGGAATGAGGCTCCATATGGTTAGAGACCATGAAACAGCAACAATTCCGACCCCACCCTCTTAAATGGTGTCATCAGCTATCGCACCGGAACACGGCAAGGTCGCTTGGTGGTGCGTCTTTGTCTGGTGGGTGGTCACTAACCAGGTTGAAGACTACCACCAGTTTATTGTCACCTGATTTGCACCACTAATAGAGATTGATTATTATTGAATTAATTTTAAAATAAATTTTTATTTATTCGAACACAATCTAGTCAATTTTAGAATGTTGGATACCACATCAATGTTTCAATCGTTGGCCAACACTACCTACCTAGACTTCATACTACCGACTGAAGTTTAGACGTTTCAGTTAAAATTTATTAGTACTTTCGCATGTAAAAATAACAAAACTACTTATCCTGTGCCTGACAACGATTAAAAACATATAATAAATACTTGATTAACGAAACGGAAACCGCAAATATGTAGGTGCAAATATCTGCGACATTGTTACTTGGTAGCCAAAACATAACATTAATTGTTTTCAAAACTTTAATTCGAGTACAACAGTTAATAAATAACGCAATTAAGAGCTCAACAATGTGACAGGTATACCAAGAAATGTAATAAAGACTAAACAATAAACGAATATTGAATTCTAAGAACGGATCCCGCAAATACTTCAGGCGTGCTTCAGGTCCGAATAGGACAATTTTCGAGTCGATCAATGATTGCCAAAAGAAGACTTAACAAAATCTACGGATATGAAAACCAAACGTGGATATCTTAATCATAGAATTAGTTACATAGCAGTTCAATAAATTTTGTAGAAATAGCGTGAGTAAAGAGTAAATCTTATCATAGCGATATTGGCAATGGCCTTCTCCTGTAAGGTTACTAAATGTGCATCCACACCGCTGTTACTTTTTGTTGAGCAACATTTTGCAACACGGTAACATTAAATAACAATTAGTAACAACTAGTCTCAAAAGTTAGAGATACTTTTGAGACTAGTTGTAACTAATTGTTGAGTGCTAAACAAAAGATAACAAAGAGTAACTTTCGACAACAATCGAGCACGACATATATCCTCTAACTTCTGCAGGCAATGGACGTGTCGCCATGGAAGATCAACTGATTATAGCAACAGCATGTTTTTTTTATTTTGACGCATTGTTGAGGTAACATTATCTAACAATGTTATCGATTGTTAGATCAACATTGACTAACACGGCAACATTTACTAACACTGAATAACTTATTGCTATCGAGTGTTGCTCAGTAACATTTGGAAATGTTGCTCAACAAAAAGTAACTGCGGTGTGGATGCACGGTAAGGTCGACGTCTCCAATCTTTGCAGTGTTTCATAAGTTGCATTTGAGGACACCAACGTAATGTTATCTTACATATCTCTTACTTGATATTATAAATTGTACTTCTTTGTATGGACGTGTGCAGGTGTTGATGTGTGTATGTTTGTTACTCTTTCACGTTTAAACCACTAACCGGATATGGATTAAATTTGACACAGACATAGATTTATAGCCCAAAATAGCACATTGGTAACTTTTGTCTTGATCCTAGTCTTGCGAAAGTTTGTATTTATGTCTGCATGTTTGTTGCTCTTTCACGCAAAAACTACTGGATGGAATAGGATGAAATCTGGGACGAATATAGATATAGGTCTGGAATAACACAGACTATTTGAACACCACGCGTTATACACTATGTTAGAAGGAGATATAAGCTTTAGGT
Organism: Meganola albula; assembly: GCA_936450015.1. Lineage (NCBI taxonomy): Eukaryota > Metazoa > Arthropoda > Insecta > Lepidoptera > Nolidae > Meganola > Meganola albula. Next base: position 2,961,365 of record OW388144.1, on the reverse strand, counting down.
GGTCTCTTTCGTTACCTACTCTCTTAATTGATTTACCTATTTACGACCCATCAATTCTATATTTACGAACCCACAACGATGTTTATTATTAGTAAAATTTCCATCATCAATGAACCGTTATATCGGAGACGATTCTTCATTCATTCGTACGATGGTACAAAACCTTCGTAAATCACACAAACCACGCTGCAACTAACGTCTCTATTCACTACTAACATCTAGCCTTGAAACATCGTTGACTAAGACATAGCATACGAAATACCTGATGTGTAGGCATAGGACAATTTTGTCCACAATTATCAACATTGGCGTATCTAGGGTTATTTTTATTTTTTCAGGGGGGCCTGGCCCCTGACATGCTAATGCCGAGGCGATGACGCGGATGCAGTCGTTACTCATGTGCACTGTACATTATCACAGCCAACACGGCCCCCCTATTTATACGCCTATGATTATCAACTCAGTTTTAAATCTAAATAGGTCATAAACGTATTTAATAAAGGCGAGCCTTTGTTGCGTTGAGATTGTGAGGGTGTAAGGATGGATGTTTATGACCTATTCGATGGCCGGTGGCGTGGTCGGTTCGATACTTGCTTTTCACGCCGCAGGTCGTGGGTTCGATTCCCACCCGTGACAAACTTTTGTTTAAATATGTCTGTTTGTCTTGTGTCTGGGTGTAATTATCTATATTTAAGTATATATTTACAAAAGAAAAGTATTATATGAAGCATATTACCAGTTATCTGGTTTCCAGCTCTGCTTAGTTTGGGATCAGATGACCGTGTGTGTTAATGTCCCACTATATTGTTGGAAAACAGCTGACAGATTAGATGAAATTACACACTAATTTTACTATTATCATGGAACTTTTTCTTCCGGTAATAATTTTATTTATATTCCCTTAGAGAGTAGTTTAAAAAAATAGTATTGTGTAATGGGTAATCTTCTATGTCTTGTTTAATTACCTAACCTAAAAGTCCGACGGCATTATTTAAAAATTTCACTCGCTATAATACGGTTTCTAAAATAATACCTATTCTTATTATGGTCAGCCTTTAGATATGTGATAAGTTTTTATAAATAAAGCACTTCAGACACCTAATTTAAGTGACAAACAAAATTTTAATGACTCAACATCGTTATATCAACGCTGTAGTGCTTCGATAAATTGCACCCACTAAGAAACAGGTTGGTTCAAGTACCAGCTACCTGTATGTAGGTGCCGATAGTTTGAGAATGAGGTCGAAACAATAAACCTACTTATAAAGATCATATGTTACTAATTTGAGACACAGTTTCCAAATATAGCCATAATACAACACGTAAATTTTAAATTTGACATTGGTTATGATATTTTTTTATTAAAAACCTACACCTGTATTACCCCAAAGGCTCATTTTCACGATAACAATAACCGGGACAGGACAGTAAGCCACAATATTATTGTTACAAAATATTACTAATATACTGATTTTAGTGGGCCCTACAATTGGGCTACTATTATTATTATACTGTGCCCGGGAGGTCGCGGGTTCGATTCCCGCCCCGGACAATATTTGTGTAACAACAAAGATTTGTTTCGGTGTCTGGTTGGTTGAGGGACTACCCTCCGTGCCTCGGAGCACTTTAAGCCGTCGGCTCCGGTTGTTATTTAACACATCTGTGACAATCGTTACATATAGTCAGAAGCTAATATAATCTGACACCTGGTCTAACCATCTCGGCTATTGGTTCCCTACGGGTTTCGAGGTCTGATGGCAGTCGCTCGTATAATTCTGGTAGCTAGCCGCAACAGGTTAGACTGGGAGCCGACCCCAATAGAAATGGGAAAAGGTAAGGGGAATGATGATACTGACTTTAATGGGCAGCTCTATCGATATCGCATTAGGCGTTCGAGACCACTGCTATCGGTAGCGTTGTATATTCTTAGCTAAATTCATTTTTTTTAATTCTGAAATAGGCTTGGCTTGGCTAGGTGCTTGACTACAACTTGCCTGACGTTAAGCAATGATGTAGTCTAAGATGGGACGCGCTCGCCCAATATACCAATTCATGCGATAACGAATGATTTTCGGTTGAAGGTGGCAGTGGAATGAGGCCCTATATGGTTAGAAACCATCAAGGAGCAACGATCCCGACTAGTGTTGTGAGAAATGAGCTCCGAGGCGGAAACTCGAGCTCCGAGTCGAAGTTACTGAGTCTTCAAAGCTCGAGCTCTGAGGGTATTACTTAGTCTGATCAGACGATCGCGCTAGTGAATCCCGACCCACCTTCTTAAATGGCATGGCAATGGCAATGATATCGCATATATTCAGAAATATCACAGAGTAAAAATGATAAAAGGATAGATAAGAATGCTTAATCATATGTTAATCAAAATCTAAACTCAATTATAATCCATCAAACTTAGTATAAAAAGTGATCTTTAACCATCAACATGGCGCTTAGATATATAAAGCAGTAATTACATTACAGACGTTGATCTCATGTTCCAGTTTAGTCAACAACTACATTTAAAGTATATCATTATGCTAAAAATGCCAATCAAGTGTATAAATCGGACCGCGTGCGCAACCTGCACTCTATTTTTTCTCTTTGGTAAAGGTGCTTTCGGATGAATTAAAAACTCTTTTCTAACTACCTACTATCTAATGTAAGTTATGTAAGTTTATTTAGAATTGTTAAAAAATTCTTAGGAATTGTATACTATATCGATATGCACTGTGTATCAAGTATCAAACGTGATTTTCAGCGTTTTTCTAATGTCGGATTGAATTGAAACTCAAGGAGCAACATTTCACTGCCACCTTCTTACCGAAAGTCATTCGTAATCGTTCGTAATCACGAGTGAATCGGTACATTGGGCTGGCGCGTCCCATCGTGCACTACATCATTGCTTAACATCAGGTAAGTTGTGGTCAAGCGCCAGGCTATTCAAGAATTAAAAAAAATGAATGACACTAAATATTCAATAGTTTATTCTAATATCGTAACTTTTCATAATTCGGCTGTCCATAGTGCCAATAAAGTCGTCTGGTTTTTTTACAAACTAACTAAACTAAACGAATTACAAACTTATTTTAGCTATAATGAGCTTATAAGACGTTTATAATAATATAATATAGTGGGACATTAACACACACGGTTATCTGATCCCAAACTAAGCAGAGCTTGTACTATGGAAACCAGATAACCGGTAACATACTACATATAATACTTTTCTTTTGTAAATAAATACTTAAATATAGATAATTACACCCAGACACAAGACAAACAGACATATTTAAACAAATGTTTGTCTCGGGTGGGAATCGAACCCACGACCTGCGACGTTTATGAATTTGGAGGTAAGTTTATCTAATCTATCTACAGAAATATATTAACTTTGAATCTATCCTAATCATAATGGAGGCTCGAAGAGAAAAAAACTTCTTCCCACGCCTAAATTTGTATGGATTACATTGTAATTTAATTTGATACAGATAGTTAAGGAAGAATTTAAGTTAAAGTTTATTTTTTGTCAGAACCAAAAACGTTCCAGTTATAATTTTATGGTGTTAGATTAACCTGTGGGAAGGGTTCACGATCATCTTACTATAGGCCGACCGTTTAACTCGCGTATCGCCTATCGCCAAGATTCTGACTCCTCAAGCTGCACAGACAGTGATGATGATTCAAGCGATATGGATATTAGTGACGAATAGTCTTACATTACTTTTATCTGTGGTTAAAAAGTTCTTTATGAGATTTAATTAACGTTTTATGACTTTGTACCTCAGATGGCGATACGCGATTTAAACGGTCGGCCTATAAATAAATATGATTTAAATATTAGGTTTCTATGACCAAGTGGATACAAGCACGATCTAAAAGCTTGGAAAATTTAACACGGAACTAGTACTGCGCTCGTTTCCCACCGCCGAGGACCTCTGCTGAACAGTTTTTAATCTCTGTTCGAATTCCCGGGTTGAGCAGAAAGACGTAAGTAGATACCTATGTACCTCATACACTTAAAAAGGGGTTATTAACAGTTCGAAACGGATAACTGTTTCCTATAAAAGACAATAGGCTGTATAGGGTATAGCCTTTTTTTTTATAGGGTATAGCCTACCATACGTATGCCACCTAAAAATGGCGATAAAATTTTCAGGTTTTTTTGTCTCTATTTTTATTTTCGCCGTGTTCCGGTGTCATTTCTGGTGACACCATGCAGACAGGGTGGGTCGGAATTGTTGCTCGTTTAAGGTTGCTAACCATATGGAGGCTCATTCTACTGCCACCTTCTCACCGATAATCATTCGTAATCACGAGTGACTCGGTATACTGGGCTGGCGCGTTCCATCGTATACTACATCATTGCTTAACATCAGGCAAGTTGTAGTCAAGCGCCAGCCTATTAAAGAATAATAAAAAACTTTTTGTGTTTTTCATAACTTCGAAAACTTTACCTGATGTTGGTCTAACTCATAAAACCTAGTTTTGAAACGCGAATGGAGCCTCCCCGTGAGCCTCACATATCTATTCCATTTTTACTTTTTGAAAACTGTGTCCTCTGACTGTGAATAGGCGTTTCTCTTTTCTAATATTGACAACTAGCGGACCCCGCTGAAGTCGTCCTGCCCGGTAAAGCAGTGCCACCTACCGGGTCCGAAAATAAATTACAACCGATTCTCAGACCTACCGAATATAGATATAAGATTTCATAAAATTGGTCGAGCTGTTTGGAACCTTGCACTTCAAAGAATATCCTAAAAAAAGAATTAGCGAAATCGGTTCAGCCGTTCTCGAGCTTTGCGCTTACCAACACATTTAATGATTCATTTTTATTATATACATAGACCTTCAAGTACATTTTGTCAATAACGCGCCTATCATCTGTGTTACAGCAATGCTTTATACAACAACCCCTGAACTCTACTAAAAAATCTACATCTCTTAATTTACTGTGACAAAAATTCATTAAAACAAGCTTATACGTATACTAGCTGCCCCAGCGAACTTCTTACCGCGTACATAATAAAAACAAAAAAATTCACCCAAAAAGTAAAAAAAAATTAAGGGTGAACAACCATTATCACTTAGGGGTATGAAAAATAGATAGTAGCCGATTCCCCAGACCTACTGAATACGCATATAAAATTTGGTAGAAATCGGTAAAGCCGTTTCGGAGGAGTACGGTAACAAACGTGACAATTTTATATAATAGATATATCTATGACATACATTCGTCATAAAATATATTCAAAACAATGATTCACAAACGAGACAACACTTCAAAGTACAACTTTCCGTTCATACATTGTACAAAATAACCGAAAATAAATTAACTTTTAACTTACCATGTCAGCAAAACAATACATCTTTAATACACCGACTGGGTGACACACATTATCGGCAAAATTATGCCATAAATTCTCATCTCTGCGCGCGCGCATACATTAAGCCCCTACTACGGACTTCCGTCTCAACTAAAGCTTCGATTAACACGAAAATACTTTTCAGTAAACCGTTATGAGATTGCATATAATTTGTAACGGCTTACCAAAGCGTATTAGCGACAATTATCATTTATTGATAAAAATATATGCCTCCACCGTGTTGTAGTCATGAGTAAATTAAAATTTAAGCCGATTATGTGTACTTATATAATAAAAATTAAGAGGTTTTTCGTTTATTGAAACGGGCTAAGAATCTTTTTGCATAAGGTACACAAATATTACTTGAAATTAGATTTATTGAGTCCTATGCCGACGCCACTTTGAAAATCGGGATTACACCTTATTACAAATCGGGACTGAAGCTTGGCCGACCACTAATATTTTCGACTTTACTTTTCAAATACATTTGTGACGTAATACAGTATTAGTACGTCAGTCTGCTAGCGACCACGACCGGTGCAACCCGTGTCGAAACGTAAACCCAAATTAAAGGTGAGCGCGTTAATTGCCCGTTATGATAAATATAAATAGATAGTAATACAGTAGCATTATTAAATAAATAAAATTTGCGTTTTTGGAGTTACATCACTAATACCGGATTATATCAATAAATAAGCATCGCATACTAATGTAAATATGTACATCATCTTTTAATACTGGTTGTTATTTATAATATCTTTGTGACGTCATGCCATTTTTATGTCATATTTCAGAGTCCAGTGGTTACACAATACCTACCACATTACCTCATACCTCAAAGAACTCGCACCATTCTCGCTTGCTATTGCGAAATCTCGATAGCGCAAATAGTAGCGGTTATATGCCAATGAAAAATAACGGTCGGTGACCCATCAACGAATATTAATGACGATGCAAAATATTATTGTTATTCGTAATGAAACAGGTTGTATACAAAATGTCGTCGAATAAAACATGGTTCACAATGAAAAAATACCTTAATTAAACAACCTGTGATGTCCCACTTGCTTCACATGGTAAGCTATCTATATTGAAGAGTAAATTAAAATATCTCTATTTTTAACTAGATTCCGTTTGCAGCTTCGCCCGCGAAATTGATCTCACTAATCTTGTTTCTCCATACAAACTTTGGAACCCCGTTTCACCCCCTTAAAGGATGAGTTTTGAAAAATCCTTTCTTAGTGCACCCCTAGACCCCGTAAGGAACCTATGTGCCAAATTTGAAGTCTCCAGACCCAGCGGTTTGAGCTATGCGTTAATATGTCAGTCAGTCAGTTTCTTCTTTTATATATTTAGATAGATAGGCTTTGCAGATAACCGCAGCCTATATTTAGTGAAAAAATAAAAGTCCTAACTCCTACATGATGTTGAATCCATAGTACCAGAGCTAGTAATTAAGTAGTAGGATCAGTAATTTGCCTTCGACTGGAGCAATTATTCAATCATCTTTCAAGGCAGAGGTATAATACCATCCTACTGATATCAAAACTAGAACCAATAAAGAAGTGTATGTATAACATATAGTAGTAGTCCAGTTGGAGTGATGCATGACGATCTGCGTAATATAGCCGGCAGTAGCTGGATGCGACAACCCGAAGACAGGGCGAAATGGCGCTTATTAGGAAAGGCCTATGTCTAGCCGTGGACTGCAAAAGATCGATGATGGGGAAAGGAATGATTATAACCCAAAAATTAAAACAGGATCCGCCAAACAAATAAACGGCTATGTTGTCTGTATATTTGCACTGCTCCACATAAGACGTTACGAGCACTGTAAGCCCCCGCCGAATCGACACCAATTTTTTTTTTTTTGCTGATGACCTAACCCAATCGGCCAGAAGAGCCTCTATTGGTTCACCGGACTTTTTTTGGTGAGCCGTCCGAGGACGGTCGAACTGATCAAGTACTGTGGCAACTGCCATGAGGGCTCCCTATGTGGGGACGAACCTCGGCTCAGGACGTTGCCGGACACTCTAGTTTTTTAAGGGATCTGGGGACATCGATACCAAATCCAATCCGCAACCCTATCTTACAAAGGCGAGGCCGACACCGCTGTGCCACCACTACACTCTTCATCAGGGGTAGGTATATCTTTTTATTTTGTATTTCGAAAGTTTAACAAACATTCCAAGCTATATTCTGAGCCAAAAACTCAATCTAAAACCCTTTATGCACGTTCCTAGGCAGCACTTGAACATTTTCCTCATTAGGCACTCAGGTACTGCATTGAACACCGTTATTGAAGCAGTTAGCACTAACTTCCCGCTTTTAGACTTAATAAATGTAAATCGATGCCCTACCAGCTACCACACAGTGTAATAACTTTGGGTTGTGTTCATGGGCCCCCGGATCAAAACACAATAACAAGAGACTAGCTTCCGCCCACGGCTTCGCCCGCATGGTACCTAATGGGATAACAATAATAATAGGAAATTAACACGCACGGTCATCTGATCCCAAACTAAGCAAAGCTTGTACTATGGAAACCAGATAACTGGTAATATACTACTTAAAATACTTTTCTTTTGTAAATACATACTTTACTTCAACCCTTTTTAGTGTACCACTGCTGGGCACGGGTCTTCTCTCAACTATCTTATGAGTTGAGAGAGTTTAGACAATAATCCACACACGCTGGCCAAGTGCGGGTTGGTGGATGTCACATGTCCTCGAGTGATTAGTTCTTAGTCATGCCGATTTCCTCACGATGTTTTCCTTCACCGATGTTGAGCAGCGGAGATGAAACAATTCACACAAAGATGTGTGGGCACGACCGGGATTCGAACCCGCGACCTTAATTTCTCTAAGGCGAGGCCCATACCGCTGCGCCACCGCTGCACTAGGTAGTAGGTGTACCTACTTACACTTACACTTTTTTACGGCGACATCACTTACACTTAAGTGAATATTTGAGTAAATGAATGTTCTAAGTGTAAAACATCCAAATTGATTATTTCCTAAAGCATCGGATACTAAAATAATTTAAATATTAAAGCCAGAATACCTAGATCATAGATAGATCAGGTATAGATATTTAATTTAATAAGACACTGCAACTTTGTAACAAAGTACGCAAGGAGCATGCGCGCGCGCAGACTGTTTGTAATTGTTAATTGACATTCCTGAACCGCTCGGAAGGAAAGTAACGTTTAGCGTTGATACCTTGCATAAACAGTGAGATTATCTGCAAAAAGATGACAATTTACTTAAGTAAGCATGCTTTTCCATTTAGAAACTCGAGTTTTAAATCTGATACGTCTTTGAAAGGGACGTCTACCGATTTTCCAACGTCCAACATGATGGCAAATTAGAAGACTAAGTTAGTGGTTAGTGACCACCCACCAAACAAAACCGTTCCGCCAAGCGGCCTTGCCATATTCCGGTGCGATGTCTGGTGACACCATAAAGAGAGGGTGGGTCGGAATTGTAGTCCTTTAAGGTTTCTAACTATATGGAGGCACATTCCACTGTCACCTTCTCACCGATAGTCATACGTAATCACGAGTGAAACGGTTTACTAGGGTGGCGCGTTCTATCGTAGACTACATCATTGCTTAACATCCGGCAAGTTGTAGTCAAGCGCCAGCCTATCGCAGAATAAAAAAAAACTAAAACGGAGATGGGCAAGGTATATGATAAGAGGACATGACAAATAGAGTAAGAAAGTTACAATGTGGTATCCCAGAGAAGGCAAAAGGAAAAGAGGCAGACCGCAACAAAGATAGGATGATGACATTCGAGAAATGGGAGGAGTGATGTGGAACAGAGTGGCTAACTAAAGGAAAGAATGGAAAAGGTTGGAGGAGGCCTTTGCCGATTGGCAAACAGATCTGCAGAGAGTAAATAAACAATAAGATTTACAGAGAGCAAACAAGTAGTAAGTTAAGTTTAGTAGTTTATTTAAGTTTTATATTGTAATTTCTCAGTAACTAACTATCGTAGTTCTGAACAAAAGCTATTTCATTCATTTCATTTCAAATTATAAGAAAATGGATTAGCAAAAGAAGTATTGGACGCCATCAGACAGAGTGTAAGTATGGTGGACAATAACTGCAAGGTGGGTGGTAAGAGATGAATGAGAGTAGACTCGGATCGTGCTCAGTGGCGTGCTTTGTGAGAGGCCATGTCCAGTAATTAACTAAATAGGCTGATAGCACCTATAATAAAACCAGATATAAGAAAGTTAATGTTCCACTTCCTTAACCTGAAATGTACTTAAATGGATAATAGGCTTATTATGTCAATGTGCATAACAATATTGTCCGTTAAACGACAATCAATTGTAACTAACCCAGTAATATCAGGTAATTAAGATCAAGCTTTACATTATAATGATGCAATATTAAGTTAAGTTAAAACGATAGGGTGTCCTTAATATTACGTAACGTGAAGGGCGAAGTATTTTGAAACTTGCAATCAACTTATACGTACTTCCGTATCAAGTTGTCCTTAAAATCTCATATTGGTCAGAAAATGCAATTTCGACAAGCAAAATATAAGTAAACCATGTTAAACTTTCTAGTTTATAAAGAGCCTCCTCTCACTCAAAAACGTTATCTAGGGAATTGCCAGCACCCTTTGCATGTTTACTTCGCTTGTTCAGAGCTGAAAACTTTGATTTATCAATAGGTTTTACGAATTTAACGATCCTGATGCTTCAGACACTTTTTGGCATGCAATAAACTCATAATTTTGACAAATCCATGTATATTCAACTAACAAGTATTTCTTATTAATATTCTGATGGGCCCTAAACGCGCACAACCTTATTTATGGAGCTAATATTTGGTGAGGGTAATTAAACGAGTTGCAAGGTCTCTTCTCCTATGCTTAAATTTGTGGCGTTAGAATAAACCAAAAATCCCCTTTTCGCCCTCTACGACTAATCATACCTTATAACGACATATAAGATACTAGTCCCTACATCCCTAGGCCAGCTTGGAAAATCTGAAGTCTTAAAAGCAAATGAAAGCGGCTTCTAAAAGAAATTCTATTCATCGTTTTTAGCTCGAGTTATTTTTACCGTGGCAGGTGCGGACCACGCACGTTGCGATTCACCTGCGACTTGTCGCAAAAACTGTATCATCATTAAGTGCTGGAATGGAATGTGATCTTTAATTTTATGGCATGTTACAGCCAGTTCTGGAATTACGTACGGCAAGTATTATTTGCGCGAGGAATTCTTTGATGATTGTGTATCAGCTGTTGGAATTAATTCCTTTGTTAGTTCTTCAGATAGGTGCAGATGCTTTTTATTTTTACAATTATAATGGAGTGAAATTATAAGTTTATGTATTTTCTCCGTTGGATTAAAGTGTTCATAATACTAATCTATAATTAATACGGTTTTAACATTGTTCGAATGTACATAGAGGGATAGAGATAATTTTATATGTTTTATTATGAATAATGGCTGTAAATACAGATACTGATAGGAGGCCACTAATAGTATAGGAAGCGATATATTTTCCCATGTAATCTACGTAGCTCATAAAACTCCCCGTGATAACGATGTGTAGCAAGCTTGTAATGTAGAACTAGCTTCGATTTTAATGGCCGACAATATTTTACTAGCTCAGCAGCAGCACAGTGGTAATTAAACAAAATAACAGCGAAAACCAGCGCTTCATTATTTATCGATGGTTTTATAGTTTAAGAACTTAATTAAGATTTCTCTTAACACTATCTTGATCTTATTTACCGTAAGAATAAGTCAGGGTAATAGAAGAAAAAGCAATAAAGGCTATTGAGATATGACAAAATGACTAGCAAGACCTATAACTAAAACGATTTTACAAATATCTGATCACAATAGTATTGCATTGCTTCATTTTGAATAATTGAAACCACGAAGATTTGGTCAAGAGTACCAGGAAACAGTCACTCATTATGATTGGGTGGTACTATCTCTCACAACAAACGCAATGGAAAGTTACAACCTTTAGAATGCAAAGTATTGGAAAGCTAACGATCGATGGATGTTTAAACTTTAGTTAACCTCGCTTGGGACATCCCTTATGCCCACTGGCATTTGAGTGGCCTTTAGGAAAATTTCTAGCAACATTTTCTTCAATTGATCGTACAGTGACATCGATAAAATATTAATGTATCAAGCCATTGTTGAGTTGATGAAAAAAAATCTGTAAAAGACTTAATTACTTGAAATGTCCAACTGTTACTTTTCCGGATACAAATAGGTAAGCAAATAATGACAATCTTCTTGGGTATTATATTGCAACATAAATATTAACATATTATCGTGAACACGCGAATATTGATCAAACGGTGGAAATTATCGAATGTCCGTTAAACGTTGATCAAAAGTGTATAACGGTCATGGAAACAGGTTTAGGTTCAAATAAAGTGTCTAACGATTCTTATATCTGCAAACAGGAAAAGCAATAGTGACGATTAAGCCTTAAACTACGTAAAAATAGAATTTAAAGTAGATTCAATGTCAAAGATAAATTAACTTAATTTGAAATTGTATGTAAAAAGCAGCGGTGGCGTAGCGGTACGGGCCTCGCCTTAGAAAAATAAGGTCACGGGTTCGAATCTTGGTCGTGCCCACACATCTTTGTGTGAATTGTTTCATCTCCGCTGCTCAATATCGGTGACGGAAAACATTGTGAGTAATCCGGCATGTCTAAGAACTAATCATTCGAGCACATGTGACATCCACCAACCCGCACTTGGCCAGCGTGTGTGGATTAAGACCTAACCTCATTCAACTCATAAGATAGTTGAGCGAAGACGTGTGCCTAGCAGTGGGACACTAAAAAGGGTTGAAGTAATATAAAAAGGACTCTCTCATTTACTTACTCTGGTACCAATTACCAACATTAATACATTATATTCAAAAGGTAAATAAATATCATGAAAGATGTACGTAGTGCAGCTATCAAGTTGTATAAATCATTTAAATACTTGCAAACAGCAAACATTACCTATAGAGTGAGAAGAAAAATGAGAGCTATTTGCAAATGCAGTAGAACATTTATAAGAAGCCACATAACTGATTTAGTACATTCAAGCCTCGTCAATGCTTGAAATCGCAACCGGTTGACGATATACGTTATTCAAGTAAAAAATGTAGGTAGGTACAAATCATAGTTACTGGTAAAGAACTTGAAATAGCAATCGACACAAAACTCGTTTATAATGTGGAACAAGTCGAAATGAATGAAGACGATACAGAAAAAAGTCGGTTAAATCAATGATTTGACTATTGATACGTGAAAAGACCTTGTTTAAAAGAGAGCATCATATCTATTTCAACAAAGTAATTCAAATAAAAATATTAAAATTAAAATCTATATCTAATCTAATAAAGTCTAAAAAATGGGTCTCCACACTAGAAGACCCCCTGATCACATTCTTAGACATTACACAAACAATACTTTATGGACACAAATGATTCTAAGCAGCTACAAAAAGCACTTAAAAAGCCTTAGAACTACAGTAGAGCAATACAACGAACAACCTATATTTTTCTAAATTCGAGTAACTATGCCACATCATATACACACCAAAGCTGCTAAGCTAAAGTTAAATTCATTCAATTCTAATCGGGCAGTAAGGTGGAGTCCAAAAGCTACACAGTGCCAATTACAGGCTCACGACTTCCGCATCAACTTATCAATGGCAATGGATCCTAACATTGTCTATTGTATTGTACATGGTTCATAGACTATGCAACATAAAACCTTTCCTTGCAACAAATCTCTGAATGCAATAACTTGTCGAGAAAATAAATTACCATTCGATATTGTCTATGGTTCCCACGTAGTAATTACATTCCATCTATTAACGAAGTTGCTAATGGTCCAGTCTCTGGTTTTATTTAGATACACCTTCAACATTGTGTTGAAAGTAATAGTGTTCCAAATTCTAATTATTTCGCACATATACTACATGTTTTTTATTTAATTCTCATCTTGCTAAATGTATAGGATAGTCCAGATTTCAATATTATTTCTTTACGTACATAAAAAATCTATATAATAGATATTTATATCATAGATGCGAAAGTCTAAGTCGCAGAGAATAATAGTAGCTAAATAAATGAAGGTTGATGACACTGAGATTCCGTTTTAATATAAAGTTAATCTTTACCAAATAGAAGTTGTGAAGACAAATCAAACAAACAATCTTGGAAACTCAGATAAACAACAAGCTAACAAGGAAACCTGCGGTATGGATATCATTTAATCTGTATCATTGGCACTGTGGTTAGAGTAGCTGTCAGAATGAAGCCGCAAGCACGTTCAGCCTTCTCGTCTGATCCTCCTCTCACGTAAGCGACACGTGATTCACTCCTCGAAGAACAAGTTCACAAACATTTAAATCATATCTAGAAATTTTAAACTATAAGTTTGGCTTATGAAACTTGAATCAAATAATTACACACTTGTGCCTAAGATCGTAGCAGTATTTAATTAGGTGATAAGAAAATCAAACATTTACATAAACAAGAGATTATACGAACAAATTAAGTTAAAAATATGTATAATTCATAGGAAGAACTCCCATAAATCGATTTAAATTCATGTGGTTTGGTAACAGTCGGCACTTTGAACAAACTTGAAGACAATTGAGATTCCAAATTTAAATAAAAAAAACCGGTCAAGTGCGAGTCGGACTCGCGCACCGAGGGTTCCGTACAAACCTGCAAGGTTTACAAAGTTCGTTCATTACGACAATCGAGTCATAACTATGGTATTTTTATTGCAAAATGAAATTCATAACATTACAATGGGGAAAGATGGAGGAGCATTTTAAGACAAAGATCTCTTTATCGTTTAAGTAATCCTTTATTTTATATTAACACATATCATTTATCTATAATATAACTGAAACACTTATACTAGCCTTGCAGCAGACTTGCGAAAGTTCTTTTATTAAAGTTATTTATTTACTAAGTTTTTAGTCACTATTAGGTTTTAATTCCCTTGCGTGTAGTTGCGAGTTTCAAAATATGCGGTATCAATGGTTGTACTTTTGCGTTTTGCGTTTTTGCGTTGACTTAGAATTTTTTTTTTTCAAGGGTTAAAGGCAATTAGATCTAAGTATTTGATATGAATTTCAACTTGATAGCTCTACGCGTTCATGAGGAAAAAAGTAATAAGTTTATATTTATTAAAAAATATATATTTTGTAATGTAACTAAAAATTTAAGGTTTTCGGAATTTTTCCTTTATGTGTGCTATAAAACGTTGCTTGCCAAATTTCAAGATTCTAGGTCGACTGGAAGTACCCTTTAGGTTTTGATTCCCTTGCGAGTACTTGCGAGTTTCAAAATATGCAGCTTAAATTGCTGTTTCTTTTGATTGCGTTGACATAGAAGTTTGATTTTGTTACAGCTTAAAGGTATTATAGACCTGAGTATTTGGTATGAATTTCAATTTAATACCTCTACGCGTTTATGAGGAAATGGGTAGTAAGTTTAAAATTATTAAAAAAATATATATTATGTGATGTAACTAAAAATTTATGGTTTTCGTAATTTTTCCTTTATCTATGCTATAAGACGTTGCTTCGTACCAAATTTCAAGATTCTGAGTTCACGGGAAGCACCCTGTAGGTTTTGATTCCCTTGCAAGTGTCGAAAATTTGCGGCATAAACGGCTGTATCTTTTAATTGCGTTGGCTTAGAAGTTTGATTTTTTCACAGCTTCAAGGGACAGTAGACCTGAGTAATTGATATAAATTTCAGCTTCATACCTCCACGCGTTCCTGAGAAAAAGGGTCTTGACAGACGGACGGACAGACAGACGGACAACAAAGTGATCCTATAAGGGTTCCGTTTTTTCCTTTTGAGGTACGGAACCCTAAAAATTATCTACGTAACAGTTAAGAGACAAAAAATCTGTTAATGAGGTGAATTGGCTGCATAATGTTGATTCATGTAACTTGACATGAGTTCGTAAAAATTCAAAGTTTGAAGTACAAAATAAGTAGACACTTGAAATACTTAAGAATTCGTATTTCTTAATATAATTCTTAAATGACACAGCTAAATGTGAGTCTTCTTTGTTAATTAGATGCAAATGGTAAACATCGACGTAAATTGCCTAATTAATAAATCCAGAACAGATTATATCATTGATAATTTGTCTAACTTCATTAATGGGTCGCCACCGGTCATCACAACAGATCGATGGAATTCCAAAATATGTATTGTAATTAATAACAAATGTAAATATATTTAATATTTTACTTTCTTAATTTTTTACTAGCTTTATCCATAACATCGCATAAGTAATTGTCATATCTATTTAACCGGTTTTGATGAAATGTGTTACATTATCTATGTTAACATAATCATCTCCGTACACAGGCACAATTCGTAATTAAATTGTTCGATCATCTTTTATATCCATCAATTAACGTTTATTGGAAACCAGTCATTCGCGTTTTCACACACAAGAACCAACAGTTAGGATAGAACCTGATACTTATAAGGAATCACTACCTATGTGGTCTCGCATATCAATTAATCTCATAACTCATGTAAGAATGACTCTTGGACGTAATAGGCTGCCATAAGTATCAATAAATAACAATGTGACAGATTTATTTACAAGTTTATTGATTAACAACTTATTAATCTAGTTTGACCTACATCCGTTTGTAAATTGAATAGATTCGCCAAATCGTGCTCTTACAGCTAAGGCCGATTTTGCGTCAACAGCCAGCAGACAAAAATATTGATACTACTACTCGCCTAAAGAACATGGGCTGAACACCATTTCTGATCTTGTAAAAGAAGATTAAAACGTACACCACACACGTGTAGAGAACTTGAGAGTGTCAAAACCCGGACATATTTAGGGACATCCTATTAGTCTTAGATGCCGCATAAATTTCATAAAAAAATCAGTAGAAATTTCGTCTATATTATAACTGTAACAATAACCATTTCCTATTGACACATAACAGCTCCCAATATAACATGCATCTACAGGTATATTAAAAAACCCATCATCACAATTTTAATATGGTGAAGGGCTAAAACAATCAAGATGTATCTGTTGTATGAAGTCTTGAGTATGTACATCTTTGAGAATGCAGCAAGGCAACCTGACCACGGTTAGCGAAGTTCATGGTGTCAGTGGCGCGAGGGAACGAAATCCTCAAATCAAAACAACGCCACGCGAGTCCGATGAACTATACAATTCTATTTATTAATAACTCAATGGAATTTCAAGATATATTTGTAGGGAAGTTCATTGCTGAAATATAAGAAATAAAAGTTTATCATTTAATGTCCAAGATATAACTTCTTGTTTAACTTTTGTTGAACTAGACGGGCCGGTGGCATGTTCGGTAAGATACTTGCTTTTCACGCCGCAGGTCGTGAGTTCGATTCCCACCCGAGACAAACATTTGTTTAAATATGTCTGTTTGTCTTGTGTCTGGGTGTAATTATCTATATCTTAATATATATATTTCTTGTGTGCGTGTGTATGTGACTGAACTCCTCCTAAACGACTGGACCGATTTTGATGAAATTTTTTGTGTGTGTTCAAGGGGTTCGCTGGGGCAGCTAGTTTAAGTATATATTTACAAAAGATAAGTATTTTAAGTAGTATATTACCAGTTATCTGGTTTCCATAGTACAAGCTCTGCTTAGTTTGGGATCAGATGACCGTGTGTGTTAATGTCCCACTATATTATATTATTATTATTATTAACTCTATGCTGAATACTACTAACAGAAGCGAAATGCTGATGCAATAATATGGTTATGGTTTTCAAGCTAATTTTTTTAAAGAAAATTATATTATAACTAGGTTTAAACATATTACCACATTGAAGAATTTACAACACTTAGAATTAAGAGGTAATTCCTACGGTAATAAAAAGACAACCCTTTCTGTATATGTTACAAAGAATCTGATCTATGTATTTATTTGAATGAATAAAAACACGGTTTACAGAATATTATCGTGGCAATGTTAATCCCAGTTAATTTCATGGGCAACGGTCGCACATCGCCAATGGCGTACGAGCGTGCAAAGCGCTGTAGGGTCGCACGCGCACGCCCATGTAATCGGTAATCAACATCTAGGTGTTCAATAGAAGAAGGTTAAATTTATCGACTAGTGGACTCCATAGACTTGTGTTTATTAGATGATGTTTTTGTCTAATTTATTCTAGTGCAGGAAAAAGACAATCAAATGTTTGATTCAGAGATCCCTTTCGATCAAGGGTACGCTTATTTCAATAATCAAATATTTAGAACTATACCTGGTTCTTATTGTTAGGAGATTATAGAGGTCTTTGAGATGCAAGTTGTCAACAGGTATTGCGAGATCTTTAGGGATTTGCGCTGAAATCGAACTTAACTCAGATCTCAGCTGCTTAGGAGATATCAAGTGGAGGTCCAATTTGTCGTTATATGTTAGTCACGGTATCTAACATAGAATCTTGTATTTTCCTAAGTCTAAATAATAAGTTGTTTGCTGTAATTGCAGAAGCTAAAAAGTTAGTGACAAGACTCATATCTTGAACATGCCTGTGAAGGTTTTGGAAAGATTCCTTGACGATCATAAGTTTTTGATTGATAGATTTGTGGTGTTTACTCATAGTAGTTTCCATTCTTTTCATAAGGTTAAACTCGCCTTCTATGATAGAGGTACGATTTTTACACAAAAAGTCATTAAAATACATAGAGATTTAAATATAAACAAGTCAATTCATAGTTACACCCGGCTAAAACTGGCGATAAGCGACCAGCTAATGGCCCTCTATAAGAGTAGAGTAGGGAAAATATGTAAGCGTGTTAGTTAGTAAATGTCAGAATAATGTCAGGTATTTTTAAAGTACCTTTAAGTACTAAGATCACAATAGGTACAAAAATTCTCTATGCTAAACTTATTATGCAAGTTTTTACTTCAGATGCACTCTCATACGATAATTACAACGAAGAAGAAACTTTGCTAATAAGTTCGTTGCTACGGAGTCGTGATCGCAAAGTACGCTGCGTGCGCGCACGGTCAAGGCTAGTCGTTCGCTTTTTATCGCAAGAAAGTTCAGCGCTCTCGATCAAACAAACTTAGCTCTATACTTCAATAGATGAATGACTAGTGATGTAACAATAAATCCTAGCTTCTTTACCATTTTTTATTTTTATTTTACTCCATTGGTAAGTAAGAAGGGGAATTAAAATCTAAAGAGTGAAACGGAATTATATAATTATATAATTATTACTAGCGGCCCGTCCCAGCTTCGCCCGGGTAGCTTCAGCCCACTCAACAATTTCCATAAAATGTGATAACCATAGCAGCGCCATCTATTGATTACTTACTCAACCCAGTCGAAAGGTATCGACATCTGTTAGAATCATTTGGAGTTAACAGATAATTGTGACTGTCAAATAATAACAGACAAATAATTAGCAATAAATTAAAATTACAACTATAATTTGAGATTTAAACTATCCTATCTCTCAAGTTGGATCGAACTGCACATGGTGTGCGAATTTTATTATAATCGGTTATGTGGTTTAGGAGTCCATTGAGGACAAACATTGTGACACGAGATTTATATATATTAAGATATTATATATACCCTTTTAAAATTATTAAAACTCGATACGAAATATCTCTAGTAATCGCAGGGACTAGTTGTATCTTGATGCATACTTCTAAACTGGTACAAATTAACATAATTATTCGCTATCAGAGTAATGACGTGTCAGTACCTATTAAAACCACTGACTTAATCTGCGGTAACATCTGACTAGCGAAGTATTAAGTTTTGCTTAGTTTGTTTATAGAGCATCTGATAAATCCAATAATTAGGTGAACGGAAGCCGACGATAAAACTATTAAGGCTTAATCATTCTCTGTAAAATGCTTATAGGGAAAGCACCGTAGAGAAGATTCCACAAAAATAATGATAATGCTGGCAAGATCAGGCAGCATAAATCAAAACGATGACATTTTTTATGAAAAGAAAAAAAAATTACTTTAAAATAAATAAACTCAAGAGAAGTCTGGGAAATAAAGATGCTTGATAACCCAGAATTAAAAAGCAACATATAATTATCAAAATGCGGCTCTGCGCCTAGAATGATCGAGTTAGCAATTAGAACAAGGTCAAGTATTGTCTCAGGAGACCAAACGGACAATGATAAACATGGTGCCTACCGTGGGAGTGATCTTTGTAAACATAGGAGAAACCACTAACAATACTAACAAGACCAACCACTACAATTTCAACCAAACACTAGAAAATAATAATGAACCTAATTCTGTTAATGTTAACTTATATTATTCAGAAGCAAATAGTTTTGATACGAACAAAGTTTATGTAGTAGATGCAAAATTTAATGATGACAAAATCGGCAGTCTGTCTAATAAAGTTGGGTGTGACAGGAATGATATGCAATATAGGTCTTGCGTAAACAACGAGCCAATTATTCATTTCTATGGTCATGGAGATAAGTTGTAGGTTATTAGTACTACGATAGATATAAGTTATGAAGGACTATGTATTCATATAGAACTGAACGAATATGATTAGACTAATCTGGATAATGGATAACGCTTGTTTTTTAAAGTAGAAGATATAGGTTTATCCGCTAACATTCACCTAGTGTTTATATGATTTTTTCTGGGTACTCTTTGTCTTTAGACTAAGTTTATATTTAAATTTTTATGTATTTTAATGACTTTTTGTACCAAAATAAAATAAATAAAAATGGCTGCAGATGGTGCTCAATTTAAAATCATTGTCTCTTTATTCTACTGTCATATTCAAATGATCAACCAGACTACATCATCTGCTTTTGATGTATACCTACTAAAATTTGTTAATCTTTCACGAACTGTGTTACATTGTGGGATCAATCAATTTTAATTATCGTAATAAATCTCATTCGATTAAAATTTGATAATCAACCTGATTCCCTTTGCGAAAATGATTTATTCAATTAAAGCTAATGGGAGTACAAACCCGTAATTACCTAGAAGCAATAAGTCATCCAGTTATGAAGAAGTAGAGGTATAGTTGATTGCCTGCAGGTGATTGTGCCGATGGGAACAACCGAACAGTTACTAAGGCCGCATCATAAGAAGTTTCCTATCAAAACATAACGGTGGTTGCAACACCTCTACTTACTGCAACCTTATCAAAGATATCGGGACTTGATAATAGGTTGCATTTGAGATTATTACGGGTATCGAACATTGATATCTATAATAAAGAAAAATTATGTGATTCACACAAAGCTGGACAAATAATCTACTTTATTATCCTTCACTGTAAGAAAATTACAAAAATAATTAACTGCATTCTCTCTCACACATACAACTTACTGTAAAATCTTTTAATGCGTAACCGTTAATATCCATTAAAATAGTCAAACCAAAATGATTAAATAAAATTAATAAATGATAAATAACACAAATCCAGTTATTAATAGCAGTGAAATTAAAAAGCTAAATGACGGCGACGTTAATTTGCGAAATTCTGAATTTCCATTTAATAAGCTCGAGCATGATGCTATCTCGGTAAAAGCTCTGAAACTGTGTCAAGTTGGAAACATTACACCTCGGGGCTATCTATAGCTAGTTATTAGGTTAACATAAATTGCCACCTTAAACTACAATGTAATAAAATATTACATCTGCGATTGCACTTGAAAAAACATGAGCTGTGTGAAATAACTTGATAAAGAAAAGACTGGCTTGACTAGTAAAATGAAAAAGCAAGACTAAAGAATTTATGATTTTGATAAGATATTATTCCCTTGAATAGAAAAACCTGTAAATTAACTACACTTAACGATGGCGCAGTGGTATCAACCTTGCAATTGAAATAAATGGGCGCGAATTCAATTCCCGTTCATGCCCACACGTATTTGTATGTATTGTTTCATCACCGCTGCTCAATATCGGTGAAGGAAAACATCATAAGGCATGTCTGAGAAGTAATCATTCAAGGGTATGTGACATCCACCAACACGCACGTGGCCGGCGTGTGTAATTAGATAGTCGACAGGAGACCCGTGCCTAGCAGTGGGAGACAGATGAAGTGAAGTGAAAGAGTTTTCACATCTTATAAATTCTGTGATAAAAAACCTATTTGTAAAAAAATCGGAAATATAACGTTAGAAAAAATAGAACTAACAGTAAAGTAAACTGTTAGTAAAAAAACATCGTTATTACCTAAATGCAGAAGCAAAACAAACAAGCATATCAAATTTGAAACAAAACGCACATTTCGTTGATGATATAACATTATTTACAAACATTACTAATCTTGTTATTATACACAACATGCAACTGTCATTTTACCTGATAATATTTTAGCAGAACATCATTAGGGCCAACAAAGTAAGCAGTGAGACTGATGATCAATTCTGTTAAGTCTTACCATAGTCTTACTAACTGATCTTAGTCTCATCCCTACTAATCCCTATTAATATTATAAATGCGAAAGTAACTCTGTCTGTCTGTCTGTTACGCTTTCACGCTTAAACTACTGAACCGATTTGGATGAAATTGGGTATGGAGGTAGTTTGAGACCCGAGAAAGAACATTGTTATAAGAAGATAGTTTTTATCCGACTGCGCAAAAAGAAGGTAATGTTTTGGCGCGATAACCAACATACACGCGGGCGAAGCCGCTGTCGGAAATCTAGTAATATTATAAATGCGAAAGTTTGTGAGGAAGTACTGGCTTTTGTTACTCGTTTACGGGAAAACGGCCAACGAATTTACGGACTGGACCGCTCACTTCTTTGAAGTAAGTTGATTTGAAATGATAAGTTGGGAATAAGTAGTCAAATAGATGCAATTTATTGAAGATTTGACTGCCACATAAGTATGTAATAGTAATTTTTGAGTAGGTACTACTGTTGAGTGTGAATGTTAATCGTGTACTGTTGTGTTATAATAATTTACAATGTGACGGAAAAGTGTGTTACTATCATGATGAACAAAACTTGCCTCGAGTAGTCGTGTAGACGATAGCGTAGGGTCTCATAGGGGTAATAGCTGGGCGGGGGATGTCAGTAGTTCGTTGCACACTTCAAGTGAGTTGGTCTGCGTACGCCGCGAAATTAGCTTTGCGTTTTTAGTTATTTTATAATTTTTTTAAACCTGGATTAACATAGAGTAAGTACTTTTTATCTTGGTGGGTAATATGTTTTGTTGTGATTCTTATGTTATGGACATCACAAATACAAAGACACAGACATACGGTAGTATTTTTCTAAATGTCAAGTAATTTATCTTCCAAACACTTTAGGCTAATGATTCAAATTATTATAACCATCGTAATATTTGGTGAGCCCTTGAATTCTGTAATAATTACAAAACAAAGTACATCATAATTACACCAAATGACGTCAATAAACAAAATCTGTGGAATAATAAAGATAATAGTAATATTTATGAATGAAATTTGGGAAAACAATGGATTTGAATTGAAAACGGAAACAATTCGGACCAGGAAACTAGAATCACCAACGGATACGAGTGTAATGTCAGCTTATTATACGCACATCACAAATGCAATGTCATTATAATATAACCAAATGACTGTAACATAATACATAATAGGATATTTAACATTTTTATTTAATAGATTAAATATATGCCGAGGTTAACGGCTCTCATGTTACACCAGCTTTGTTTAGATACTTCACACACGCTGGCCAAGTGCGGGTTGGTGGACGTCGCGTCACATGTCTTCGAATGGTTAGTTTTTAGATATGCTAGTTTCCTCGCAATGTTTTCCTTCACCGATATTGAGCAGCAGCGATGAAACATTCACACAAAGATGTGAATCAAACTCGCGAACTTATTTTCTGAGGCGAGGCCCGTACGGCTGCGCCACAGCTGTTTAATTTGTTTAGATACTAGGAGTCTATAGTAGAATAATGAGAGGAGATGAGACTATGTCTATTCTATTCTGTTCCTTAATGCACCAATCATACCTAAGATTGGCTATTAAAATATTTCTGTTACAATAATCAAACAATTAACATTTCATAATCGACGAAAAGGGCTCTAGATAAATTATATAGCGAACCGATAACGAAAGTTTTAATAGAACAAACTGTATTTGATTGACATATGATTATCACGTGACATGAAGGCTGAAAATATTTGAATCCCCACACGTGGTCCCCGGGTGGTGCATATCAAGTGACAATCAACTGGTGGTAGGCTTCGGCCGTGGTTAGTGACCACCCGCCAGACAAAGCCGCACCGCAAAGCGGCCTTGCCGTGTTCCGGAGCGATGTCTGGTGACACCATACAGAGAGGGTGGGTCGGAAATGTTGCTCCTATAAGGTTACTAACCTTAAGGAATCTAATTCCACTGCCTCCTTCTCGCCGATAATCATTCGTAATCACGAGTGAATCGATATACTGGGCTGGCACGTTCCATCGTAGACTACATCATTGCTTAACATAAGGTAAGTTGTAGTCAAGTGCCAGCCTATCGAAGAATAAAAAAAACATTTCGAATGTGAATATCAATTCGATACATTTTGTTCTTTTCGATCTTTCGGTATTTGTCTAGGGGCCAGGTTGTGCTGCAGTTCTTTTTGTGTCAGTTTAACTCAAGAGGCAATAATTTATTCAGGGTTGTGCCGCAGAGGCAGTTTCTTTTTGTGTCAGTTTAACTCAAGAGGCAATAATTTATTCAGGGTTGTGCCGCAGAGGCAGTTTCTTTTTGTGTCAGTTTAACTCAAGAGGCAATCATTTATTCAGTTCATAAGGCTCCTATCAACCGTAAGACGTAAACCACCCACAGACAGGTCCTTAGTTTCTACTGTAATCTATGAACAAACTAATTTGCTATGGGTTCGATAATGCCCACTCTAAAAGCTTGTTATGAATAGTAACGGTAAACACGGCGATCCTTCTGAACTGTACAGCAAATTACAACACTATTATGTCTTTAAAAGGTAATAAAGAAGCTGTACATTATCTTAAAACTGCTAGAATTCACACTAGAACCCCCCCCTCCCATAACTTCTCACGTTATGAAAAGATATCACTCCTATTAAAATACATTTTTACTAGGTACTAAGACAGCAACAAGCGTTGCTAATTGACGTAACTAAATAAATTCAGTTGCAGTGCAGTTGCATGTAAGTTTCAATCAAAACAGCCCTTTTCGTACTCTCGTAATTTTGACAACCGCTGTCAGATACGCTCGCGTCAGGTTCGCGTCACGCGAGCGCTTTAGACTAAATATGACAGCTAAACAATTAATTACAAGAATACCATTTTGCACTAAGACGAAAACTTAATTGCAACTCCACCGCAACTTGATCGCAACTGCAACTGCAACTGAAATTACGTGAATTAGGGCACTGATGAAGACTGAAGACATCACAATAATCATGCAACGCCAGAAGAATCACTTGCGGCCGACCCTTTAGATGTATCTAACACAACCAAAAGTTACATTGTATGTATTCTGTAAGTTGCAATAACCTCCTAATTCTGGCTGCTATAAAACTAAGAAAATCAATGAACCCTAAACTTAAACAAAATAATTAAACGGTGCTCGCTTGAGCAGCGGTGGCGTAGCGGTATTGGGCTCGCCTTTGAAATATAAGGTCGCGGGTTTGATCCCCAGTCGTGCTCACACTTTGTGTGAATTGTTACATCGCCGCTGCTCAATATCGGTGAAGGAAAACATCGTGAGGAAACCGGCATGTCCAAGAACTAATCATTCGAGGACATGTGCCATCCGCCAACCCGCATTTGGTCAGCGTGTGGGGATTAAGACCAAAACTCTCTCAACTCGTAAGCTAAAAACGCTTGGGAGTTCCATCTCCGATATAAACGTCAATTATGACAAAGAAGACAACAAATTAATAAACAAACATCTTCATCACTAAGACAACCAACATTTTTAAACGATAATTGATCTAATGAACATGGTACATGATTTATCAGAAGAAGCATGGCAAGCGATTAGGCTAATTAACAAGAATGTGGGGGCGTTGGATAAAACTACATGTTCACTTTAGTGAGATATCGATGTTACTAAATTGTAATTACACCACCAAAACATAACAGCTTTATTCATAAATAATATCAAGTTAAAATATTAACAAAAAAAAACCGACTTCATGGATGCCATTCTCAGAACTAAACCAAACTGAAATGGGACCACACGGGAAGCATCAGATTTCAATTAAAAAAAAAATATCAAAATCGGTTCACCCATTCGAAAGTTCTGAGGTAACAAACATAAAAAAACATACAGTCGAATTGATAACCTCCTCCTTTTAGAAGTCGGTTAAAAAAGTTATAAGACTCTTTAGTTAAAATGGACTTTGTCTCTATCTTACTAATAGAAATGTCAAGATAATAGACAAAGACAAATGAATTATAAACCTATTTTAGATATAATGACCTTAAAATACGTTTATGAATACCGTTTTTGAATACTAGGGTAAATAGAATGCCTAAGTGCGAAACTAGTAACCAAAGGTTAACAGTAATTTGATAACTATCCAAAGTAAGTAATCTGAGTTCACTCAGATTACTTACCTTACATTTGGACGTCAGTATACCTAATGTGGTTATAACTGACTCGATTATTATTAACGTAAACACGATTATGAGAATGAGAAAATTGTTGTACTATACCTACATACAATTTCAAGTTAACGTTATCAAGATCATGTGAGTGAGAAAAAATTACACTACACCCCCATATCGAAAGTAAGCCCTCAACTTGAAAACAATCCTCGTACCAAACATAACCTACAGACAGATAGTAAGAACATTAACATTCATCCTGACCACAAGAGTTCAACATCGATTCACTTTCGCCGACCGGTATCGATACAAATCTAACAATCGTGTCAAAAGCTGCCAATGTTTATGAAACTGCAATCAAAACGATTGTAAGTACGCACAAAAAGTCATAATGTGAAGTTTGGACATAATATCCATCTTTCTTATTCAAATAACAAAATTTAAATCTATCTTTCAAATTCGTCTCACTATTGAGGGAGCAAAACTTCGAAGTATGATTTTTACAAACTATATTCGCAAGCGTCTATAGGCCGACCGTTTAACTCGCGTATCGCCATCTGAGGTACGAAGTCATAAAACATTAATTAAATCTCTTTAAGAACTATTTAACCACAGGTAAAAGTATTGTAAGACTATTCGTCACTAATATCCATATCGCTTGAATCACCGTCACTGTCTGTGCAGCTTGAGGAGTCACAATCTTGGCGATAGGCAATACGCGAGTTAAACGGTCGGCCTATAGTAGTCTCTTTTACTTAGTTTAATCTAGTAGGTACATATTGCAAAGTCTTCACAGACTTAAATTGATTTATGGGTTGTCTATTTGAGAAAGAAACACTCTGAAAGCCTTTCGACCAGCAAACCAAAAAAATATAAACAGCCTGTTTTCTATAAAGCCTAAGTCTTTGTGCTAAGCAGTCCTTAGCAAAAACTAGCCTCGTCTCCGAAGTGTTCCTGTATAACCTTACTATACTATAATGTATATAAATAATGCAGGATGTGGATAGTAGTAGCTATGTGTAGCTTTGGTCGGGTTATATTTCATTGAGCGCGCGCGAGTATGTTGAAGACGCCGATTACACAGCGAGAGTTCTGCTGTTAGATTCCCAAGTTCTACGTGACATGTGCTCGGGGAACACTTTGTATGAGAGGGTATCATGTAAATAAATAACTTTTCAATGCCCCACGGCTATAGATGGGTATTCCCCCTGTTATCTTTATAGCTCATAATTGAATTTAGGTCTTTATCCACACACGCTTGCCAAGTAAGGGTAACAATCGCATAAGGGTAGCTATCGCATGTCCTTAAATCTGAAGTTCTAAAATATTGCGGTTTCCTAACGATGTTGTCCGACACTGACAATACCAGCAGCAAGAACACTTCACACAAAAATGTATGGGCACTACCCCCGATAGAAACCGCGTTTCATGGGTCAGCCTTACGACGAATACTTGTCTCACGGATGGTAATAAAAATTTCGCCCAGTGAAAATATAAACTATACTTAACAGTTTAATCACTAGCTTCTCTCTCAATATCTTCAATACCATAAAAAACTGAGAACGCGGAATCAATAGAACTCGAGAATTTGACCGCAGAACTTTTGGTATGTGATTGACGCCGAACCATTTGCTGGTATCCTTGAGAACGGGTCGCGGTTGAATAGTGTTATATAAAGCGACGTGAAATTGTGATTGTTTTCTTTGCGAATGTTTCATTCTCACGAATGAATGGTTGTGCTATTATATTAGACCTTTCTTAATATTTGTGACGCTTATGAAGCTACTAAAGATTTGTTTTACATCGGTTTCGGGTTAACCAAAAAAAAATTATGCTTACGTACAAATTTTAAGACACCAAAAAATATTCCAAACATTCATACTAATAACCAACCCTAGAAATAATATTCTGGGATATTAACACACACGGCCATCTGATCCCAAACTTGCACTAGCAAAGCTTGTACTATGGAAACCAGATAACTGGTAATATACTACATATAATACTTTTCTTTTGCAAATACATACTTAAATATAGATAATAATTACACCCAGACACAAGACAAAAGCAAGTACTTACTGACCACGCCACCGGTCCATCAAATTTATAGATGAATTCATACATATTTCATAGGATTTCGATTTAGGTCTTGTTTCAAAAATAAGTTATATTAAAATTAACAATACTTCTCGTTCCAAAAATGATGGATAGTGGCAATTTGAGAGTGTTACAAAAATATACAAAGTAGAAAATAACTTTTCATACGCTGAAGCTGACTTTGCAAACCTTACAAAATGCATCGATCACATTGATGTATGTCGATAGTCAATAGCTACCGACAGACGGCAGTAACTCTCATCTAATACCGTTGCTCCCGTATTTGTGAGCTAGACTAGCTGTAAAGCTTAAACCAGGGAAGTTTATTTGTCGATTCATATAAGGATTTATGCAAGCTCTTATGAATGAAAAGGATTACAAGTATGAAATCCTACTAATATTATAAAGGCGAAATTGTTAGAATGTATCGATGCCTGGATGTATGAATGTATGTTTGTTACTCTTTCACACAAAAATTACTGGATGGAATTGGTTTGAATTTGACACAGAGGTAGACTAAGATCCACACGGGCGAAGCCGTGGGCGGAAGCTAGTTAAGCATAGTAAATATTAAAATTGGTGAAGCGAATGAAATGGGTGGATTAAACCAACCAGTAACTTATGAAATTATTATTCAATGGATTCAATTATTAGTCAAAGTAATCAAATGCTTAACTAAAATCAAAACACTCGCTCATTGACAGCGTAAGATAAATAAAATTAGGTCAAAGATTAACAGTTGTCGTAAATTTTAGTTGCTATCTAATCTATAGAAGTTATAAACTGCATTAAGTATGTAAACTATGATGATAATAATTAAGTATAAGAACATCATAGAAATTTTAAATCATTGTAAAAAGTATTCTGAAACCTGAATACCTGAACACGCGTTAATATCGCCTATCGCCAAGATTCTGACTCCTCAAGCTGCACAGACAGTGATGATGATTCAAGCGATATGGATATTACTGACGAATAGTCTTACATTACTTTTATCTGTGGTTAAATAGTTCTTTATGAGATTTAATTAATGTTTTATGACTTTGTACCTCAGATTTTTTGGACCACGTGTGGGGATTCAGATAAAAGGTGCACTCCCACGGACGCACTGACTCAGCCCCCAAAAAAGTCGTCAGTTAGTTAACCTCAAGAACCTATGATTTTATTGTGTTAGTTTTGTAATTCCTTCAAGTAGCAGAATATGTAAACATGAGTAAAATTAACGAAAATTAAAAAAAAGTTATAGTACGAAGTGCTCCAGTGCTCCAGGCCTATTAGTTGTTCATATTTGACCATCGCATAGGTATCTTACCTGCTGTTCTGACGTAACCTCCTCTCTGCTGCTATCATCTGTAACAATAAAATAATCCTTCTTAATACCATCTTCTATCTATCTTCTTCTAAATACAATAATATAAAAGAAGAGTCTGACTGATTGGTGACATATCAACACATAGCCCAAAGCGCTAGGTTTAGACTCCAAATTGGCACAAAGGTTCCGTATAAGGTTTAAGGGGGCAATCACAAAGGATTTTTCAAAACTAACAAAACTAAGGAAGTTCAGTGAAACGAGAGTCCAAAGTTTGTATGAAGAAACAAGATTAGACATAATAGTTAGACAAATTGATGCGAAACTTCGTATGAGTACTCCTGGCGGTACTTAAGCACGTGTAACATGATTTTCATAATTCAACCATTAGAGGGATGAAATGGGGTATTTATTAAATAGGCACATAACTTAACACGTGGTAGGCTGCGGCCGTGGTTAGTGCCCACTCACCAGACAAAGCCGCACCGCCAAGCGGCCTTGCCGTGTTCCGGTTCGATGTCTGGTAACACCATTTAAGAGGGTGGGTCGGAATTGTTTCTCCTTTATGCTTTCTAAACAAATCGAGCCTCATTCCACTGCCACCTTCTCACCGAAAACCATTCGTAACCACGAATGTGTCGGTACCTATAGTGGGCAGGCGCGTCCCATCGTTGACTACACCATTGTTTAACATCAGGCAAGTTGCAGCCAAGCGCAGGCCTATTTCAGGATAGAAAAACATCTGTCATAAAATTTCGAATATTGATTTAAAACTATAGGTACTATGACGCCATCTCATCCTATTTCTTACTAGACTATACTTCTTATCCTACTTCCTACTTAATATTATAAATGCGAAACTTTATACAGATGTAGATGTTTGTTACTCTTTCACGCAAAAACTACTGCATGGATTAGGATGAAATTTGGCACAGCAATAGATTATAGTCTGGAATAACACATAAACTACTTTCTAAACTAGTTTTTAGGTTTAAACAAACCTAGATCGGGCATACCGTTTAGCAAACTTAGCTAATGCCATATATACCTGTACCTAATTTAGTCATTATGATTTTAGTTTTACATACTAACACAATATCCCTAGGTATCATCATCATCATCATCAGCCTATCCTAGTCCACTGCTGGACATAGGCCTCTCCTAAAGCACGCCACTGAGCACGATCCTCGGCTACTCTCATCCAACTCTTACCAGCCACCTTGCAAAAATCGTCACTCCACCTAGTCTGAGGGCGCCCTACGCTACGTTTGCCTAGGTATTATTTAAGCTCTATGTGTATGTGTTTTTTGTCTTATTAATACGCGAGAGAAACCGCGAGCGGAAGTTTGTTTGTAATAAACATATATAATTGAAATTAGTTAGTTTACACTTCTATTAGTATGTCGTAAACAATAACCGTGGGAACTAAGTGACACACACGAATACTATTTCAGCGTAATTCAATTCGTGAACTACATTATCTATATTACATGGTGGCGCCTACATTCTAGGTACAAACATTTTGCCTACAGACAAAATATGTACTCAATAGTAGGTATCTATACTAATACTAGCTACCCCAGCGAACTTTGTACCGCGTATTACTAATCTAATACGTATGTATTTTTAATGCCACATTATATAAAAATAATAACGAAAAATTTCGTCCAAAAATTAAAAAAAAAATATTTAAGGGTGAACCAGTTTTGTCCGTTTGAATTATCCAGGTATTAGTGTAGGCTTGACACTACTGGACAAGCCTTTTTTAAAACATGGCACTTATTTGAATCCGTAGCAGAAACCAAAGAAAGGTCGGAATTTAAATTAGCAACACCAAAATCCTTTACAATATATAGAACAAGAAATCCTTGTGCACACATATACATAACGTTCACAGTGTCATGCCCTGAAAACTAATAAAACAAGATCTGTTAGATTCCAACATTCATAAGCAACCGTGACAATCTGCTTCACTCTATTAACTATGAGAGAGACAAACTCTCAAACGGTATAATGCTCTCAGTATTACCTACTGCGGAAAAAGGCTTGTGACATCACAAATTTCTAGGATTGGTTAGCAAATCTACATCCTTACAGTCAGATTCCATTCTCATCTGACGATTATAATCTAGTTTTACGTTTTCAATAATAATAACTACAGGTAATAAAAACAGAAAATTTTATCTTTAGGAGACTTAGCTGCCAATGAATTCCCAATGTTCCCGAAGTCTCTTAGAGAAAATACCAAACCGCAAAATAATCGAAATGTCCGGTCACAAAATTGATATTAACTTCAATTACTGAGTACATATGCACTTAAAACCCATTTCCCAATAGTACTTAGCAAATTATTTACGCAATTTTATACCAACTAAAATAAATGGAGTGAAATGTTATTGACCTTACGTTTTATGGTGACCAGTCACGCATCAGGCATTTAGCTAAATAAGTTACATTTGTAAATAACGGTAAAGGTTCTGATATAACATCGTTCACTACATTAACTTACTCTATAAATATATATTGAATAAAAACTTTTAAAAAGTCAATTCAATAAAACAAATCTCATAGAGGTTCGTTGATGGTTCTTAATATTTATTTGTAGGTGATTAATTCCATCAAATGCAACTACCACGCGGATTATTAAATAATTTATAATCATAAACAACCAATCATGGAAACTGAGACACAGTAGTCGAGTTTTTAACATTAGTCGTTACACAGGCCATTGACAATTTGGAGGTAGACAAACACAAAAACAATAAAGCCATCCCAATTGTTAACTTAACAACCGTAAAACCAACAGAGTTAAAGGGAAATAACAAATACAAAGATTTATGAACGGCGAGCGAGCACATTTTGTTTGCTCAGTGCATTCACCCTCGCTCGTGACAAACCCATCCCGACATAACATTATAACACATCACACTATAACACATCACACTATAACAAACTTGCTAATGCAGCTCAACAAATGAAATATTATACAGCTGAAGCTAACAAAATAGTACTAAATCATAAGACATTCAACAGTATAAATAAAATGGCAGTTGACGTAGCGGCACGTTAAGGAAGAAACATTTCGCGAAACGTTCCACGATCTAATTTACTTGATTCTACAAAAAAAACTTGTTATACAGTCGTAGTTCAATGCCTTGTTATGTGTTTGTGTGTATAAATGGGACCATATTAACATGCTTTTCTTGTTTTGTAAATGTATTAAGCACAAATTGCTTAGACCACTCGAAACATCTTAGTGAGATATTTTCTAGACTATCATATTTATCGCTTTTTATTATACATCTAAACAGTACATCATTTTTTGTGAGTGTGACTAAAACATGTAAATGAGTAGAATTTCGTTTATTTGGTTTAAAAGAAAAACGATTCTTATGTCTTTTAAGTAGTTAATTAAGTAATTCAGTAAAATACTGGCTGTAGTAACAAAGTGAATTGTAGCAATGTACTAAAAAAAGGTGTCAGTAATACATTTTATTGATATTGGTAACCACTAACAAATAACAGGGCGGTGAGGAGGCAAAAAGCGAGATGATATCACGTAATACGTCCACGGAACACGTTTAGCTCGTAATGACAAACATAATCAATTTACGAAGACCGACAGACGGGGCGAAGGAAAAACTGAAACCGCTGTAATGAGTTAGTGGACTTTGAATTAAACTTTTTGCGTTGATCAAGCATGTACTGACGATGGTAAAAAGATATATAAAGTCGGTACAATTTATGCAGATTCTGCGCATCAGGAAGTAAATTGAAAACTAAGGTTAAAAACCACTACAGCAAATAAGTGGAGACTCATTGAACCCATTCATATCCATTTAGTCGAAAATTATTCTCATCTACCTAATACATACTTCAGGCATAGAATAATGAATATATATTTATCTATGCTTATTTATCTATACATTTTTCACGAAGTTATGGAGATGTGAAGGTAAACAAATTATTGCATCTAAACTGACCATAATTTTTCGTTTTAACCTTCACATTATAACAACAATACTCAAAACACTAATGTCTGATGTCACACTGCCTACAGTTAGCAAAAATAATGAAAATTGGTTTTATCTGACCATGATCATACCAACTTGAGGTTTGCCGGACGTGACCTTATAAATGACATCATTTATTTGCATATAATGTTGCACTACATTTGGATATCAAGCCTCTATTTTAAAGATCATAATTTAAGATCTAGATACTAGATTAGATTTAATTGTTAAGTTTTTATACATCCTTGGTGTTTTATGAAGGAAACTGTTACCATAACTCAGTTTTAGGTTAGGTAAGATGCTAGGTAATGTGTAATTTATTTGTTGTTATTGGTAAGCCCAAGTAATTCGTTTAGATACTACTTTCAGCCTTACAGAAATTATATTCGTTTTAAGAAATATACACAATTACATTACATATAAACAAAGCCGTCGGTCCCGGTTGTCATTTAACACATCTATGACAATCGTTACATGTAGTCAGAAGTCAATATAATCTGACACCTGGTCTAACCATCTCGGCTACTGGTTCCCTACGGGTTTCGAGGTCTTATGGCAGTCGGTCGTATAATTCTGGTAGCTAGCCGCATTAGGTTAGACTGGGAGCAGACCCCAATAGATATGGGAAAAAGGCCAAGGGTAATGAAGATGACATTATATACAAAGCTATTTTGCCCACTTTACTTCTAAACCAGCTTAATTACCTCGATCCAAGACGAATATATACATATCGAAGGTAGAATTAAGTTTACATTAACCGCAGTTCCTGTTTTGTCACGCTTTTTGTTACTCGATTAGCGAGTTAATCAAAGTTAAATTGACAATTGATTATGACTTAAAAAAGCTAAGCTATTGAGAGAGAATTTCCGTGTTTACTGTTTTTATCTTCAGAATGTGACTAATACTTGTGTTACACATAAGGTGATTAATCTCCTAGTATGTTATGTTGCCCATAATGAAAATATGTAAAAACTAGAAGTCAATGCACTGAAACACAAAGTAACCAACTAAAGGATAGATCTAAAGATAGATAGGAAGGTGATATGACAAAGTTAAGGTGACGTTTTTAGGTTAATTCCTGAACTAGTCTTACTAACACTAACTGTAAACAATTAATTGATGTGAACTAACATTTTTACAAGATGACACTTAAGCATATCACACTTAAGTCTGCAGAATAGTAGAATAATAAAGTGACGTACATTTGTCATAATAATGCACTTTGTTTCCAAGATATCTTATCATTACGTGGAGATATTTTCATATTTGTTTTAGGATGAAACCATGCAATAATTTAATTACCTATGTAATTGCAAGATGATAAAAAACAGTAGTAAAGTAAAAGCATATACTCGTAATGACAATATTTTCAATTGAAAACCACAAATATTAAAAATTATTGAAGTATTTATAACGACCCAGATATTAGATAATGTACACAAAAATCTTATAGGAAGACTATGAAGAAAGAAGTAGGTACAACAAAAAATCGTAGTTGTTTACAGTACACGCATTTCTATGCAGTGTGAGAATCGACATTTAAGCTACAATTTTTGCGGAAGACTGTTATTATTAAAAGCTACAAGAATGATATCAGTTAAAAAGTTATCTATAAAACTACATCCGTGTATCAATTTCTTTTCTTTCGCTTATTATAAAACATATCAATAAAATCGTCGGATGCATAGTTGCTGTTTCCTGTAGCTATCATCGTGGCAATATATTTATGAGCTACGGAAGTATTTAACTAATTAATAAAATTCTCTAAGACCAGTGTGAGTGAGGTCTTTGCTGAAAGCAGGTTACCTACTATTGCGTAATAAATTGGTAGGTAAGTGGGTAAACATAGTTGGAAACACAAGAAACAAATATTCAGCACAACTAGATTAGTAGAAATCAATATTTAGACGAGATCAAGATCAAAACAGTAATAGAAAATAAAACATAATTGAAAAATACACACAATGTCTCGAGATTGGATAAATAAATAAAGACAACATGCAATCCAAAGTTACACAACAAATATTACATTATCCAATAAGAAAATCATTGACAAAAGTCGTGCCTGTGGGGATAAATATTAAGACAACATATTTAGATCACTAAACAAAATGTAGTAAAGCTTTACAACCTGTGGTCTAGACAATAATTCACTATGTACCGTTTAGTCGAAGTCTAGACGCACATAGTTGAAACAACCAAAACAAAATTGCTAAACATCAAACAGAGGCATTGTTTTGCCGGAATTCTATAGTCACGTGAACTTAACTCGTACACAAAACTACTCGCGATACTTAGTTATGTCATTGTATAACTACATAACTGTACTGATAGTAGATTTAGGCACCTGTGTGTCTAGAAAATTCCAGACATTTAAACAAGCTTTGCTTTATATGGGTGGTGTATGTACCAGATTTAATTACCTCCTACACAGTTTAATTTGGTGCAGACTAAGTGTTTGGAAGTTTTCAGTTGATTTTGTCGTTTGATGAAAGTGTTTCAAAGTGGGAGTTCACACTAATCAGTAAAGATGCTAATGTCGTCTAGATAAAATAATTAAATGAAACTTTCACATTCACCCCTTAAAAGTATAACCATGAATATTCACACGTTTAATCAAACCAAGTCAGTTTAGAATTCTGATAAGATTTCACTGCTAAACTATTCGACGCAAGTGCAATTAATTCCTAAATCGATGTTGAAAATTGTAATCATGTATCAGGACATAGTCTTTGGCAACACCATGCGAATGATGCATGCTTACTTTATCTAATCACAGATTAACAAGACCTAGTTAACCTAAATCAAGGATTAGTCACGGTTGATGAGTTTTACAAGTGGTCACATTCCATTAATGCAATCAAAATAATATCACGAATATACGTCAATTGTGAGAAGCGCCGGTGGCGTAGCGGAACGGGCCTCGGCTTAGATTTTCAGTCATTTACATGTTTGTGTGAATTGTTACCTCGCCGCTGCCTAATATCGGTGAAATAAAACATCGTGAGGAGACCGGCATCCCTAAGCATTAATCATTCGAGGAAATTTGACATCCACCAACCCGCACTTAGCCAGGGTGTGTGGATTAGGGCTATACTAGAAGAAGGCCTAAAGGACCCGTGCCCAGCGGACAGACGGGACAGTTAAAAGGGTTGAAATGACGTCAATCTTGTGGAAATCTGAAACTGTGGTTTGAGACAATTTTTAGGAATACAGAAATGTACACATGCGGCTTAAATGGTTTTAAATTGAATGTGGGACGGATAATAATGAACTTAATCATCAAACGAACATAAACCAGGTCGTTTCATCATTTGGCCCAGATGCAGTTGATACAGATAAGATAACCGTAGTAGACCATGTATGTTTACGTGATAGAGCTCTCAAGGCCGACAGGTGCGACCCTGCTGTAATGGGTGCTATTGATTATTTGCAACCTTTTGCCGTAGGCGCCATTGGAGTTTGACGTCAATGATGTGATAGCTTATCAAAAGCGTACATATAATGCAGTTATAGCCATTTCTGCGAATAATAATATTTTCACACATACACATAGGTAGTCCCAAATTAAGCGATTTTATTTGCTTGTTTTATGGGTAGGTAATAGGAACGGATATAATACTTAAATACATTTTTTTCGTTAATACATACATATCTTCTATAATATAAAAATGAATCGCAAAATGAAATTTTTCGAAATTATCGTGCTCATCATACAAAGATTTGTCCTGGGTGGGAATCTAACCCACGACCTTCGGCGTAGCAGTCAGGGTCACTAACCCCCAGGCCAGTTGATAATGCTTATCTTACGAGAATTCAATAGGTAACTACTATTCGTAATGTCATCAATGATTTGTGTCCTGTAACATATTCCTCAGTGATATTTTTTTCATTAGATGTGCAAAAATTCATTTCTAATGAAAAAGAATTACTCCTCATGGTAATTATTCGAGGACATGTGACACCCAGCAACCCGCACTTAGACAACCACGTGTGTGGGTTAAGGCCTTAACTCTCTCAACTCGTAAGATAGTTTAGAGAAGAACTCCATGCCCAGAAGTGTGACTCTAGTAACGGTTGAATTGAAGTATGCGTAAACAAGCATACCGCCTGCCTAGTGGTAAGCAGTTACAGTAGCTTATAGGCATTTTCAACACCAGAGTCATCACGCGGGCTACCAGCTGACCCTGTAGAAGCCCTATCACCTACTCCTTTTTCAGACGACCCCATGCTGTAAGGTTGACTACTTGTTATTACGCAGTAAGCTGTTATGAATTTAAATCATAAAAAATACTAGAGGCGATATAGAGACTAAACATTATCAAAGAACAATAGATCGTAAACATTGCTTCCATTACTTGCGATACTGTTAACTTGAAGACTGTAAAACATTATCTAGATAGAAGATTGTTATCGAGTAAATCAACTTCTGTGGTTACATTCAAGTACGTGCTTAGGTACTACTTAACTAAATGCATTAAGCATTTACTGATTTCTTTCTCCCGTGATTGATACAATCAGAGAGCTACAAGAATGCTGAACACCGCTGGTTTATTTGGCAAAACTGCAAATATTTTAGACCGAGAGAGATAGAAACATCCTAGACAAATTACATAAGCAAGCGATAATGATAGTGTAGAGGAGCGGTAGACTAAATCAAAGGAAACAAGGTGTGAAGGTGGTAAAATAAAACTTTATTTTTGTGCAGCACATGTACACTCTAAAGAAATGTGAGAAAGTAAAACTAATGACATAAAAACGACAGAAAAAAAACTAAATACAATAAAACGTATACAAGATGCCAAAAAGATTGACAAGAACAAAATGTATGGGATTGAAATTAACCTTCAATTTCACGTGAGAATGTTGTGTCAATCCTATACATTTTATTCTTTTCGGTTGTTCGTTACCGCTTCACTATGTAATTTGTCTAGAGGACAAAATAGAGGTAGCACATAGCGAACTTCGAATCGGCTGCGACATTCTCGCTGGGGAGGTACCTCCAACTTACAGAATACACGCAGTGCTTTGATTATTCATAGGATTGAGTAGCCAGAGGAACCGACATCCCAAAGTTCACGACAATCTAACTTTCCAACTCCTCCTATAATCTTTCTGATTATACGTGCGGGGTGCAAGACAGTTTAGGTGACCCGGTACTTAGCCGGGTTCAAATCACGAGTCTCTTCATGACGCCGCGATTGATCCTGGCTTAGAGGAGTAGCTTATTGGATTGTGGTGGCGGGACAACGTGCAAGTGATGTTTCTGATATTGCAACTATTCCTTATACCTGGTAACCGCTTACCAAGTGCCGTATGATTAAGTTTGCCGATTTCTGTTAGTATAAACAAATAATAAAAATAAAATGAAATGAAAAAAAAATGGCTTTTTTAATACGACTCTAAATAAAAATAGACCATTAGAACAATTGGATGAGACGATACAAAGTGAGGACAATCGCTAGTAAACTAATAAGAACATACAAAACCTTAAGTCAGTGCTCGCTTATCAGTTTGACGGTAGCAAATATTTGAGAAGTGTTACTGTCAATATGCTATCTTGGAAAAGAAAACATGTAACAGTTTTCACAACGCTACATATAAGGACTAACCCCCTCCTTAATTATAAATGTCTGACAAGATTATAGGTTTCTAATTAGTTTGTCGCTGTCTGTCACCTTGACATTTCTTCTAGAAAAAAGAGATATTTGAAGTATAGAAGCTAAGATTTTTATGAATAAGACTGTAACACTAGTGACTCTGCTTTTACACTTTAAGGAAATTATACCTATTATGGCTTCAATTCATTATAAACTACAGCTACACAGAACTGGAAGTTGAAAGTGCATCCAAAGAAACGCTCTACAAAAATCTTTTTTTTATTCCATCGTTACCAATGTAATGTCCTATTTAGTACAATTGTCAGAATCTGCTTCATAAAACCTGACCTATAAATTAATGAACATCCATGTTCCATAATTAAGTAGATACAAAAAACAAGTTTAATCAAAATGATAAAAGGGATATATTTATTTAATAAGCACCTGCCATATTTAATGTTAAACATTAAAGCTTTCACACTGAGCTTTCAAGAAATCTATGAAAGTTTTCACAAGTTCTCCCCGACCTACATAGCTACGGATAAACAATTTTTAAAGAAGAAAATAAACCAGCTTTTTCAAGATTTTCTCATCGGCCAATGAGTGGTTATCTTCGTCTGACTGATCACATATCGCGGCAGAAGCTTTGAAAGTTAATTTGTAATGTGACATACAAGTAGTGGATATAGACCGCCTGGGGCGAATGCTTTCTACAAATCTCTAGAAAAGTTGGTCATTTAATAAATGAATCAAGAAAATAGGTCTTACTTTCCCGTCACTAAGAACGATACTTTTACTAAAAAATCTGAAATCCATAGAGAAGAAGACATGAAATACTCATTATGGACTATTTACTAATTGTAGAAACAAATACATAGATACTTCAATATAGATACGAAAGAAAGGACTTTTATAAACGAATTTTTATTTGTGAGTGATGGAACCCAAGAAACAAAATAGAAGGATGTAGAGACTGTCATGTCAGAGACATCAGACTGTCTGTCAATACAAAACAAATGTGCCGAAAATCAGTGTTGCCTATTTGAAAGAGTTCCTGCACCTTCTGTCTCTCAAAGCTAACGAACTGCGTGGTGCCATATTATTGGACTGTCACTGAAGATACCAAATTATAAGGTAAGTGTGCCAAATTTAAAGTGAATAAAACTTCAGGAAACGGTTTAATTTCAACATCCGTCACACCTATAACTATTATGGAAGGCAGATAAAGTAAAAGCTCGTAGGAAAATAGATTTATATAAAACTAGTTTTCCGCCCGCGGCTTCGCCCGCGGATGTCGGTTATCGCGCTAAACCATTAACCTCTTTTTTCGCAGTCGGATAAAACTATCCTTTCCCGGGTCTCGAACTATCTCCATACAAAATTAGTTCAGTAGTGTAGGCGTGTAAGCAACATTTTGAAATCGGCAAGCACCCATAGGTATATCCATAAATCTATAGAGGCTTCTTAAAAAATACTACGTCTCTTCTAGACCATGATCATTGTAAGTTTTTCATTCGATGTTTAAGAAGAAATAAAATTTAAATTTCGAATTCTAATAATCGGTCTGAGTTATCAAACGTCATTGTGTCAAAATAAAAAGTAATTTAGCTAAAAAGCACGAAGGAGTATTGATATCAACTTTGAAGAAAATCAAACTCAGAATAATTTCGCAGGCTTCTCCCGCGTAATATTAGGATAAAAATAAAAAAAATTGGAAAAATAAAAGACACGTGTTTCATTATTTGTTTTAAGCTTTATTTATACCGAATTTGAAGTAAATCGGACCAAGGACTAAACAGTTATGGAATATTTAGTATTTCCAAAAAAACTCATTTAACACCCCCACCGGGGGTAGTTTTGGAAAAATAAAAAACACGTGTTTCATTATTTCTTTTAAGGTATATGTGTGCCGAATTTGGAGTGAATCGGACTTCAGACTATACAGATACAGAGAAACTTTAATTTTTACCATTAAAACTCATTATCCACACCTCATAGGGGTAATTATGGAAAAATAAAAAACCCGTATCTCATTATTTTTCTTAAGGTTTATGTGTACCGAATTTTAAATGAATAGGACCAAGGAATAAAAAGTTGCATACAAACTTCACCCCTCTATTTAACCCTCTTAAGGGATGATTTTTGGAAATATTGTTAGCCTATGTCCTATTCTAGGGTATACATTACCTACATTTCAAAGTTCATTAAAATCGGTTGAGCGGTTATGGAGATACGCGGTAACAAACCTTCACACACACACACACACACTTACTTTCGCATTTATAATATTAGTAAGATTAACACTCCTCTACAAATTTTACTACCATGCAATCTCAAAACAAACTAATAGCAATAAACTTACAAAGCTGATTAGGAAAGTTCATTCGATAACAAAAGGTTAAACTGAACGTAGTTTCATTGAATGAGGCAACCGATGCGAATGGGTCACGAAAAACAAACGCCCTGGGTGATCGTGCGCTTCCTGTAAATGCAGCGGCGCGTGCGTCGATACTGTTTCATTTTGCATTAAAATAAACTATTATTGACCCAAAAGATCACAACCGAGCATTATTACCTCATACTATAAAATAAAACCTGCAACAAATTGAATAAAGTCAATGCTAATGACGGAGACAAATGCGAAAAACAGAAAGTCAAGTGAATGAAGTTTAAATGGTATTTAACATTTCGAAAATAATATTTATTTTAATGCAACAGAAAATTGGCGTTTAAGAAACTGAAAGTCACGATAATAAAAAAAAACAAACGTCTAAGTCTCTAGGCTGTAAAGTTTAATGCGTTACAATCACTCAGCTGTGACACGACACAAAGAAAATATAACTGTAGCGATTCAAAAGATAATCGATGACCGCCAGCGGCATCCAAACGAAATCGAAATTTTGAACAATATCTGGCTAATAACGACATAGCGTGAAAGTGAGATTGTACTAACAAAAACGTTCTCGTCACGACCTGCGATGAGACTCGCCTTGACACCACATTGTAAAAAACTGTGCTAAGTGACTCTTAATAACCGCTTAGAAAGTCATAATTTTATTATTAATACCAATAATTTCCTGGGAGGTTAAAGTTCCGCTGGCTTCCGTGCTCGACAACCATTAGCTGAAATACAAACTATTTTGTACACGCAACCAGAATCGAGAGAACTGTTACATCGGATTTACTGCAAGTTACAAACCAGATTACATGTCAAATAGTAGTAATTGTTGGTAGAAATATGACCCTATAATAATAACAATATTTTGGACATTAACACACACGGTCATCTAATATAAAGCTAAGCAGAGCTTGTGTTATCGAAACCAGATAGCTGGTATACTATACGTATACTACTTTTCTTTTATAAATACATCATTCACTTCAACCCTTTTTAGTGTTCAACTGCTAGGCACCGGTCTTCTCTCAACTATCTTACGAGATGAGAAAGTTTAGGCCTTAATCAACACACGCTGGCCAACTGCGGGTTGGTAGATGTCACATGTCCTCAAATGATTAGTTCTTGGACACGACATGCCGGTTTCCTCGCGATGTTTTCCTTCACCTATATTGAGCAGCGGCAATGTAACAATTCACACAAAGATGTGTGGGCACGACTGGGAATCGAAACCGCGACATTACATTTCTGAGGCGTGGCTCGTACCGCTGCGCTACCGCTTTTCTCTAATACATACTTAAAATAAATAATTACACCCGGCCTCAAGACAAACAGACATGTACATAAATGTTTGACTCAGGTGGAAATCGAACCCAAACCTGCGTCGTAAAAAGCAAGTATGTTACCGACCACGCCATCGGCTGCAAAAGTTTCAACCCAAAAAACCGATCTAAAACAAAACGTGAAAATCGTGATGTGGTTTTGTCCGACCTAGCAAAATTAGCTTTCTGAACACAAGTAGGTATACTTCAAACTATATACTATATTTAAATAGATACATAAGTACTAGGTCTTGACGTCTATTACAGAGGATTTAAGCAGTGTTCTTCTGTAAGAAGCACCTTTTCTGATGACTGAATAGACGAATCCGAGAACGGCACGATCGTCCACACCGTGAACAAGTGTGCGCTGCGACTGCTGGAAGAATGTCGCGGGCGTGTCGCTTCCCTCTTTTTACGGCTAATTTATCGAACCAGGCTCCGTCGTGAAACTGCTGACCTTATGTGACACGATTCCTCCACTGGCTCCTATTTTCCGCAAGCTGTTCCCATTTACTGTGCCCAATGTCAAAAGAGGCTAGATCACGCTTGATAGTCTTTAAAGTTTATAGATAAGTATGTGGGGTGAAAGGGATAACCTCTAAACGAGACACATTAATTACCCTCCTTTCGCTCATGTCGATAGTGAAAAGAAAGTATAAAAACGTATA
Source organism: Meganola albula (assembly GCA_936450015.1). NCBI lineage: Eukaryota > Metazoa > Arthropoda > Insecta > Lepidoptera > Nolidae > Meganola > Meganola albula. The sequence goes on along the minus strand of OW388144.1, from coordinate 2,918,020 downwards.
GCAACTTATTAAAAAAACAATTGTCATTGTGCGTACAAAAATCATACGGAGAATGATAGATACAGAAAGAAAGTAACATAGTCAATCATATGAGGGCATTCCAAAAAGTTTCACCCATTAAACGTACCGATTGAACGAAGGTCATAATTTAAGGCGAGATGAGAGTAAACAGTGTACTTTGTAACAATAGATCGTGAATGGTTAAAAATGGCATGCAATTCACTAGCCAGTAACAACGAGCCATTTGCGGTAGCGTACCCACAAAGTGAACGGCAAAGATACAACACAGAGAGAAAAGCAATGAATGTGATATACACACTTATAAAGTTAGGATTCATGGCTTGAAATTTGAGAAACTATACAAGCACAGAAACAATTCATTTGCAACAAATACTAAAATGATTAGTTCTGACATGCCGGTTTCCTCACGATGTTTTCTTTCGCCGATATTGACCAGCGGCGAGGAAACAATTCACACAAAGATGCGTAAGCGTGCCCGGGCATAGAAATCGCGACCTTATATCAAAGGCGAGACCGATGCTATTACAATTAAGATCTGATTCCTAAGAATCAGTAAGATTCGATTCAAAAATTAAATTGTTCTCTATCAAAGCTAGCTATAAGAAAACTAGACAGAAACGGTCTACATCTAATTATCACAAAAAATAAAATCTTTACATGAGCACTCCATGAAACTATGGCTATGTCTTGATAAAGATATTTTTCTGAACTTGGTAAAATTAATGATTCTCGTCTATCACGTTTCTCTTTTTATTATAATGATCCTAATGAACATTGGTTTAGCACTTTCAATACCGCTAAATTATCGATAGTAAATGAAATCCTATGGTCAATGTAAACCCCAGACTATTAAATAAAGAAATCTAAAACATTTGTAGTAAAATTAGATGAGTAATAAAAAGCAATTTTTCTTAATGGAACTATCACATTTCTCCAATAATATACTACACATCATCGTCAGCCTTGGGGTGTTTATTGCCTTTAAAATGCCACAGCGATAGGTTGCCGGATGTTAGCTTCCATCGGCTTCCCGCAATTATAACAATGTCATCCGTGTAGCTGACGCTGCGGCGCCCATTACGTGGTCTCCACTCTAGAACCTTACTGCACATATTCATGTTTAATATATCAAGTTATCATGCAGATTAACTTTTATTTTAATTTGTATTTCAGAATAAATTTTGTTGTAATTAAAGTTTGCCGTAGGTACCCTAAAAGTTTTAGTATGAAGAGAATAGTTTCGCTAATTTGTTGAGCTAAACAGAATTGCAGATACGGTTACACGAACTACGCGTAAACTTGAGAATCGTAAAGTGGTTGAAAGTAATGAGTGTAATAAAATGCTTTGCTGCATCATTTTCTATCTTTGCTAATCAAGCATAATGGGCTTTCTAGCTAAGAGGTTTATGTGGTACAAAAATAACAATTAAAATATTTTCCTTCCGAAATAAAAGTTACATAAAAACGTGGGAACCAGTACAATTTGCTATAGAAATACTTTTGGTCGCATAAAAGCAAAAGTCAATGCCGATAACTAAAATTACTACGCAGCAAACATAACACCAAGTTCCTGTTTCGGAAAACTTGTAAAAAGTGACTAATTTACAACATCATCTGACCGTAAAAGGAGAACAATGATGCCATAAATAATTCAAAAGTTTATTACAATGGCACCTGCGTCCCATGGGAACATTCGCAGGACAAGTCACGCGCTACGGGGCACCAGCTACGTGGGGTTACACAACCTATCATTAGACAAATTAAAGAGTCGACTTCACGGTCATTCTTAGGCACCATATCTAATTAAAAAAATCACTATTCAAAATAAACTAACATCCAGTTTAAACACTAGTCATTTACGTATACTTAATCTGATAATGCCCAATCCTGCAAAAAATATTAATGACAAAGGAAATAAGGTCAGCTTTGTAGCTCAAGCAAGGTCAAAAGGACTCGTAAAATAAGTCCGGATGAGATATACGGAAAATATATAGAACATAACGTATGAAGATAATATCTGCCATGAATTTATTCAGCTATAAATAGTAATTGGATTACTCCAAGCCCTTAAGGCGTACAAGAAATAAAGTTAATGCCGTAGAAATAAACTAGAGCTGTAATTGGATAGCATGTTTATTAAACTAGAACAACACATTTAAATTAAACTAAATAATGCGTAGGCTCGTGGAAGATTATTTAAAAAAGAAAATTCTCTTATTTACTAGAAACAATACCACATAAAAATATGATCACGCGATCGACACAACCTGGAATTAAATCTATCTACAGTAAAGCGACCGCGGCAGACACTCCCGTGATTTATGACAATTGCAATGCAGTGGACGCTATAAATTTTACCTCATAATTGGTATTTAGGACACCGACTGAGACAGCATTCGACGGCATTTCTGTAAGAACTCACGCGACCCAATCGTTCGATATTGTAACTGCAGTATAACGTGAACATGTGAAAACATTCCATTTAAAAATGAGTTTTGTTGTTTGTAGATTAACATCGTCCGCAGCAAATAGTGTCAAGTGCAAGTTTCACGAAAGCCCAGAGCGTGAGAGACTTATTGGCGAAACATCAGCGTGTGGGCGCCTAACAAAATACAGTAATTAGATCTATAATGTCAGGTTGCAAATCTCCTAGAGAAAATCCGAAGTGATAACTAATAAGTGAAATGCAATTTCATATTGATTATTTGCATGTATCTTCTCTAAACTGGGTTACGAAACGTGACGTGAAATTGTTGTTGGAACCAATTATAGCATCATAATTTCACAACACACCTACACAATATTCAGCTGAGATAAATCGTAATATACCACCCATGGCGGTGAGTAGAGCAAAGAAGTCCGAACTACTAAAAGCTGTCAAAATACTAGTTCAAATAAAACTGGATTAGTTGAGTACGAGGCAAAAAGTCGAATACATTAGTAGCTTGATGGTCTAATTTTATGTATCTAACTGTTTTAATAATTATAGCTTCTGCACCAAAGATAAGAAACGCGAGCATGTCTTAGCACACGAACGACTGCCCCGTAGCGACAAACCAACAGACATTGACATTGAAAAAATGTCTGATATTAAACAGCGACGGGTGTTCCGTAATTACCACCTGTCAACAGGTGAACTCAATTTTATGACAGCTTTATAGACGAGATAATAGTAAAAGTGAAGGCAATGAGAATTATGCACGTTCCTATAGTTACTGTAAGTCGATACTGAACAATATACTGAATTTTGGAACTAGAGAAGTTTGATAGCTTACAAACCCCCACCACAATCCCACAACTAGACACGGGTCATCTCCCAATAAACATAAAAAACGAGTGGTTAGACATGGCTTTAACGCTAGTCTTACGTGGGTTGGTGACAAATGGCTGCATTTAGTCACCAGCACAAATCCACTAAATCCACTACCGATCTAATTCCAAACGTAACATTCCAGTAAAGCCAAAATGACATCAAGTGTCGAATTAAAAACTCATCTAGACGAATCAAACCGTTACGATTTGCTCGTAGTACGACAAGGGCCTGCACACGACGGTGCGCCGGCGCACTGAGACAAAGCGGGCACCGTTACTCGTCTCGGAGAAAAGTAACACAAGTGGAACAAGAATTATATTGGTGGTGTTAATTGAGGCTGCTGGCATTTCGAAAGTAAATTCTATATTATTTTATAGAATTCTATTTTGGTCAGGTATGGATATGCAGTTACGATCACTGGTAAAAGTAAAGTGGGATCGTCAATTTTGGTTTTATTACTTCCTGACTACGTTCTTGCTTGATCATTCGTTAGCTAACTAATAATGATCTAGCTAATCACTATATCCGAAGAATAGACTAGCACATACAAATTATGCACATGTATGGATATGCGCGCAAATTACTGTGCGTAAACTCATTGTAAATTATAATTTAATTATAAATTTTAATTAAAAAACTTTGTTGAAATTAACAATGTAACAATAATACTAGACAGGTGTAGACGACTTGTTTAAAATTTAAACTATAAATAAACCTAACTATTGTGTAAATGTTTAGCCAAATGTTTTTCAAAAGTCAAAAACTAATACCTGACTATCATAAATGAAGTCCTTAATCAAGATAATAATTAGAACTACCCCGAAGATGTCACGCTCAAAGTAACAGTCAAAACAAACCTGTTAAACAATCAATACACTATATCAAATTGACAACCTTGAAAAACGTACCTGGAAAGTACAACAACATATTTTTCCATCGATACCGGTTAAAAAGCAATCTTATCAGATCTCCGATCAATCAGTGCCGACCAGGTTTATCAATAGAATTGAATTTTTATAGCGTCAAACGTCCAAACTACAAAGGCCATTTTAGAATTTTATGACTTCTAAACATGACACCATCAATTTCCACGGTCGTTTTGGGACAACAAAAAGTGTCGACAGTCAACAATCTGAGCTACTACTTCCCAGATAAAGTAGATAACAAAACATCGATTCTCACTTTCACAGTTTTTTATAAGGATCATTTTCCAGTTAAAAACATATGATAAACTAAAGGCTTAAGTACCAATGATAGCAAATGATCGACCTCAAGTAAAGCGGTGTTTAATTTGGCGTAAAAATTTAAAATGAAATTGGCTCCATTAGTTTTTAAATAAGTCTAAAAAAAGTAGTGTATGTTGACCTAAAGTTGGGGGAGTAAATAACGATACGCTAGAGGGAGCAAGTCGGACGACACGGGTGGCTGTCAGCCGGATTACCTTCGCGGCTTCAATGACGTAACGGTCGCCGGACGTTTGCCGGGCAAAAAAGATAAACACGTGACATTGGTTTTGAACTTGGCGTTTTACGGAAGAATGGTCAAGTGTTTAATGAAAATTATGAAGCCTCACACCTTGGGGGTCTGGGTTAGTTAGAAACGGCGCACCGTCGTGTGTATATGGATCAATTGGTCAATTAGAATCGATTTATTTTTGAATAACTGATATAAACCAAATACTTCAAATTTAGCATTTTTCTTTTTAATAAACCCTACAAAAATGCAGTTTATTACGTGAATTTAACCACAGAAAAATAAGATAAGATAAGATAAATTTATTATTACAAAACAAAAGACAATAATATGTTTTAGTGCACTAGCCTCCACACTAGGATTCCCTGTGTCATGGAGGCTAGTGTCTTCCCTTATCAAGTACAAAAAAAATGGTGTTTTGTTTCATATAGCCTCCAAGAAACGCTAGCAGAGGACACTATTACTCGGTCGTTAAACCGCGGGATAACTGAACGATCAGAAGTAATTAACAATTGTAGACGGTAATCGAAATCACTTTACTTTATTGACAGAAGGACATGGAAGACTTAGCTACAACAATGACTAGCTGCCGTACTCAGAGACGTCAATTAACTTTGATCTAGCATTATACACTCATTTTTGCATGGATTTTGACAATATTTAATCTGAGTGCGGTCGTAATACACATGAAGGTAGTTCATGCTAAAACAAAAATAACTGCGGCAGCCTTCATAATGTCCAATTAATGATAAGCACACAGACAAGGAACACAAAACGCATCAACCGTCAACATTCAAGAGTCTCTAGACAAACATCGACAAAGATAAAAGTATTACGAACACTGAAGCTGCAATCACATGAACATAATAGGTATTATCGTAGAATCGTGTCGTTTTTCTTCTGTAAAACTGTCGACGTACTAATAAAAAAAAAAGAAAATATCATGTCGACGTACCAACTGAATAATCATGTTATAAGTCGAATGCAGGCTATGTGAACTTGGCACCCGACCTTGAAAAACCTAATCGTTTATGGTTTTAATCGAAAGATATGGGTAAGTAGTGGTTTGTAGTGACGCGATTTTTTTTTGTAGTAACGTCAAAAAAATTTTTTTTTCGTCGAAATAGTTGTCATCCCCCGACTTCAAAAAAAATTACTTTTAACGATTGAATCTCATAGATAGGCGTTAGTAGTTGATTGTAGTAACTTTATTTTCATTTTTTTTATAACCAAAAAAATTAAAAAAAAAAAATTTTTTTTTGGTTTGTCAATCAGCTCAGTTTTGGATTGTAGAAACTTGATTTGGTTTGTAGTTGTTTGTAGTGACGTTAATTTCGTTTGTAGTAACTTGATTTCGTTTGTAGTAACTTGATTTCGTTTGTAGTTGTCTGTAGTGACGTTAATTTCGTTTGTAGTAACTTGATTTCGTTTGTAGTAACTTGATTTCGTTTGTAGTTGTTTGTAGTGACGTTAATTTCGTTTGTAGTAACTTGATTTCGTTTGTAGTTGTTTGTAGTGACGTTAATTTCGTTTGTAGTAACTTGATTTCGTTTGTAGTTGTTTGAAGTGACGTTAAATTTGTTTGTAGTAACTTGATTTCGTTTGTAGTTGTTTGTAGTGACGTTAATTTCGTTTGTAGTAACTTGATTTCGTTTGTAGTAACTTGATTTCGTTTGTAGTTGTTTGAAGTGACGTTAAATTTGTTTGTAGTAACTTGATTTCGTTTGTAGTAACTTGATTTCGTTTGTAGTTGTTTGTAGTGACGTTAATTTCGTTTGTAGTAACTTGATTTCGTTTGTAGTTGTTTGTACTCATGTTAATTTCGTTTGTAGTAACTTGATTTCGTTTGTAGTTGTTTATAGTGACGTTAATTTCGTTTGTAGTAACTTGATTTCGTTTGTAGTAACTTGATTTCGTTTGTAGTAACTTGATTTCGTTTGTAGTTGTTTGTAGTGACGTTAATTTCGTTTGTAGTAACTTGATTTCGTTTGTAGTTGTTTGTACTCATGTTAATTTCGTTTGTAGTAACTTGATTTCGTTTGTAGTTGTTTGAAGTGACGTTAAATTTGTTTGTAGTAACTTGATTTCGTTTGTAGTAACTTGATTTCGTTTGTAGTTGTTTGTACTCATGTTAATTTCGTTTGTAGTAACTTGATTTCGTTTGTAGTTGTTTGAAGTGACGTTAAATTTGTTTGTAGTAACTTGATTTCGTTTGTAGTAACTTGATTTCGTTTGTAGTTGTTTGTACTCATGTTAATTTCGTTTGTAGTAACTTGATTTCGTTTGTAGTTGTTTGAAGTGACGTTAAATTTGTTTGTAGTAACTTGATTTCGTTTGTAGTAACTTGATTTCGTTTGTAGTTGTTTGTAGTGACGTTAATTTCGTTTGTAGTAACTTGATTTCGTTTGTAGTAACTTGATTTCGTTTGTAGTTGTTTGTAGTGACGTTAATTTCGTTTGTAGTAACTTGATTTCATTTGTAGTAACTTGATTTCGTTTGTAGTAACTTGATTTCGTTTGTAGTAACTTGATTTCGTTTGTAGTTGTTTGTAGTGACGTTAATTTCGTTTGTAGTAACTTGATTTCGTTTGTAGTTGTTTGTACTCATGTTAATTTCGTTTGTAGTAACTTGAATTCGTTTGTAGTAACTTGATTTCGTTTGTAGTTGTTTGTACTCATGTTAATTTCGTTTGTAGTAACTTGATTTCGTTTGTAGTTGTTTGTAGTGACGTTAATTTCGTTTGTAGTAACTTGATTTCGTTTGTAGTAACTTGATTTCGTTTGTAGTTGTTTGAAGTGACGTTAAATTTGTTTGTAGTAACTTGATTTCGTTTGTAGTAACTTGATTTCGTTTGTAGTTGTTTGTAGTGACGTTAATTTCGTTTGTAGTAACTTGATTTCGTTTGTAGTTGTTTGTACTGTCACTACAAACAACTACAAACGAAATCAAGTTACTACAAACGAAATTAACGTCACTACAAACAACTACAAACGAAATCAAGTTACTACAAACGAAATTAACGTCACTACAAACAACTACAAACGAAATCAAGTTACTACAAACGAAATTAACATGAGCACAAACAACTACAAACGAAATCAAGTTACTACAAACGAAATTACCGTCACTACAAACAACTACAAACGAAATCAAGTTACTACAAACGAAATCAAGTTACTACAAACGAAATTAACGTCACTACAAACAACTACAAACGAAATCAAGTTACTACAAACAAATTTAACGTCACTTCAAACAACTACAAACGAAATCAAGTTACTACAAACGAAATCAAGTTACTACAAACGAAATTAACGTCACTACAAACAACTACAAACGAAATCAAGTTACTACAAACGAAATTAACATGAGTACAAACAACTACAAACGAAATCAAGTTACTACAAACGAATTCAAGTTACTACAAACAAAATTAACGTCACTACAAACAACTACAAACGAAATCAAGTTACTACAAACGAAATCAAGTTACTACAAACGAATTCAAGTTACTACAAACGAAATTAACATGAGTACAAACAACTACAAACGAAATAAAGTTACTACAAACGAAATTAACATGAGTACAAACAACTACAAACGAAATCAAGTTACTACAAACGAAATTAACGTCACTACAAACAACTACAAACGAAATCAAGTTACTACAAACGAAATTAACGTCACTACAAACGAAATCAAGTTACTACAAACGAAATTAACATGAGTACAAACAACTACAAACGAAATCAAGTTACTACAAACGAATTCAAGTTACTACAAACGAAATTAACATGAGTACAAACAACTACAAACGAAATCAAGTTACTACAAACGAAATTAACGTCACTACAAACAACTACAAACGAAATCAAGTTACTACAAACGAAATTAACATGAGTACAAACAACTACAAACGAAATCAAGTTACTACAAACGAATTCAAGTTACTACAAACGAAATTAACATGAGTACAAACAACTACAAACGAAATCAAGTTACTACAAACGAATTCAAGTTACTACAAACGAATTCAAGTTACTACAAACGAAATTAACATGAGTACAAACAACTACAAACGAAATCAAGTTACTACAAACGAAATTAACATGAGTACAAACAACTACAAACGAAATCAAGTTACTACAAACGAAATTAACGTCACTACAAACAACTACAAACGAAATCAAGTTACTACAAACGAAATCAAGTTACTACAAACGAATTCAAGTTACTACAAACGAAATTAACATGAGTACAAACAACTACAAACGAAATCAAGTTACTACAAACGAAATTAACATGAGTACAAACAACTACAAACGAAATCAAGTTACTACAAACGAAATTAACGTCACTACAAACAACTACAAACGAAATCAAGTTACTAAAAACGAAATTAACGTCACTACAAACAACTACAAACGAAATCAAGTTACTACAAACGAAATCAAGTTACTACAAACGAATTCAAGTTACTACAAACGAAATTAACATGAGTACAAACAACTACAAACGAAATCAAGTTACTACAAACGAAATTAACATGAGTACAAACAACTACAAACGAAATCAAGTTACTACAAACGAAATTAACGTCACTACAAACAACTACAAACGAAATCAAGTTACTACAAACGAAATCAAGTTACTACAAACGAATTCAAGTTACTACAAACGAAATTAACATGAGTACAAACAACTACAAACGAAATCAAGTTACTACAAACGAAATTAACGTCACTACAAACAACTACAAACGAAATCAAGTTACTACAAACGAAATTAACGTCACTACAAACAACTACAAACGAAATCAAGTTACTACAAACGAAATTAACGTCACTACAAACAACTACAAATGAAATCAAGTTACTACAAACGAAATTAACGTCACTACAAACAACTACAAACGAAATCAAGTTACTACAAACAAAATCAAGTTACTACAAACGAAATCAAGTTACTACAAACGAAATCAAGTTACTACAAACGAAATTAACGTCACTACAAACAACTACAAACGAAATCAAGTTACTACAAACGAAATTAACATGAGTACAAACAACTACAAACGAAATCAAGTTACTACAAACGAATTCAAGTTACTACAAACGAAATTAACATGAGTACAAACAACTACAAACGAAATCAAGTTACTACAAACGAAATTAACGTCACTACAAACAACTACAAACGAAATTAAGTTACTACAAACGAAATCAAGTTACTACAAACGAAATCAAGTTACTACAAATGAAATCAAGTTACTACAAACGAAATTAACGTCACTACAAACAACTACAAACGAAATCAAGTTACTACAAACGAAATCAAGTTACTACAAACGAAATTAACGTCACTACAAACAACTACAAACCAAATCAAGTTTCTACAATCCAAAACTGAGCTGATTGACAAACCAAAAAAAAATTTTTTTTTTTAATTTTTTTGGTTATAAAAAAAATGAAAATAAAGTTACTACAATCAACTACTAACGCCTATCTATGAGATTCAATCGTTAAAAGTAATTTTTTTTGAAGTCGGGGGATGACAACTTTTTCGACGAAAAAAAAATTTTTTTGACGTTACTACAAAAAAAAATCGCGTCACTACAAACCACTACTTACCCATATCTTTCGATTAAAACCATAAACGATTAGGTTTTTCAAGGTCGGGTGCCAAGTTCACATAGCCGTCGAATGCAGCTTTCACTGCCAAATCATATTTTCAAGGGAAAAGGGTAGTCTCGCAATTTCCTATTATATATAATTATGGAATTATACAATTTGTTTTTTATTAAGATCTTGTGTACGCAGAAATAAAAGGAGTTGAGTTATGCCATCCGAAAGAAGACACCCGATTATGGTAATGACTTATTGTTTGGAAGTTCACACACATATTGTTTTTCTCAGCCCTGTGATTTATTATGTCACTTGCTTTTATGTTTGCTTTCTAGACTATTCTATCATCTCTGGATTTTTAACTCTCATAATTACATAACTGTCAGATTCAGTATTCACGATTTCAGAGGGACACTTTCAATGTTCACAGACGGCTCGAAGCGATGAATCAAACGCGAGATTTTATCAGAATTTGTGCTAAACTAGGGTAAAACTAAAGTTACTGTGACTAACGACAACTTAGTCGCTGCTGTATCGAGAGCTTGTCACGATATCTAAAATCACGTTCAACTTTAGTTAGCTACTGACATTGAAATTTTAATGAATGACTGCGCGAATAATTTAGCTGACTCATTTTATTGAGTTTTAAGGAGATCTTCAGCTTTAAATAGTCTATTTTTTTTACAACTACGCAGTACTCAATAAATGACATTGTATAATCTATTTTTAAATCCGAAACATATTTAGATACCTACTCCAAAAGCAATTTAAATTTCGTCATCATTGTTGTTAATCGTTATTAAAATATTTCTAGATGAAATTTATTTGATGTTATATAACTATAAATACTAATAATATATTTTAATATGTATTTATTAAACTGGTTTTTGTACCTAATTATTGTATTTTATTGTACCTAGATACCTACTGCTAGATTTACCATAATTGATAGCGGTGAGATTACTTTATTTATACTTAATTATATTTATATTATATTTTACGGAATGTTATTTTATAAACATTAGTAGAGATGGGTATTCGAAGCGACGCAACGACTCGACCTTGCGGTTGCTAATGGTATCGCGTTACAGCGGCGTCGCGTCGGTTGTACGGCTCGTTGTGTTCGATGCGCAAGCGCCGGTCACCGGTCATGTTCTTAGCGGCTGCCATTGATCTATCCAAGCATAGTTGAGAAAATCAATTTACAATATAATATTATTATGTTATTGCATGTCCATGAAACTTTTTAATACTAATAGCATTTGTAAAACCACAATCATAAATATGCATTGCTTTAATTAAAGTCATAACTAACATTTTTGTACTAATACCAAACATTAAGCGCGAAGTACAATATTGTAGGAAGTTACAATTCTAATGAGTTTCTACGTTATTTTTGTTAGAAGCCGTGATGTACCGCGTATTGCTTTTGTGAGACAAGTTACTAAGTTTGTTATTTTTTTTTATTCTGCGATAGGCTGGCGCTTGACTACAACTTGCCTGTTGTTAAGCAATGATGTAGTCTACGATGGAATGCACCAGCGTAGTATACCGACTCACTCGTGATTACGAATGATTAACGGTGAGAAGGTGGCAGTGGAATGAGCCTCCATATGGTTAGAAACCATAGCGACCAAGTGTGAGGATTCAATTAAATGTGTACAGTGTTAGTGTTATTTTCAGCTCAAAAAATAGTAAGTATTGATATCAATGACAAAGGCATCTTTCGACTAGATTCGTTGCATATTTCGGATTTAAAGTACCAAGTTGGTTGGTTGAGTGAGAAAAAAAGGTAGAATAATATAATAAGTAAATAGAAAATGAAATCAAAAATATACATTTATTATATTTTCGAATAAATTTTGAACAGACAGACAATATCAAATTTTAATCCGTAATACTTAATATTATTGATATTAGACTATAATTAGACATTTTGCGTACATAATATGATTAATGATATCTCATTAATCTGAGTGGACGGAAGTTATTATCCACACTGTGATACATGGATTATGATGCTCACATTTATTTATAACTTAGAAAGTGGTGGATAACTGGTAAAGTTAATGTTCTTGATGTAGACATGTACTATGCAGTTTAATATATTAGAAGAAATTATGGATATGAGCAACTTCGTTACTGGCTCGCTAAACATCACATGAGATTTAAAGTTCAAATAAGATTTCCACGTGGAAACAAAATTTACATGGCGCCAAAATGTTCTACAGGAGTTATACTATAAAAAGACTCCGAAGAAGATGAATACCAACATAAAACATTAAGCATGTTAAGACGCTGAGGAAACCATGGAGCACATACACACACGTGTGACTCTGTAGTGGGAAAACGCATAAATGGATTAGGGGTGGACCGCCCTACTCCTGATGAGTACGGCCTCATGTGTCCCCGACAAATAGCAGCAGTCATGGACAAGCTGTATGAAGGAAGAATGCTTAAGGCTTTATACAATCAAGAAGAAGCACAAAAGATCCCATTGGGTCGAATTGCTCTGGGATATCAGTCCCATTGTTAAGATAACGTAAAGCATCTAAACATGAGCAAAGAGAAAAAGATAGTATTAAACAAATAACAAAGAGTGACATCAAATATAGCACAGCCAATTCGCCACCTATGTGGCCAATAGCCCAGAAAACGCGGATAACTATCTAATCTAAAGTCCCAATGTCCTTCCAATGGACTGTCACAACGTTCGAACGTTCCATCAAAATGTCAACGTATCGCCCACAGGGTCTCCAAGGTCGTTCGTACACCTACGCCCCAGTTAAGAGAAAGGATCCATTGTGATGGTTTGAATCATGTGTCTGCGATTAACGGCTATTATTAGATACAATTCGCAATGTCAGCCACATTGTCATTCGGTATGTTGAACTCGTAATTCAGCCGGTTCTTGTGTAACGTGACAGGGTAAATATTACGTTTCTGTTATTGTTTACTGTGAATGTGGAGCGCGAAATTTCAGAGGTCCACGCAATCACTGCCATCGGATCAGTCAAAATCCCATATCCATACGTGGTCATGGGAGTTATAGGTATCGCCGTCGCAATTTTGCAGGTCTTCGGGACTTTTTAATTGGAAACCAAAAATTCGATTAAGTTAAATAGCCTCTCATGCACAATTATTTAAAATACTGCATATGATGCAGTATTAGAAGCTACCTAATGGGCAGCGCAGGCTCATTAGTGTCCTTGACATGAATACATACATCATAATTCAATGACGTTTGTTGACAGCTAACCCACGGCCATGGAACAACACATCCAAGCGAGAGTGCGCACGAATTTGTATTGCGAAACATTCTGTTATCTCGTTTGGTTATTTCGATTGAATTGTAATCAGATGGTTTTGTATTAATATTAAAAAATGTTGTGAAAGACGACTCTGAGGATTGTGAAAAAAAATTGTGACAACAAGGAACTAGATCCGAACATTATCTTGAATAAGTAACAGATTTCATAGTTAACAATGGAATCAAACATCCCCGTTTGTCTTAAACCTAAAGGTTCTGGGTTTGATTTTCAGGTCGAGTAATAATCTTTTCTAATATACTAAGAGAATCTTAGTAACAGCTCTAAGTTTGTAATGGTGTCGTACCACATGAACGGTAAAAGGCTCACCCGCTATTCTAGGAACCTAAACATAGCCGGCGCAAAGTGGGTGAATAGAATTGAATAGAATAGGTCTTTATTTGCTTTGAATTCAGATGGTACAATTTCAAAGAGTCCAAGTACATTCTGCCTTAAACTAGCATGCAAAATTTAAATTGATAATAAATGATACTATGGATAACACAATGTTTACAATAATTTGTAAACATTGATATTCATCTTCACATTCATTGATTTCTTCTTTCTTCTTCTTGTTCTTCCTATATTCATATCTACCTACACTACGGGTAACACAAGCGTGACGCTATATTGAATTTTCTCCTTTCTACAAAGGGATTAGGTATCTATTCAGTACGTACGAGTAAATATGAAAATAACCAGTAGATATGTGTTATCGAGAGAATTGATAAGCGTTATCGGTGTCCACTGTCACGGCCGTCATCCGAGCTAATAAATCACACACAACGCAGTATGACCTCGTGATATTTTATCAAACACAAAATTTATACAGACTGACGGCATTCATAACAAAAATGGCCAATACCAAAATGATAATTGCATAACAACAGCAAATATTTCATCTTAATACCCAAATCATACTGGTGCATGTTGTTGTGTACTGGATTATGAACATGTGCTTTGTGCTGTGGGTGCTATAATATTACCCATACCCAGTACCTACCTATAGTATGGAGTGCGTGTCTGTGGTCCGGTGCAGTGTTATGTACTGGATTGCGGGCGTCAGCCCTAGCGGCCTTGTGTGTTTGTTTTGATAATATGTACCTACTTATTATTATTTATACTTATTATTTTTATATTTGCTAAATACATGTGTAGGTACAATTTGTTTTGCATTAATTTATGTGAGCGTTACTTGCCAACAAACTGTTTTACTGTTTGGCAAGAGGAATATAAATGTAACATTGTACATTTAATTTGATTAAAAAAATACATAAAAAAGATACCTACGCTATTATTGACTTGACACTATCGATGTCATTGACACTGACAAAATTAGACAAATTGAAATGAATCTGAAAGCGTCAATACTTTGACAGATAAGACAAGAACGAATCTCCATATCAGTTATGTAACAATCAAGTAACCATCCACATCGGTAACAACATAACCCACGATTGTCATTGCCGAGACATAGAAATACTACCGTAGCCTAATTATTATCACGTTAGGTTTAATTATGGCTATGTTCATAGGATATGAGAGTAGTGCTGTGTACAATAATGTTTTTTTCACACATACAACGCCATGTAGTCCCAAATGAAGCAATTTTATTTGCTTTATTATTGTAAATACATACATCACATAACCCTGTTTAGAGTCACACTTTGCTGGGCACGGGTCTTCTATCAACTATCTAACGAGTTGTGAAAATACATACTATAGATAAATTACACCCAAACACAGATCACATAAAGATTTGTCTTGGGTGGGAATCAAACCTACGGCCTCCGGTTTTGCAGTCAGGGTGACTAACCAGCTACCCATTACGCCAACAGGCCACTGTATTATATACTAACTCCAAGTTGTAACTAATACTTTGCTACGAGGAAATCTTAGTTTATTATTTTATGCTCTAAACGGCGTATACCACTTGGCGAGTAGATAATAATAGAAATAGCTAAAATCACTGCAAAAAATGGATAGATGCATTTTATTCATTTGCAACAGATAAATATAATCTCAATAAGAATCCATTTCTAATAAAAAGTAATTCGGATTACGTGATCATTGAACTGTCAGGCAGGACTATTGAGAAGACCGTGACTAGTCAGTCAATTGAGTTAAAAACATAAATCAAAACCTAAAGTTTTCTAATGCCTGAAATGTCAAATCATAACAAAATTTAACATTTTTCCTGATATAATACAATACAAGTTTTATTAATTGGATGTGCAAGAAATGTTTTATAATTGTTTCGATCATGATATTATTGTCTTTTCACTAACACGCTAATCGCTGTCAATGTCAGTGGTGTTTTAGAAAATCATTTTGCATTTGAGAGTTCATTTCTTGAAGATGGTTGCGATGGGATTACATCTTTGTTTAAACGTAGACTATTGTTTTTATAAACGACAGTTTTGTTTTTGAAGCTTATTTCTTCTCCTGTTGTTGGTTATCTATCAGCTGTCGCGTCAATAGCTGCAAAGACAACTACCTCGTCAACACTATCGACTATGGCAGCATCATAGAATAGTTTTAGTGAATTGAAGTATTTTCTTTCATTTATTGTTCTATACCCTCGTCTTTGTTAGACCGGTGACAACAATCGCTTTGCATATCTTCAATCTGAAACAGTTCGATGGGCGTCGGTTTTTGTACGTTTTATGGTTTCCCTTCCTTTAATGTTTACTATTATGCTCTGAACATCATGATGAAAAACGGTAGATTGCCTATCGCAGCGGGACATTTTTATGTTCCACCAAATTCGTTATGCTCTATCGCTGCTATATATTCAAGTTTATTCTGGAGCTCATTGTTAGATATTATATGATATTTAAATATTCAAGTTGAGTGACCAATAATATATCATTTCACTACAACAACTAGAAGATATATCCAACATAATTAATATGAAAAAATAAATTCAAAAATGCTGCGCTCAAATAAATAATAATGAAAGAATACTTATCCGCTGTCTAAGAGAAATAACACACAAATTTCACACAAATAAGAGGAAGATCATATACAGTTCTATTTGTAAATTCGATGACTTTGTATGTAAAAGCATAAAGATTAGTTGCGTAAAAGGAAACGAATATTATAGTACGCCGATTCGAATCTAAAAAACACAGTGAACAAAAATACACAGCAAAATCTTTAGCTATCTACGATCAACACAATTTGAAATGATACAAATTTGCACCAATCATCGCTTTCCCACGTTATTGTTCCTGCATCTTGTTACATTGGAACAGAGAAAGAATAGTTAGATTCAGATTACAGAACAAGGAGATAACGAATTGAAATAAATATAACTACCCGCCTCTATAGAAAGCAAGTCGAAGGACTTGTCATGTGACATGTCAACCTAAAACACATGTGACAAGTGATATGTGTTTTAGGTTCGTTTCGATAAACCATAATCATTTCAACCCTTTTTAGAGTCCTATTGCTAGGCTCGGGTCTTCTCTCAATTATCTTACTGAAAACGTTTAGGCCTTAATCCACACTCAATGGCCAAATGTGTGTTGCTGTTGGTAAGCCATAATAACGGCATGTTAAGACAAATTCACAATTGATTACTACTGTGTCCGTTTGTTTAGGAAGTTGAGTTTGACTAAAAATATGTAATTTAAGGTTCCAAAAACGGTTTCTGAAGCAAACAAATAAACTTAGAGTTATTATTATGAATACAAATCACAATAAAAACAGGTACTTAATAAAGCATAAACACTACACCATTAACTAACCAATACCAACGGATCAAAGAAAAATAATCAAGAAAATTATACTGAATACTATATTACGTTAAAATACCATAATTATTACAATTTAAATCACCACTAACGACTTGCTACGGATGTTATGACAGCAAAACAAACCGACATGGCTATTAAAAGTAAACGTGTTAAATGAAATATCCGTGACGTAGTCAATCTTAATATTTAAATACTTAATTGTTATAGAAATAACATTCTTTATGGATATATGATCACTGTTGTTTGCATTCTTTAACTGTTAATACTAACAGTTGATATAAAAATGTAAGATATATACACTTACGGTCTTATTCATAAAAATCTGAAAAGACTTTAGTTACAACGGGTCGGTTGACGGGCCGGTGGCGTGGTCGGTAAGATACTTGCTTTTCACGCCGCAGGTCGTGGGTTCGATTCCCACCCGAGACAAAACATTTGTTTAAATATGTCTGTTTGTCTGGTGTCTGGGTGTAATTATCCATATTTATGTATATATTTACAAAAGAAAAGTATTATATGTAGTATATTAGCAGTTATCTGGTTTCCATAGTACAAGCTTTGCTTAGTTTGGGATCAGATGACCGTGTGTGTTAAAAAAATGGATTTTGTCCCTTTCTTACTAATATAAATGTGAAGATGACAGACAAACGAAACATAAACCTAAGTACTTTAGTTATAATGAGCATAAAAGACGTTTATGAATACGAGAGTTACACTTTTGCCTGACTGTCTTGATTTATGTCTTAAACTAACTCTTAAAAAATCCATAACTATTTGTATATCGTGGTTAATCTTTTCTTGGAAGCGATACTTTTAACAAATCTTATCGCATTATAGATGAGTGAGCATTAGTGGGTATTTAATGACACCAAAAAGCTAGTCATTGCTATGGTTCCAACCTGCCTCTGGTGTTCGGGTAATGCTTCAAAATCTCGGCTTGGCAGAAGGGAACGTGGGATACTCCTAAATATCATAATTTTACATACTGGACGTAAAATGTTGGAATAGTGCATTGAGACTCCATATCACTTTTCAATTATTTTTAAATGTCTAACCGCTTCATTGATTTAATCTAACAAAAGCGTTTCACTTAAGATTCTTGGGATAAATACTAAGGAGCCTTCCTACTAATTAAATCCCGTAGTAAAGTATTCCACCTAAATAATAAAGGCGCCATGAGAATAGTAAAATGAGACAGGCCCACTAGTCTTATAAACCTTATACTATTACGAAACTAACAATTTCATTAAATTACTACACTTGTTTAAAAATGTTCCGTACCTACAATCAGCGGCAAAACTCACTGGCCCCATATAATTTGTTGTTAAACATAGTACACACATCACTCATTTTAATTCAGATTAAGTACTATAGAAAAAGGCAATTCATCAATTTATAAATGCATCATTAATTTCCAGTGCAGTGAAGATGAAATTACGCAACATTCGCTCCCAAACTAACGAAGTGCATTTCTCAATGCGTGTGCGCAGAGCATATTTTTGAAATTTAGGGCCGGGGGCTAATGCATCTATAGATGTTGCTTAATAGATCGATGGGTCTCAAGTAAGACTAATTATAGGCACTTTTTATGTTAAAATCAATGAGAATTTCCCGTGCAGGTCTCATTGAATCGATTAATAACGATGTATGTACAAAATTATGTTGAAATAAGACTTTAATTTTTTAGATCATTCACTATAGGGCTAGAACCGAAAAGGGCTAGAACTCAGTGGGTTCAAAGCGTAACTCCTACAGACTGTTTTAAAACTCAAGAGCTTAAGGTCTTGACAACATTGAAACATTGAAACTTTTGGCTAACTTTCCTCTCGAAACCATCTTACAGCTATAGACAGGACCATTTCAAAATCTTTTAAATCAGCTAATGTAAAATGGTTAAACTTTTTAAATCCGGATAAGTAGTGAGATATCAGACAAGGTACGCTAGTTAAAATGTGAGAAACCATTGTTCATTCACTATTTAACGCAGAGTGTTATCTTAGAGATCCACGATTTGGCATACCGTGGAATCTCTGTGGAAGTAGGGAACCTTACAATACGTTACTTTTTACACAATATAGGTATACAGAGGATTTATGAACAAACTTTCATTTATATTTATCATAATATTATCATTTCATTAATGCTAGCATTCGTTGAAGATGATTTTTTAACGTCATCGTTTTATACCACAATAATCCTTACAGGGGTTATCACGATGTTACTTCTTTTCTTCTAGCATCTTATTATATTCGATTTGGTTCAGCCGCTTAAGTCATAAAAGCCAACACAGACAGGGTCGTTTTTGCATTCATAATAACATTTTTTTTTTAAATATTAACATTTGTAAAGAGTTTCTATTTGATCCTTATACTACTGAAAGCAGTACTGCAAGGAACAGGCTAAACCTTACTTTTTATAAATAATTTGGTTTTTCTTTTGTAATTTTAGACTCTAACAGGGTTTTCGTATTTGCTTGCTAGTGTTCTGAAAAAGTTATATTGTTACATAACTACTATTCGTGAAAACCTATTATTGGCTTACTGTTGTTTTTTAGCTACTTTTTCAGTTTGTTATATAGCTGTTGGTTTTCCTTATCAAATAAATAAATAATATTAGTATGAATATAATCCAATCGCTACGCCGTTTAACACTACAAACCAAGTAACATTTAGTAAAAGCAACAACAAAATCTAATCGGTACATTATGTAAAACGTTACTAAACATTGTCGGCCATTTTACGGGCCTTGAACTTGAATTACGTGAAATAACAGTTAGTAGATTGTTTCGACGATCGATCAGCGACCGGAAGATCGCAAGCCAATTAAAATAACAGAACTTTTAACAGAATGGAAGTAGGTAAGATGATTTCGTTACACCTGTGAAGATTTTAAATCTTACAGAAACAATACTGCCTGGTTAGACTCTTTACAGTTTACATTCTAGTGCGTCAATGATTCAGCGGTGATACCTAACTGGTGACGTCTTCGCTACGAAGTCACAATTTGCAATCTTGGGTGGGAACAGAAACACCACATCATAATCTTAGTTTAAATCAATTTTAGAAGAACAACGTAACAAAATGGATTAAAAAATTAAAAATTTTTACAAACAAGCAACTCGCAAAGCAAATAATCTTAATATATTGAAGGTACCAATACTAAACTATGAGCAACTCACCAGACAATGGCTTGTTCCCACTTCACATAATAATTTCCAAGTAATCTACCGACAGACACACTAACTAAAACTGGATTAAAATGTTACTATGTGCGTGCAATGAGTATCTACCACCAGTACGAGGTTGTTGTGTTTATCCAATTTGTTAGTGAGGTGATTAAATCCTCGGTCCCTAATAAAAGTAAGTTTTTAGTATTAAGTTTAGACAAACTGCCGCGCAGTTTGGCAGACCCAAATTTAAAAAAAAATGTGTGTATCTTCTTGTTATAAAAAAAAATAGCCGCATATTCTGGTCTAATTATGGTGATAATTTATTCACCTATTACAATACCTTTTAATCTGATGGATTATAGCCGGATTCAAAGTCACCGTAGATAGAACTCAGTGGTTAAACACTATAGTTTTTAATCGTTGTAGAAGCGATGGGTGAGCAATGTTTGTTTTGGTGATTGATTGTGAGAAATCGAAACAGTAACTAGTTATTTCTGAGAATATTATTATCATAGAAAATTTTATTAGGAGTATTTGTACCTTGCTTCAGAAAACATTGCGATAAGATATACTCACGTATAGTTACTAACCTATATTGTTACTCATTAATATAATTACACGATATTATAATTTAAACAATGATAACACATGACTGTCAAGTACGAATATTACATATCTAATAAGCAAGATATGATTGTGTTTTAAAATGCAGACATTTTGGCGACTGTTTGAAATGAATTATGCGGCAGCAATAATTCAGAATAATGTCCGTACTTTCTGATTCCAGCCATGACGACCACTGAATCTCCTAAATGATGTCATTAAAGCACATTAAAAAGTACTAATTACGTGAAATATTCCAAAATGTAAAAAATAAATAAACAATATCGCAGCTGGCAACTAATCATTCAAGGACATGTGACATCCACCAATCTGCAATTGGCCAGCGTGTGTGGATTAAGGCCTAAACTCACTCAACTCGTAAGATAGTTGAGAGAACACCCGTACACTGTAGCAATGGGACACTAAAAACGAGTTGAAATGAAAGTGAAAATTAAACAAAACGAAAGGATCTCTTTGATCGTATTTTTTTCTCAACTAACTATCTATCTCACTTCGCTGCAAAAGTTACAACTAAACAAATAATGAGCCTTAGTTCGCCTATAACATTTATTTAAAAATACATTAGCGATTACTCAATACAAATATATCCTAAAGGTCGCAACATTATTGATACCATTACACAAACAGCTATCACTTAGAAAGTTCGTATTTGTACTCTGTAGTATCATCCTTTAAAATTGATAAAATAATTGTCGAACAACATATTACATAATACAATTAGGGTCTTACATAACGTTGTTTGAAACATCCCTTCTTTAATAATATCATGGACTGAATATTTTTGAAGACGTAATTATCCGCCATATTGTGACTAATACAAGCTATATCAGCTAATATTGCTAATTTATTTGGCATGATACTTGTAGGTGCTGAGATTAATATTTGTCTTATTCCTTCAAATATTGAACCGGAAAATGCAGCTGCTGAAGATTTAAAATTATTACTTTACTTCTGATTGATGGCTAAATTCCCTACGTTGAGTCATCCGAGTCTAACCTGATTGATGTTTTGTGGTTTATCTATCTACAAACATATCATCTAGGTAAAAAAAGCCTCAACGTAGTCTAATAAATTGAAAGAAATAACACTACCGTATTGAAGAAAGTGGAACAAGAAAGGATTCCAATCGATTCAGTAATTGCGTGCAATGAGAACGATCTTAGCGCGCATGCTTGCCACATACGACTATTTAGTTTTCATTTCTTGTGATTTTTCCTACGTCTTCTTTTCTATTACTGTAGTTTGAGTTTGTTTTTCCATCAGAAAAAAGGTGTTAGACTGCCATTTCGTTTACAACGTAAACATTTTTAAGGTTTTAATCTAAAGATTTCAGTCACAAAAAAAATATCCCCCTTAAAAAATATATCTTCTTGTGAGATATATTTTTATTATCTTTTTTCTTTCGTTTTTGGTTAATTTATTTTTCCATCTTCTTGTGAATAATCTAATAAAGCAATGTTACAGGAACCGCGAAAGTAATTTCGAGATGTGACGTAAGCAGTATGACGTCACGCCACCGGTTATCGATCGACCTTGGGCTGGCAAGGGCGTCGACACCCCATTTTGCAATCAGATGCAGAAGACCGTTAAGGAAAAACAAAAGACTGAAATAAACGATGGTGAGATGAGGTGGGATGTTATTATCAAATAAGTATTTTTACTAAGATTCTAGAAAAATTTAGTGAATCTTTATTTACCTAATATATTTAATTCTCTTTTGTGTTTCTTTAATAAACCTTTCGATTTAAAACATTTTTAAAAGCTCCACCTTTCTTGTGTCCCTTTCTTACGCCATTGTGTTCAAAGAGAACCGTGAGATATTCTACATTTTGAATGTGATTCGCGTCTACAGCGAGATATTGAACTATCGGTAGATTAAGAATCTGATAACTGTTCCACTCTACGTTAACTATCACTATAGTAATCTACTTTTACACAGTTAAACAACAGAATTTCTATTTTGTGTGAATCGAACAGTTCACATCAAACTAAGGCAGTTGGGATCGGAAGCTAAGGTTTATGTAACAAAACATTGGCTTTTTCTCACTAATTATGAAGAAAAGGTTTGAAATAATTACGCGTCATGGAGTGTCAAACAAGGCCGTACAATTAAAAGAACCCAAGACAACATAACAATGAGCAAAATTAAAGGCTGACATTGAATCAAGCTTAGTGTAACTAAATCCCCATAGGCTAACTACATGACCTGGATAAGTTAAAATGGTAAATGATAAAATGAACCTTACTGAAACGTTCAAACATACCTATCACAAAATTCGAATTTATTAAAAGGATTATTCATCAAAGGTTTCGCAAAATAGTCTTATCAGAATCATTTCGACAAAGGATCTTAAAATAACACTGTAAGCGTACTTGAAGCAAAAATAGCAAAGGTACCTGGAACCTATTATTAGGCTCCAACAAAAGTTTCGCAAACAATCGGTCCGCCAGTTATTGGATAACATTGTTTTAATAATGTTAACTGAGATCCTGTTAAACAAATAGCTAATGCCTTTATCTCTATTCTACTTCGAGTAAGTAAAAGTTAAGAGCAATCTAATTGTCTATGAAAATAAACTAATCAAGATATAATTTATGTAAGCGTAAACAGCAAGGAGATTGAACGTTTCAAAATTTTACAGGAGTTTTATACAAAATAGCTCTTTGATGTCTTTGAATAGGAAATCGATTCAAAATGTTGTCTGAATAGTCACAAAAAGTAAAGCTACCAGTACCAGGTGAAAAGTATCACATAAAATTGTATTCTCGACAATAGGTGGCGCTGTTAAAACCGCAGGTTTACTCACGATACAGCGACGTAGTCGTGAGTGCACGATCGCATTGTGGGCGCCAATGATGAGTAGGTTTACAATAATCTATACTTCTTATTGATTTTTCCGTTTGCTACAATTATTTCAATGTCTTTCTGACAGGCTTATTTTTATTTTTGTTTATTGTATGTTCGCAGATTTCTTCGTCTATTTCAATTGTGAACCGATTTTAAAAATTATTTTTATACCCACCTAATACTTTTAGCTACTAACCTACCTAAGATGTGTAATGTGTGTATTCTTTGATTCATCTTCGTCTGTGCCTAAAGTATTCTTAAGAGAACATTTTATCAAAAGGTATTTTCATTAGCTCCTGGGTTCATTTACACGCTTGAGTAGACTCTACCTGCTTCTCAAATCTTCCGATTCCAGGAAAATAGGCAAGAGTAAATATAACACCATTAGCTTTTATGACAAAGTGTTAAAGTCTACATTCGATGTAACTACGGAAGGTTCGACACTATTGTCAGTTTTTATGCTTAGAAGCAATTCCGAGGAAGTCACAAAAAGGATCCCAATGTTGATCGATTTTGTAATACCGCCAAAGAAACTGAATGTTTTTTCGTTTATGTAGTATTCCGATCCCTAATTTATTGGCGACAATAATCAGTTTTACGAGACTATTATGTGGTTGAATACTGTATAGTTACACACCAATGGAAAAATCTTTTACATCTCTGTATACTAAAAAAATATTAATTAAATCTTTTGCTGTTCTATTTTAATGCCGTTTTGCTATTTGATAAAGATGTTTTGCAATTTTATCACATTCCTTGAATCAATAAAATGTTACATCAAAATTTGATTTTCGGCTTCAGAAATGTAGCCTACAAATCGAATCATGACTTATAAAATAGAAATCGTTACAATACAGTTATGATCGTAAAAATGCACAGTATTCTGGTGTATTATGACAACTTTCCGGTTTGTTTTTCGGTGTCAAATCGTTAGCTTCTGTTACCCTTTGTACCACTAACCCAATGACTTATAATGTATTTGTGCCGAAGATTCACATTTCACTTTGAACGCAATCTATTATCTTACAATAGGTAAAAATTTATTTGTAAAAACTTTAATTTCTCTTTTCGTAAATTTTGTGCCAAATTGTTTCTTGAAGATTGTTACTAAAACTAATCCTGCATTCTTTGAGTACGTTTGCAGTTCAGGTGAATTCGCACCATGCATAGACTAAATTTAATTCAGAATTAGACCTACATATTTTTTTATTTGGGTATCTTTTCTTCAACAAGAGCTTGAAGGCCTTGGAGTTTACTTGCCCCAAAGCCACCTGGTTTGACCTATACCGATGTCATATAAGTTAGAAGGTACAACTGATTATCAAACCTTAGCATCATAAAGATCTTCAGATACATACGTATACCGTATACATAAATAATTAGCAAAAAGCTAGATATGTCTGATACCTTCCGGGACCAAGGCCCCTTTCTCACGGGGTGAAACTAACAATATCAATGTTAGCAGCGCAAAAACTGGTAACCGTCATGAATAGTGCTATCACCCGTTTAATGTTAATAAGTTTTTTTAAAGCTTGTTAACATTAAACGAGTGATTTGTTTGCCTTCAAATAATATTTGAAGATATAACTTTTTAAATTCCTTTTATCCTTAATTTTCTGTTTACGACTCCTGTAAAATGTCCACGCATCAGGTTCGTTTGGGTATTTGATCCGAGCAAATTTCAGAACACCTAATAAACTCGTGGTAGGCTTCGGCCGGGGTAAGTGACCACCCAACACACAAATCGATGAGATGTCTAATGAAGAGGTGACACCATTTGAAAGAGTAGGTCGGAATACTGCTCCTTCATGGTTTCATCGTTGATCAAGAATATTATGGAGCCTAATTTATGAGTTACTAGGTGATTAGTACGGGGTAAGCAAGTTCCTTCGTCAACTAAATCGTCTCCTGTTAACATGAGGCAAGTGGTAATCAAATTAAAACCTATTATAGAATAACAAAAACCTGTATTGTTCATTGACTTTGGTTCCATGACTAGTGTTATTTTATACGCCTGGTTAGTCGCATTGCTTCTCCCAGTCTGCGCCGATTAACTCTGTGTGATAAAATATGTTAATGCTATTATTCAATTAACATACCATTGCGTGTAACACCTTCCTCAATGAGAGACTCGCAGACTGCAGTGTAATAATTAATTGACTAAGTTTCATCCGGTGATCCGCTAACTGGATAGTAAGTATTTGCCGAACTAATTTTAATACGAAAATACAAGATTTTTATGGATTGTGTGACGTCAGCAATAATTTGCAGTGAATTAAATTTGGTATTCAGGTTTGGAAGTCTTGTTTTCTGCTTATATTAGACGTGTTTTGGTTACAGATTTAAATATCAAGAGGAAGTCTGTCTGACCCAGTTTGATACAAATCTAAAGGGTTTTCGAGATACACCTAAGGAAAGGGCTCATTATTGACTTCTTTTTACATAATTCTGTCGTTATTTTTGTTAGAAAAATCCTGTGCACGTAAAAATTGTTTAATAATTTCTTGCAAAGCCATTGAAGCCGGTTCTAATCTGTCTTCAAATTAGCACTTAACCAAGTGGAACTTGACCTTCAATTAATAACAGTTCATTTACGTTACAATACTTAACTTTTGTAAGTGTAACAGACACACATCTAATCTTGTTAAATTAAATTTGCTGTTGAAATAAGTCTAAATAACAAAATATAGAGCGTAATTCTATTACTTAAACGTGGGACCTATTTTATTATGAGCTTCTAATTAACTTTACGTGCATGTATGTATGTCCTGGAATCTTGCAATCAATATTTCACCCACCTCCACTTAAGCTAGCGAGCTGAAATTTTGCATACACGTTTAGTTTTGATGACAATACAAGATTTTATAAATGCCGCCATTTTGAAACCAATATGGTGGACGGTACAAAATGGCGACTTATCGTTTTCATAACAACCCCTACTCATACAATATTGGTAGGTATCAAATGAAAGAGCTTAAAAAGACAAATACAATTAATACAAGATTTTTTTAATAGAAGCCTTTTTTTATTTCTTTTTTAATATTGGATATTATTAATCATAAGCACCTACCGACATGAAGAAGAATGCCGAATTGTCAAGAATTTCGTGAATTCTCTTTTAAAGTGATAATGATATCTATACTAATATTATAAAGCTAAAGAGTTTGTTTGATAGAACGCGCTAATCTCAAGAACTACTGTTCTGATTTGAAAAATTCTTGCTAGATTGTCCATTCATTGCGGAAGGCTATAGGATACTTTTTATTTTACTGCTGGGTATTGAATTAAAACTATTTTGTAACGGATTATATCGCGGTTTATTTTAGATTTTACATCACGACGTTTTAAAGTCTTTTCAGATTTCGTGATCACGGGTGGTCCACACGACCATGAAGATGATGACCTGATAAAATCTGTTATAACATAGAGAAAATACTGCTGGGTACGGTTCGACCGTCGTCCTCGGACGGCTCACCGAAAAAGTCCGGTGAACCAATAAAGGCCCTTCCGGCTAATTGGGTTAAGACATCCGTAAAAAAAAATTGAGAACCTCATCTTTAAAAGTGGGTTAAATAATGAACAAATCCAAGAGATTAGAAATCTTTAAGAACTATGAAAGAAAAAAATGAGAAAAATATATTTATAAAGGTACCATGTCACAAATCTAGTTAAGTAACTAGGTACTACATAATAACTATCTACTATAAACTCGAGAAAACTAATTAACACCTTAACCTAGTAAAATAAAAATGCGTATTAATCACAATTTACGTCAGAAAATTGATTTATTATTTTGCAATTTAAGAATCATAACTAGTACCTATCCGTAAGCAAATAAATATATTGAGTAGGTACAACGTATAGACATAGACGACAAGTAAAGTTTTAAAGTGCGAATTCAGCCTTGTCAGTAGCGTCTAGTAGCATTCTGCGAAAATAGGTCAGCAATAAATACTTCAATAGGAGTGTGCATACTAAATTATTTGGCACTGCAAGGTGATGCAAAAGTTAAAGAGGCATATTTGTCGAATGTTAAGTTAGTTATTAGAACACGGGACATGATTTTCAATTCAATACAATCGAACTCTTTAGCAGCGGTACGGGCCTCGCCTTACAAATATAAGGGCGCGGGTTCGATTCCCAGCGTATTAAAGTTTTCATTCATTCATTCATTTTTATTTCATTCAGTCGCACCAGAATATGTAACGTTTAGTTTACCCAATTTGGCATTCTGGAATAACCGCGAAATGGCCAAACGGTCACCCAATTTACCCATGCTACATGATAATAAACATGCATTATTATAAACACTTTAGTAAGTAATGTGTCTAAGAGTCATCTAATTCCCATAAAATTTCTAGAAAATACTGTGAATTATCAACTCAAACCTAACCATTCGTATCTAGTATTGTATCTGTTTACAGTATTGTTTGACGAAGGGAAAAATTCCTTTAGTTGTATTCTATTATGTAACAAGCACCAACGTTACGCAGAATTTCAAGATAATCCGTTTAGTGAGACATATTATAACGCAGAGAACAGAAGAAGCGAAACGGACTTTCACATTGTGCTATTCAGGATAGGTGAAAATGTATACACGTTTCATTTCATTCATATTATTCATAAGGATCAACTGCTTATTATGCGACATCGCATAATGTCTCAAGATTATAATAAATATTGCTTTTTATAGATAAACTAGCTCTCGCCTGAGACTTTAACCATGTGAATGTCGGTTCTTGTAAACGGTGATTGTGTATCGTATGAATTACCTTAGCATCGAGAGACAGGTGATACAACATGCTATCTTAGCTTAACATTTACATATTCAAAAAAAAAATTAAATGATTAATGATAACGTACCTACCACTTTGTTAACTACCTACTTGAATAACAGATGCTGCCTCTCCCTCTCTGCTGTTATCATATCAGTATGTTAAAACGACTAAGTAAAGTTTCTGATTGATCAATGTTATCGTGTGTGCCAGGAGGTATTTTTGTTTGTTAGGGCTTATTTGTGGTATAGGAGATGACGACAATAAATAGGTAGGAACTTATTACTCAATGAATATGTTAAGTCTTAGTGATGACGCCACATCAAAACTATGAATGAAGTTTGACCAAACTTATCTAAGTACTACCTACAGCAAAATTTCATCAAAATTGTTCGTGAAGATACGTAGATTTCGAGTTTAATACATAAATTTCCGTTTACAAACACTTGGGAACTGAGTCACCTTCGTTCGTGGGAGTGCACCTTTTATCTGAATCCCCACACGTGGTCCCCGGGTGGTGCAAATCAGGCCTTGCCATGTTCTGGTACGATGTCTGGTGACACCTTTTAAGAGGGTGGGTTGAAATTGTTGCTCCTTGATGATTTCAACCATGCGGAGCCTCATTTCACAGCCACCGTCTCACTGAAAATCATTCGTAGTCACGAGTGAATCGGTGCATTGGGCTGGCGCGTTCCATTGTAGACTAACATCAGGTAAGTTATAGTCAAGCGCTACCCCATTCAAGAATAAAAAAAACTGGCACTCACGCTGAAAAAGCTAGGAGCGTAAAACTTAGATTAAAAATCTTTAAGAGAAGTAAGGACGCATAGGTACCTGGTACCTAGGTGAATGCGTTGATTAAGAATTTGCAGATAATATCAATGGCGATGTTATGGCGTGCAAGCAATTTGAAGAATGCTCGCTTCGCCGCACGCCGGCAACGATTGTTTGCATGCTAACCATCGGCTACCACTGATCTTTCCACCTTACTGAATTGCGTATTATTACCTCACGGTACAATCATAGAAGAAACGACAGTTTTACAAGTTTTTAGATGAAGACCCACTATTAAATTTAAACATAAATTATTTATAATAATAATTGAATTATGATTTTGTTGTGTTTTATTTATTTAATGACATTGTATTTTATTGCATTGTATGATCCAATTTGTTGATTGAAATAAATGATTTATTATTATTATAAACCTTGTAGTTTATAGGGATTCAATTTACTTTATCAAATCCGTATCCATTCAAATATTTGCGATTTTAATTTTCGACCTGGTAACCGATTTACCGGCCAGGGGAAGAACATGAGATAGTTTGCGTAAAAAGTGGGTAATGTTTTTATGCGATAATGCAGGAATAACGAGTAACAATGCTGAATTCTAATGACGGCAATATACACGTAACAATTGTTATCAGCAATAAGTTTGTTAGTGAACTTGATATTCGCCAAAACGATGAATAAATTAATCACTCGATATCAGCAGTATAGGTAGGTACTCAGGAAAGGAAATACCTATTTTCTACCACTGTTGATTAGGCAAGGTCGCCGGCAACCAATAAAAAAATTATCAGAATCTGACTTTCCACTACCAACTTATCAAATGCCCATAACCACCTTTTAGGTACTCTATCAGACAGTAGATAAAGTAACTTATTCCTGTGTAAGCGTCACAAATCTGACCCAGAGTTCAATCAATGAGAAATCAACGAAACTGAAGGTTAACTACTTAATGATAATTAATAATTAAATAAGTACCTACCTAGTTGATAAGATTCATTTACTGAATTTTATTAATATTTGTCGTCATCGAACTCAGTACGTTACCTACCTACATACCTACCTACCTGCGTATATATATCCTACCTACCACACGGCTAAGTATAGGATCAAAGAAAATATAGCCAAAAGCACTGACCTCCGCCTGCAAGCAGCAGAGTCGCGGAATGAACGGAGCCATCCTTATGGAGCAGCACATGCTTGGGTTCCGTGACGAGGTAGCAAACGGTTCCCTCAGCGAGCACCTTCTGAAAGCAGCGCGCCGCCTGGTAGAAGAGCGCCCACGCGTGCTCCTCGCTGATGGTGGAGTTGAACGCCTGCAGCACCTGCTGCAGCGAGGTGCACTCGCGCGCGTCCAGCGCCGGCTCGGGCCCGGCGCCGCCCTCCTTGCGCATCATAGCTACCCCGCAGGCCGCCGGCCGCCCATCCTACTTGCTACCACACCACCACACCGATCGATCGCACAATATCCACCGATCAAACCACTCACAATTTATCACTGTTTACAAAATAATCACTGAAATAATTTGCTAAAACCACATTAGGTACGAAATGCGTGTTATTGTCACGGGTTCCCTAAACGTCACTGTCACTTTTCGTTGGCACAAGTGGGTGGCGTGAATTTTTTAATGTTTTGGTTGGTTCGTCGCGATGTTTTGAGCGCGTGCGTGCGACGAGCGAGCGGACGACACGTGCAACAAGGACCGACGCGCAGCGCGGACTATTGTCGGCACGGCAGACGGCGCCGGGCGGCACACGACGCCGCGCCACAGCCTCCGCGATCCTACCCCTACACGACCACCTACATACTTCCTCCAAGCAGTTTCCATAAATTTTCCGGGAAACTGTACTACGTATGCCCACTTAATTTGTCCTACTTAGAAATGGGGACAACATGGACCGCATCGCTATTCGACGTAACTTGGGTCCTTGTCTCGATCTTCCTTACCTACTACCACTAACCCATAGAGGCCATCGCATTGGCGAATTACACACGTCTTAGATAAGTTATCTAAAGTTATCTACTTACATTCAACAATCGCTAATCAACAAAGAGGATAAATAAAACAACATTTCAGTCAAATTTATTTATTGAGTAAGTATACCTACTAGAATAATAATATGTAATTACTAGTAATTAAATTTATATTTCATAAAGTAATATATCATATCATACTCCTCATAATTATTATTAAATACATAACAACTTTAAAGATATTAAAAATGTATAAAACATCGCAGTTCCGCCACATTATCATAGTAGTACAAATTACGATACACTTCTAAATTTAGTTATTGCTATATAAAAGCACATTTTCGTTCTAATACTAATAAAAAAAAGAACTACGGAATGTTATGCAAAATCTATGGGCTGAGCATAAACTTTGTTTAACACGAATACTTAGATAACCAGTAGCCCAAACATTATCTGCCTCACAAATAAACAATTACTAAGCTTAGACTGGTTAATCAGTTTTGTCTTTCCCTTGTACACATTGAATTCATTAAACAACCACCGACTAGATAACAACTAGACGCCAATTTCTTTAAATATTGCATGAAATCTTAATTATCAATAATTGTCGAGATAACAAGGAAGATAGCTAATTTTGACTGGTTCATTGTAGTTCTTGTCCTTGCATGAACCAATCAAAATTAGCTTTGTCTGATAATATAGAAGAAGTGGGGGGAAGCTAGGCGGTGTCTATAGGTATCTGTGCCCTAATTCACGTTATTTCTTGACGCGCCGATCAAGTTGCAATTAAGTTTTCGTCTTAGTGCAAAATGATATTCTTATAATTGTTTAGCTGTCATATCTAATCAAAAGCGCTCGCGTGACGCGAACTTGACGCGAGCATATCTGACAGCGTTTGTAAAAATTACGAGAGTACGAACAGGGTTGTTTTGATCGAAACTTAACTGCAACTGCATTTATTTTATTACGTGAATTAGCCTACAGGTCGGTGACAATAACTCAATAACGATCAGCTATTATAAGCTTACTAATTGTTTATTAGTAAGAGGGAAGATTATTTATTTTGAAGCTACAACTTGCAGTCAATGTTTAAGCAATAAATAATTTCTATAATAATGCATAATTATAATTATATCTACATAATTTCTCTTACTATCTGTTATAATCTCATTGTCGTTGATAAACAGATAAAATATTAAATGATAATACATTTTTATTACAGCTAACTTCAGATTTTAAGGCATATAGTATAATTTTATTTAAATCTCCCTTCCCAACCTTGCCTCCGTCAAACCATTAGCCTCTTTTTGCGCAATCGGATAAAAACTATTCTATCTCCTTTCCCCGGTCTCAAACTATCTCCATATCAAATCTCATCCAAACTGGTTCAGCAGTTCTGGTTTGAAAGCGCTACAGCCAGACAGTCGTTAGAAATATTATAAAAGCAACCAATGAGATCGATTTACCTTTTGATCCGAAATTTCATCGCCATAACATGAATACCCTTGGTCCTAAATGTATATTCGATTTACGATGCGTTTCAAATAAGAATAGGACTGGACTCGCGGTTAACTTCATACCAAAAACCAAGCAAAAGTAGCGCCAGCACAAAATATCAAACCACAGACAATAACATATGTTCGTACATAAATATTTGACTCCAAATTTCCAATATCACTGGAACGACAATAGAAAACACGCCTTTTAATTTTTTTGCCCACCGTACTGAAAAATGTGAAGTTGTTGCACATTCCAGATGGCGGATTTCCAGTCCTATTCATATTTGAAACGCATAGTAATACTGATCAACATAGCCACAGTAAAGTCAAGTAAAGTCAGAATGATAATGAGAGTGTAGCAAGCGTGCTAGTTATATCACGACTGACTTTTGACCGATTCATTAGTTCACTGCGTTCATTATGGTTTGGACTACTTCAGTGAACTGAGGTCTGCATTAAAATCCCGTGTTCTGTATTTAGACAAAAAGTAAAACCTCAAGTTTAGGGTACCTTTAACACCTTACCAGGAGGTGCTTTTCCAAATTAATACTCAACGCAAATAACATTTAATTACAATATTATATGAAAAAAACCTAAAAATCTATAACGCACGGCGGTATAAACAGATGCGCAGTATGCAAACGAATAGCAGCCCTGAAATCTCTTTGTTTGATTGTAAAGTATTGTGTTAGAAACTAAAGTAGTGGGAGACAAGTGACTACACTGGTCCTAATAGACAGTAACAACGAGAGCCTCTCTAATCTTTAGGCTCCTCTGTGGATATACCTACTTACACGTTCCAAAATTTACCCTCAATCAATTTCCAAAAGCAGCAAAAATAGAATTTACTACCAAACAAGTCCATAGAAAAACAAAAACATATTTCCTGGTCACTTCTTCTTCAGACTCCACAATGGGTCTAGGAAATTGAGGGGGTCCTTCATGTCTCCACTCTTTAAGCCGGGAGCTTGCTTCATCTCTTCGAAGGATTCTCGAGAGAACTTGCTGGTTTTAGATGAAGTGGGGGGAACGGGTGGGAGTACTGCTGCACCAGAGGGCACGGAGACCGCTTCGCCGTTGAACATTGTTGTACCTAGGAGAAGGTAATTTAAATTAACTATGTAAGCAACCATACCACCAGATAAAGCCGCACCGCCAAGCGGCCTTGCCGTGTTCCGGTGCGATGTAGGTTGCCCTGCAGAGAGTGTGGGTCAGAATTGGTGCTTCTTTATGGTATCTAACCATATGGAGGCTCATTCCACTGCCTCCTTCTCACCGAAAAACATTCGTAATCACGAGTGAATCGGAATACTAGGCTGGCGCGTCCTATATAAGACTATATCATTGCTTACCATCAGGTAAGTTGTAGTCAAGCGCAAGCCTATTTCAGAAAAAGATAAAAATATTATTTTAATCATTTCTATGGTTTTCTAAACAAAACAACGAGTTAAACTAGGTCACTCTAGTTCACCCGAGAGGAACTAGGTTCATTAAGTTTGAGACAAAAGATGTTTGTTAAAGTAGATTATTTACTGTAATAATTTCATGTTTTCTAATTAGCGAAACAACTCGTAATTACTATCAACGATTAGAATATCTATCTACTTTAAATAATCATACCTTTGGCATTAAACATTAATTACTTCTAAACACTAATCCTACTTTATGATGTCACATGGATAGTCACACAGTCACATTGTAATAGCGATAACGAAAACCGAAAGGAATAAAAAATGTCAATGTCAATCGTATGTCAATCCGGATTCGCCGCATATCGACAAAAAACGAGTGGTCATTTCTCAGTATAGATTCACTACTTGTCAGAAACGGACCTCGAGAGATAGTTGAAACTATCCCAAGTAATTGTACCCATGCTAGATATAAAGAAACGAATTAGTCAAATAAAAGAGTAAATAATAATCTGTATGTTTAATAAAAATATTAATAGTATTTATTTTTACGTTTTATATATAATAATATGTTTAGGTAACATATATATAAAACGTAAAAATAAGTAATAACATAAGAGCAGCGGTGGCGCAGCGGTGGCGCAGCGGTACTGGCCTCGCCTTAGAAAAATAAGGTCGTGGGTTCGAATCCTGGTCGTGCCCACACATCTTTGTGTGAATTGTGTCATCTCGGCATGTCCAAGAACGAATCATTCAAGGACATGTGACATCCACCAACCCGCACTTGGCCAGCGTGTGTGGATTAAGGCCTAAACTCTCTCAACTCATAAGACAGTTGAGATAAGACCCGTGCCCAGCAGTGGGACACTAAAAAGGGTTGAAGTGTAAGTAATAACATTAAACTTAATTTAATAAGTTTTGACAACATGCGGTGAATCCGTAAATCGCATAAATTATATTCTTTTCGATCATTGTTATCGTTAGCTTCGTTAGTCTAGCTCTCAGTTATTATTATAAACTTTATAACTGTGAAAATAAAATGTATTATTTAGCTTACCAGAACACAAAACGCCTTGAACGTAGAACAAAGCTGTTCTGTAAGCGTCAACTAAATACTTGGTGTCTTCCAGCACGTTGGTTCGATGTCTGTATAAGTTCACACAACCAGCATCCAGCATTTCTATGAACAATATTATAATTTTATCCAATCGCACTTAGATTTCATATCATCTATAAATATATAAAAGAAGAAACTGACTGACTGACTGACATATCAACGCAGAGCCCAAACCGCTGGGTCTGGAGACTCTAAATTTGGCACATAGGTTCCTTATGGGGTCTAGGGGTGCACTAAGAAAGGATTTTTCAAAACTGGGATGAGTTTTGAAAAATCTAAAAATCTAATCTTAAGGGGGTGAAACGGGGTTCCAAAGTTTGTATGGAGAAACAAGATTACAGAGATCAATTTCAATATATTTTTCAAGCAACTCTTCTGAAAGATTTAATAATAATAATATTTTCACACATCCACACAGCGCCATCTAGTCCCAAATTAAGCAATTGTATTTGGATACTAGGAACGAATATAAAGCCGGCCACATACGTAGCGGTATACCTGACTTGCACAAGTCTGGTAGGCAGATCGAAACTAGGATCTGTATACCTGCGCAAACTAGTTTGTGCAAGTACGCATGAGCGTGTGTGTGTCGGAACGCTTCAGTCTTCAGTCAGTTCTTAATAGCTAACACCCAACCAACAATAGCCAAAACATCATCATATGTGGGTGTCACTACCGGAGGCATATTTCACAAAATAGGTAAACACGACTTCTTCGGTTTGTCACAGGCGCAGAACTGAGACTGCACAGGCATACTTGAATCGTGTGTGGTCAATATGGGCGTCAGGTATACTTGCACAAGTCTTCAGTTCCGGTATACCGTTCAGGTATACCGCTACGTATGTGGCCACCATAACAATTAAATAAACTTCTATTTTTTTTATTTTTTATTTTCTTTTTTTTTGTAAATACATACATAATACTATATGTAGATAAAAAAGACGAAGAATTTATAGACTTTTTTATAGTAGGTACTTAACCCTCCACCGCAATCCTGCCACTGCTACTCCTGTAAGCCAGTATAAACAGAGACACCGTGAAGACACTCGGGATGTGAACCCGGCTGAGTCTCGGGACACCTAAAATTGTAGTTTCATGAAATTCTTTCATTTCAAAACCCCTGGTATAGGTACCCTTTTCTTCAGTCGCACTCTGCAACTCCTCATAAGCACTAGAAGATAGCACACGTCCTATAAAATCACTTACCTGTAAGTTGCAACTGTCCAGCCCTCACTTGTCCCATAACAAGTAACAGCAACGCCAGCAATGCTGAACGTCCAGCACCACTACTGCACTGCAGCCATGCGCCACCAGAATGCTCGCCCACAGCGGTTAAGACTTTGTCCGCCAATAGCACCAATGGGGAGCAAACAATCCTACGACAATCAAATACTTTAGGAAAAAATACTAGGTCTTATTTAGTAATACCTCTAAATTAAAAACTTAGAAAGCCCCGACCTCTATTTATAGCTAAGAACACTCCAGACTTATTCACTTATCAAAAAAGTAACAAAATCAAACGGTTCATCAAATTCAAAACAAATCTTTAACTCTCTGTAAAAGCGTTTTATATGAAATCTATCAAATGGGCAAACGTTTACTTAGCGGAAACTTGAATATCTTCGCAGTTTATTGACACAAATTTCATTTAAACATACACAATTCATATACAAATTTTTGGACATGTTTATTGTCCTTCTACGTGCAAAGGACAAAAAGAAGTGTCGTTAGGTCAATGTAGTCAGCGGAAACAGTTTTTGATGAATAACTGCCCAGTGGATTAGTGGTTAGATGCAATTTTTTTATTAACATACACAATTACACGACGTCACACACACACTGAAATTTGTTATACTTAAATTGCGGAATTCGTTACTTTATTTTATTTTTATTTTTATTTTATTAATTTAAGGATCGCCAACAAAGATACATTATTATTATAGTACTTAAGAATATAATAAATAACAAAAACAAATATCGTAAACGCATCTTCAATTATAGGCAACCACAGCTTACACATTTAGATCGAGTTAACAAATTAATGCAAAAACCAAAATAAATAAATAATAACAATTTCAATAATTATCTTTTAAAAATTAAAATTAATAATTATTTAAAATGAAAATAAATACCTGTTTACAATAACAATGAATCCACTCAATGAATTATTAAATGAAGTTAGAATTAATTAAGGTGTAGATACAATTAAAATTCATAAATTAATAAAAATATAAGTAAAAAAGAATATAAATTAAAAGTCATGCATAAAAATCTATATAATAATCGAAAAAATTTAAATTGATTTTATAAAATAATTATAGTACAATAACAATTACAGTACTTGATAATATTAACAATAGTGGGACTTTAACACATTATTATGATTACAAGAAGCTGTCAAATGGTTTGTTCATTGTCGAAATACTTGTTTAATTTTAGTTTTAAACTTCCACATGCATCAATATTTATATCTAAATCGGCTAGTCTGTTTAGGGTGTTATATAGTTTTGTCGCTCTAGCCAGGGCGGAGTTACTGCCCAATTTAGTCTTGTGTGACGGACCGCTGAATAACCTATAAGTTTGCGAGCGAGGGAGCCTGCTAGGTGCATTGATAAGTATTTTAGATAAGAGATCTGTGTTTAAACTTGATATTACTATTTTATGGAGAAAACTTACGTCGAGTATTTTTCGCCGATGACTCAACATCTGTAAATTGTAATAACGAGCACGATCTTCGTATGACTTTAACACCCCTAGCTTGTATTCATGATATGCAAGACTGTTGACAAATCTTTTTTGAATTCGCTCAATGCGTTTAACGTGGACGTCGTACTGTGGTGACCAAACTTGCGAGCAATATTCTAAGCTGCTACGAACCAGATTATTATAAAGTAGAATTTTGGTTTTAGGACACTTGAATGGTTTCGCATTACGTAGGATGAAGCCTAACATTTTATTTCCCTTAGATATAATATGGTCTATGTGGCTGTTAAATGTTAATTTGCTATCCAAATACACTCCCAAATCCCTAACGCATGTTACTTCCTTAACCGTGTGTTCTGAAATGACATAATTTGAGTTGAGAACATTTTTATTACGAGTGAATTTTATATGTATGCATTTTTCTGGGTTAAGGTTCATGTTATTACTATTACACCACGCCAATAATCTATCCAAATCGCTCTGAAGTAGTTTAGAATCATCGATGCATTTAATTGGCAACATTAACTTCAGGTCGTCGGCAAATAAAAACGGTTTAGCATGCTTGAAGCTCTGAGTAATAGAATTAATAAATATATTAAAAAGTAAAGGACCCAAATGGGAACCTTGTGGTACTCCAGACGTCACTTTAAAACAATCGGACTTAGCCCCATTAACTACCACAAATGACTCACGTCCATTTAGGTAGGATTTGAACCATTGCAATAACGAGCCATACACACCGATCCCAGCAAGTCTACTGATTAACAAATTATGATCCACTTTATCGAAAGCCTTGCTAAAGTCAGTATATACCGCATCCACCTGAATACGTTTATCGACATGGTCGATCAAACTTTCGGTAAAAGAGACTAGGTTAGTGGTAGTTGACCGGCCTTTGAAAAATCCATGCTGTTCATTGATAATAACATTTTTCACATGATGCCAAAGATATG
Organism: Meganola albula; assembly: GCA_936450015.1. Classification (NCBI taxonomy): domain Eukaryota; kingdom Metazoa; phylum Arthropoda; class Insecta; order Lepidoptera; family Nolidae; genus Meganola; species Meganola albula. Next base: position 2,878,659 of record OW388144.1, on the reverse strand, counting down.
GGTACATTAAGGATTCGAATACCTTTGGAATAGCCGATATAATAGAGATTGGTCTGTAATTTTTAATGTCGTTTTTACAGCCACTTTTGAATATGGGTACAATTTTAGTTTGTTTCCACGTATTTGGAAAATACCCCGTCTCAAGGGAGTGGTTAAATAGAAGTGCAAGGGGTGTTGCTAACGACCTGAAGCAATTTGCCAAAAATATCGCAGGAATTTCATCGGGACCAGGTCCTTTGTGGATATCCAGTGACTTGAGTTTATTTAAGATTGTCTGTTCTTTAAGTACTATACGCCCTATTACGTTAGAGTTCTCACTATTGTTTTCCAGAGCGGAAGTATTCGTATGAGAAGAACTATATGCAGATGAGAATTGTTTTGCGTATAGTTTACATATTCCTACACTGTCATAGGCCAATTCGTTTTGAAGGGTCATTTTTGAGGGTATAGTACTTTTGTTTTTGCGTTTATGTTTTATATATGTCCAAAAGTGTTTTGAACTAATCTTAATGTCATTTTCAATATTTTTAATGTAGTTATTGTAACATATTTTATTAAGAGATCGACACCGACGTTTTAATAATGTCAAACTAATTTTGTCCATAGCATTATCGTATTTTTTTATTTTAATCCTAAGTTGATAAGTTTGCCTGAGTAGTCTCTTAAGGTCTTTTGTAAACCACGGTGGCGTTTTGTTAGAGTTAATTTTTCGTGAGAATGGCACATGCATAGATATTATTTGTCTGATTTTGGCGTAAAATATATCAACCATATCGTCAACAGTGTCACAATCATGAAACACGTTAGGCCAGTTAATTGAATTAATACAGTGATTAATAGCTGGATAATTAGCTTTGTGGTAATTAAGTGTTGGTGGTTTGCTGCCAGTCAGAGTTCTCTCTTGTTCTAAATTAACGCTAAGCTCAAGGGGAGGATGATATATATCGACGGTAGATAACGGATCATCACACAAGACAACATCAATGCTGGGTAGGTTGCTCAATACTAGATCTAGAATCTTTGACATACCATTTACAACTCCATTGAACTGTTCCAGACCGTTCAATGCCACAAACTCTGCAAAAAGATGATTGATCGAGCAGTTTGAGGCCTCTGCTGTTTTAAAACTATTATCGTCAATGCTTTTCCAGTGAATGTTTGTCAAATTGAAGTCACCAACTACAAGTACATTTTTTTCTGACACAACAACCTTGTTAACATTGTCCACAAAGTGTTCAAGAACATCCATTTTAACTGGTGATGGAATATAAACGGCACACAAATAAAAACTAAGTAATTTACTTTTTGTATTGATATATAATCTTATCCATAGGTCTTCGCATAAACTGTTGTAATTTACCATTTCAATAGAATTGTACTGCTTTAAAATTCCAATAAGAACTCCCCCACCGGTCCTCTTTTTGCAAAGTTCGTTAAGCGTACGATCCCTACTTTTCCGCCAGGAATACGCACACAAATTAAACCTAATCCTACTATAAATAATAATTTAATATTCTAGCACACTAAGACACGGTCATTCGATCCCACACAAAGCAAAGCCTGTGACATGGAAACCAGATACTATACATAAACTACTTTTCTTTTGTAAATACAAACATAGGTACTACTTATTATAGATAACCAAACGCAGACAAACAGACATGTTCATTATTGTTCATCACACAAATGTCTGTCTCGGGTGGAAATCGAACCCACCTCCGGCGTGAAAAGCCACGCCACAGGCCCATGTTAAGTGTGGTAGGATAGATAAATGGAGGTTCGTTCAGCAACTCAACGGATTTACCAGTTTATTACCTAATTGCAGTAAACTCACGGTATTTCATGCAGATGGAATATAAGAACAGGCACTAGTAGTAGCACGCTTAAAAGGAAAGGAGGCATTAAAATGTTATTCCAGTAACTTTTCAGAATGCCTTTGAGATGCTTTGGTGGATGTATTAATTCCAGACACGTGTATGGAAGGCAATGCCTACATCAATGATTTTTAAGCTACTTACTTAGCAGGAAACACATTAATCTGGTAATGTGTAACATTCAACACCGTTTTTCCGCTAGCAACAGTCAGTTTCCTCTCAGTCCAATGGACTGTGCAAGTAACTTCATCGAGTACAACCTTCAGACCGTCCAATTCAAGAGTCTGACCCATAGCAGTCGGCCAGTACGCTGTACCTTGCATCTGGTAACAAAAATATACCATTAGCATCGCCGAGGCTTCAAAAGGGAATCAACTAGACATAGTGGAACTGTTTATATAAAAATCTATAAAAAAATTCAAATTGAAAAATTATTTGCGGTTCAAAATCGCTAAACGCGGACTTGGGTCTTCCCTCCAACTATCCAACTATAGAGTTGAGAGAGATAGCCGTAAGACAAACGCTGGTTAAACACATGTCCTCAAATGTAAAATTGTGATTGTAAAGGTATATGCATTCATTCATTCACTTCAACCCTTATTAGTGTCCCACAGCTGGGCACGGGTCTTCTATCAACTATCTTATGAGTTGAGAGTTTAGGCCTTAATCCACACACGCTGGCCAAGTGCGGGTTACTGGATGTCACATGTCCTCGAATGATTAGTTCTTAGACATGCCGGTTTCCTCACGATGTTTTCCTTCACCGATATTGAGCGTAAGGTATATGCGATGGAACTGAATTATGAACTTTAGTGTTAAAAACCATAGTGTAAAATTGCACTCACCTCTATTTCACTGAGAAGGCATACGATACAAGTAATTTTACGTTCTAATATTGCTTTCCAGAATACACTATATACTCTCTCACTTGGGTTATTAGATATCACAAGAGGTATGCACCATGGTGCTAGTTGCTGGAACAACATACAACGAATAAATACAAATATATATAGTTACAATATTCTGGGACAAATATTCTGGGACATTAACACACACGGACATCTCGTCCCAAGCTAAGCAGAGCATGTGTTATAGAAACCAGACAACTTGTTTTTCATTTGTAAATATATACATAAATTTAACAGATAATTACACGCACACTTAAGACAAACAGACATGTTCATCACACAAATGTCTGTCTCGGGTGGGCATCGAACCCACAACCAAATTAAGATGTTATATGGAACTCTGATGAGTTTTGCACATAGATCAGTGTGGTATGGAAGCTACAATAAACTTGGATTGGTAACAATGATCCTAACGTTACCAACCCAACCCAATTAATCTGGTAGCTGGTATGAACTGATACAAAAAGCCACAGATTATGCTACCATGCTTTGGCAAAGGTCTTTCCTAGGCAAGGTTTTTCTCTCAACTAAGAGACACTTTAGACCTTAATTTAAATACGCTGGCTAAACAATAACACAAAGATGAGTGGGCACGGCCAAGGATCGAACCCATGACTTATCAACAGAGGTCGGAATTAATTTAGAGGTATTAACGTACTTGCATCGAAATGTTGATATTAATATGGATCTTCCCTGCACTTGTAATGGACAATAATTAAATCTTGCGACTCGGACATCATAAGTTTGGCAACGTAGCATACGTGAAATAAAACTACATTTTAACGGATTTTATCGCGGTTTATTTTAGATAACTCAGAATATTTAATATTTTATATAACTCTGAACTCAGAATTCAAGACACTGTGAGCTTGGTTTGCTTAAATCGGAACGCAACTTAAATATTAATGTTTGGAGGTAGTCAGTAATAATTGTGATTAATATTTTTGGACGTCAAATACCTCAGTCCACCCGCGAACAAGAAGTCTAAAAAGACTTTGAAACGTCTGGATCTAATATCTAAAATAAACCGCGATAAAATGCGTTAAAAAGTAGTTTTATTTCAGTGTGTGATATTCGCGTAAATCTAAGACAATACTAAACCACAGTATTTTTAGGGTTCCGTACCTCAAAAGGAAAAAACGGAACCCTTATAGGATCACTTTGTTGTCCGTCTGTCCGTCCGTCTGTCAAGACCCTTTTTCTCAGGAACGCGTGGAGGTATGAAGCTGAAATTTATATCAATTACTCAGGTCTACTGTCCCTTAAAGCTGTGAAAAAATCAAAGCCAACGCAATCAAAAGATACAGCCGTTTATGCCGCAAATTTTCGACACTTGCAAGGGAATCAAAACCTACAGGGTGCTTCCCGTGAACTCAGAATCTTGAAATTTGGTACGAAGCAACGTCTTATAGCATAGATAAAGGAAAAATTACGAAAACCATAAATTTTTAGTTACATCACATAATATATTTTTTTTTAATAATTTTAAACTTACTACCCATTTCCTCATAAACGCGTAGAGGTATTAAATTGAAATTCATACCAAATACTCAAGTCTATAATACCTTTAAGCTGTAACAAAATCAAACTTCTATGTCAACGCAATCAAAAGAAACAGCAATTTAAGCTGCATATTTTGAAACTCGCAAGTACTCGCAAGGGAATCAAAACCTAAAGGGTACTTCCAGTCGACCTAGAATCTTGAAATTTGGCATGAAGCAACGTTTTATAGCACACATAAAGGAAAAATTCCGAAAACCTTAAATTTTTAGTTACATTACAAAATATATATTTATAATATAATATACAAAATATAATAAAAATACCATAGTTATGACTCGATTGTCGTAATGAACGAACTTTGTAAACCTTGCAGGTTTGTACGGAACCCTCGGTGTGCGAGTCCGACTCGCACTTGGCCGGTTTTTTTGCTCTTTAAAATTAATCGCAGGATTTGAGGGATATCCATTTTATTCTTTCGCTATATGAAATCAGTGAAAGCACATAAATAACTCTACCTAATTCCGACCTCTGCTTATCAAAGCCGAGTCCAACGCCACCACCTGTCAATATCACATGATTTTTGCATGATATTAATATTTTTAAACTTCCGCTCGTCACTCCCACACGAGTTGATAACAATGTATTACAGCTACTAAAGTTTTCCTATGCCCATTGAACTCACTTGAATATCACTTCACTTCAACCCCTTTCTAGTATCCCATAACTGGGCACGGGTGAGCAGCGGTGGCGCAGTGGTACGGGGCCTCGCCCTATATAAGGTCGCGGGTTCATATCCCAGTCGTGTCCACACATCTTTGTGTGAATTGTTTCATCGCCGCTGCTCAATATCGATGAAGGAAAACATCGTGAAAAAAACGGCATGTCTAAGAACTAATAATTCGAGGACATGTGAGACACTAAAAAGAGTTGAAGTGTGGGCACGGGTCATCTCTCAACTCTCTTACGAGTTGAGAGAGTTTAGGCCTTAATCCACACACCCTGGCCAAGTGCGGGTTGGTGGATGTCACATGTCATCAAATGATTAGTTTCTTAATCACGATGCTTTCCTTCACCGATATTGAGCAGCGGCAATGAAACAGTTCACAAAAAGATGTGTTGGCACAACCGGGGATCGAACCTGCGACCTTAAATTTCAAGGGCGAGGCTGGGACCGCTGCGCCACCACTGCTCCTACTGTAGTCTATACTGACCTTATAATAAGAAGCATTGATATAAACGTCGGGATCCGACTTGAGGATGACTCTGGAGTCATCATAAGGCACCACTTCGGTGACTATATTCCTTGGAGTGTGCCGCATCGCTACGTTTTTAGATCGGGTCGCGTTCTCTTTAGTCTAAAATTAAAACGAGTGCTGATAGAAACGAATTTAAGTAATTACTACTAATTAATTACTAATGTGACGGCCATGCCAGTTCCAGCAGTTATATATGTTGAGCTTCCACCCTTCCTTATCCTTACTAATATTATAAATGCGAAAGTAACTCTGTCTGTCTGTTACGCTTTCCCGCTTAAACTACTGAACCGATTTGGATGAAATTGGGTATGGAGGTAGTTTGAGACCCAAGAAAGGACATAGGATAGTTTTTATCCGACTGCGCAAAAAGAAGGTAATGTTTTGGCGCGGTAACCGACATACACGCGGGCGAAGCCGCTGTCGGAAAGCTGATAATACATGCAAGATATGGTGAAGTGCAAGTCAATTATAGAATAATCAACATACGTAAGGCAATTCCATTGCGGTTCACCTGCCACAGAACTTAACTCCAAGCTATTATTAACATTATTCTACCAAAAAATTATTTAGGTGCTTTAAAGACTAAATTGCTATACATATTTACTAGGCGATATTTAATTACGCTGCGACATAAAATAGTAGAACTCGGGAACTTTAGGAATCAAGTATTTCGGTAACTTCATGAACTAAAATTTTTCATTCCATGTGGCGACCTGTTTTATAATAATAATAATAATAATAAGTTCTTTATTTCAGAACATATAGATCCATAGTGTTAGTACCAATAAAACTTAACTTACTTACTTTATGTCGCACTATAAATAGCTCTACGTAATTTGTTTTATATAGGTCACTGACAAGTATTACACTACATAATGCCTGACTTATGGTTATATATTGAAACCCCTAGTTTCCATTTGCGAAATATGCACAAGAAAACATGTTGCAAGCACTATCTATCTCTATCGTTTAGAGATCAGTAGAAAAAGATAAGACTATGCTTGTATCATGTTTTGTTGTGCAATACAAACGCCCAGTAATGTAGAATTTTAAATAAAGAAAAACAATACAGTAAATTAGGCTTACTTGTACATCTTGGAATGACTTCCACTTCGCGTCCAAGAGCGTCAAACCACTCGAAGTTTTATCCGTCAAAGAATCCGTTAACTGTTGCAACTTTTTCACCTCTTGAGTAAACTGGTTGACCAAACTAGGATCCGAAAACAAATCTCTTCTCGGCGGTCTTTCTATCACCTCCTCTTTTGGTGGTTCAATTTTCTTCACCGGCTCCGGTTTTGGGATCACCGGTTTTTTAATAGCACTTTCGGATATCTGCGGTACTTTTATTTGGGGCATGAGAGGAGTTTGTTCTACACTAAAATCTATGTCCGACAATAAATCGAACGCAGATATATCAGACTTTTCTTCTTTTACTTCAGCAGGTGTTTTAGTTTCAACTGCTATATTTTGTACATTTTGTTCATTAATTGTAGGTTGAGTTACTGTATTTACATTTTGTTCAGTAGTAGGTTCTTCTTGGTAGTTTTTTGGAGTCGACACTGCAATAGTGAATAAAATACCTTTATACTTTAAATGCGTTTATTAATTTACAATATCTTTGGTTATTACAACAAGCTCTTACCTTGATCAGCGAATGTAACGCTAGTGTGTTCATGCGTAGGTTGTATATAAGTCGACTGATTAGGGTTGTAAGTAATCGGTTGGGACTCTGGTACAGGCGCGGGAATTTCATTTTGCACGGTTGCTTGATATCCATAAGGAGTGTTAAAGTACATTTGGTTATTCGGTACTTGATTCAACTGTGGGACCACTTGAGGAGTTTCTGTTGGTGATTGTACAGTCTCACAGCTATTCACTGCTCCAGCGCTCGTGTAAATCCCAGGTGTGGACAAATTCGGATCTTTTCCCGTACCATCAGGGTTTATATTAGCTTGCTGCGTATTATCGTAACCGGAGAACGAGTTTTGGGAGCCATAATTGTATTCATATGTCCCAGAAGTAGCATTGTAGTTGTAGCCCGGATGGTTTTGATAGTTTTGGTACAGTTGGGTATTTTGGGTCGAGTTTGTTTGGTCGGGATAAGGGTATGCGTTCGGGTTGGTATTGAAGGCTTCAGCCTGGTTTGAAAAGCTAGGTACATTTGACCCGTAACTTTGGTATGCAGGTTGAAAACTTGGCACAGACAACGCTTCACCTGTTACATGTGACTTTATAGGTTTATCGAAAGCATCTAACTGCGATAGAGTTGGGTTGTAATTTGTTTCAATATCTGCAGGGTAAGGATATGATGAGGTGCTCGTATTTGTGGTAATGGAAGGCGATGTACCAGCATTAGTGTAAGTGAACCCTTGGGAGGTGGAAGCGAAGGATGTAGCATAGCTGTACGGGTCTGTAGGAGTGCTGAAAGGCACATTAGGAACTCCTTGGTCGTAAGGAGTTTCCGAACTGTAAGGGTAGTTTAATGATCCTATTTCTGAAGGGATCTGAGACGGAGCGATGCTTGTAGCTGAATTGTGTGGAGCGCTTGTATAAGCAGCGGGGTTCGGCGTCGAAACATGTGGGTAATGAATACTATAAAACGTTTGGGAGTAGTCAGCGTTGAAGTTCGGTTCTGGCTTAGGACCAGATACATGCATTTGCGAGAAATTCGTGTTCAAATCTTGGTTGGGAATGTACGACATTGAGGACATGGTAGATTCGTGAATAGGTCCCATTTGGTTCGTGTATTGATCGTAATAAGTGTTATTGGGCACTTGATGAATGTGGGATATGTTTTGAGAGTCTGTTACAATAGTTGTGTTGTTATGTGAAGCTGAATAGTAAGAATTGTAGGTGTTTGGTGGTTGTTCTGATTGAGAAAACTGTGGCGGGGTGTAAGTGGAATACCCGTAGTCTTCTTTCTCGTAAGCTTTGCTAGTCGCGGGATAAGAATAACTAGATGGGACAGAGGGTAAGTTAGGGATGACAGAAGGAACGTTAGAAGGTTCGTGGTCTGTTTGGTACAGATAGCGGTCGTAGGTGTTAGGAACCGTTTGCGGCATTACCACTCCATCGGGAATTTGCATTGGATTTATATCTGTGGCTGGAACAAAGGAGCAGTTTAGACAGATAAAGAGGTAGAGGGTAGTTTGAAAATAGAAAAAAGGCATAGATCTTATAACGAATGTCGCTGTTCTAAGTAAACCACTATAAAGTTGCACATCCTCAGGTTAGGGGGCGTCCATAAATTACGTGAGGTGTTTTTTTAAATTTACTGCCCCTCCCTACCCCCTGGTGAGATGTCGTGAGATTTTATTCAACCCCCTCCCCCATCCCTCAATCTCACGTGAGATTTTTCAAAATATGAGTTTCTTACGTAAACGCGTTGGATTGTTATTGTAAAAAGAAAAAAACAAATTTGCTTCGTGCTTTTATTTACGACTAGTTTTTAAAAAAAATAGTTTTTGGCGCGAGAGGCCGCGCCAAAAACTAACGCATGGGGAATCATTTACAATCTGGATTAAATAGACCAAAATAGTATTGTTTTTTTGTTCAATCAGAAAAAAAAATGCGTGATATTTGCCGAGACCCCCCCCCCTCTCTCCAACGTAAGATTAGATGAGATTTGATTCGACCCCCTCCCCCCCTCACGTAATTTATGGACGCCCCCTTATGCAAGACATGGTGGACTATAGGCCGACCGTTTAACTCTCATATCGCCAAGATTCTGACTCCTCAAGCTGCACAGACAGTGATGTTGATTCAAGCGATATGGATATTAGTGACGAATAGTCTTACATTACTTATATCTGTGGTTAAATAGTTCTTAAAGAGATTTAATTAATGTTTTATGACTTTGTACCTCAGATGGCGATACGCGAGTTAAACGGTCGGCCTATAAATAACCAACCAAAATTATACAGGTCTTTCAGAAGCTGACTTCGAAAAGAAATCGGCTATCTTATTATTAAAAATTCAATTTAGTGTATTCTTAGACAATAGTGAAAGAAAATTATTTTATTGATTTTTTTTTCTACTTAACTTTGACTGGTAACATGAAACATTCTACTACTTGTGCTCGACCAATCAGCCAACGTATATCTAAGCATGTCATGTCCAGCTATCAGAGAGTTAAAATTTACAGCGGTGTCTACATCTACTTTGTATTAGTATGAATGACTAGTAAGGAACATACCTTCAGATCCAACTGGAGCAGGTCGTACAGATGTCGGATATATGCTCTCTGGGTAGTACGTATCGTGTGAACTTGGATCCAACGTTACTGAAAAGTAAATAATGCATTTAGAAATCTTACTTTAGACAGCAAAAAATATTGTATGGTAATTAAAAACTAGAGGACATTAGAGAACACTAGAGGACATATTATTGAAATAAAACTACTTTAACGGATTTTATCGCGGTTTATTTTAGATCCCGACGTTTCAAAGTCTTTTCCGACTTCATGTTCACGGGTGGACTGAGTTATTTTTTTTTTATTTCAATGTGTAATATTCGCGTTAATCTAAGACAATAGGACATATTATGTCAAGCGAAGTCGCATATACAAGATTTCACTCGACATGTGGCAACCGAGTGACATTCCTCGGCAGAGGTCTTGTGAAACATTATACAAAACCTTAACTGTTTGCATAGTCCAAAACATTTTTTTAAACTAATTCGTTTCTACTCTAGTATTTAGTTAATACACAGGCTGAAATGTGCCCACCTATATACGGTGGAAATTCACCTACGGGTACGCACAGAGCGCTTGTACTGTTCGAACTCCCAAGTGGTGGAATTCGCTGCCGGCATATCCAACCCGGACGCACTACACTGTATTTACTGGGTAAGCGCATTCCGTCGTAGACTACATCATTGCTTAACAACAGACAAGTAGTGGTCAGGCGCAAGCCCATTATAGGACAAAAAAATCCATCAAACAGGACTCGAAACGAGACCACCATCTCTATCAGAATGCGATTGATGTGTATTACAAACCAATTCATAATTATCCCTACTATTATATTACAAATGCGAAAGTAGCTCTGTCTGTCTGTCTGTCTGTTACGCTTTCCCGCTTAAACTACTGTACCGATTTGGATGAAATTGGGTATGGAGGTAGTTTCAGACCCGAGAAAGGACATGAGATAGTTTTTATCCGACTGCGCAAAAAGAAGGTAATGTTTTGGCGCGATAACCGACATACACGCGGGCGAAGCCGCTGTTGGAAAGCTAGTGATAAATAATTTTACCTTGCGGCACAATGTTTCTATTCGCTCTATTCTTCATATAAGGCAAGTAGTCCTTCAGTTTCCTAGAACCACCGGCCATGGCCATAGCTTGGCTGGTGGATGACGCAAGCTCCGGTGTTCTAGAAGGCGGTGGGGTCGGCGTTGACGATGGAGTAGGTACTGTAACAAACACTGATTACATCACCTCCACCTTACAGAATACATGCAGCGAATGAATGAATGAATGAACTAATGAATGAATTAATAAAACGTTATAAAATAGCTTTGTTTCAATACTCCTTGCATTGACTGTCTTTGTCCTATTTAGGTCCAACGATTTTAATAGGTACCTACTAGAGATCTTAATCCACGGGCCGGTGGCGTGGTCGGTAAGATACTTGCTTTTCACGCCGCCGGTCGTGGGTTCGATTCCCACCCGAAACAAACATTTGTTTAAATATGTCTGTTTGTCTTGTGTCTGGGTGTAATTATCTATATCTTAATATATATATTTCTTGTGTGCGTGTGCATGTGACTGAACTCCTCCTAAACGACTGGACCGATTTTGATGAATTTTTTTGTGTGTGTTCAAGGGGATCTGGGAATGGTTTAGATTCACAATTTTGCGCGGTACGAAGTTCGCTGGCGCAGCTAGTTTAAGTATATATTTACAAAAGAAAAGTATTATATGTAGTATATTACCAGTTATCTGGTTTCCATAGTACAAGCTCTGCTTAGTTTGGGATCAGATGACCGTGTGTGTTAATGTCCCAGAATATTTATTTATTTACATAAATTAAACGAGAGTGGATTGTATAAATGTATGGCATATAACAACAAGTGTCGCGGGTGACGCTTCTATGCAGAGTGTTTCTCAGGCGCAGCGTCCAACCTCGGCCGGCCCCTCCCCCTGCGCCCGCGCATCTTGAATGTCGATGCATCGACATTGACTTTAAACTATTTTATAATGAATTTTATCGCGGTCTATTTTAGATTTTAGATCCCGACGTTTCTTCCAGTCTAAAAATAAATCTAAAATAAACCGCGATAAAATCCGTTATAAAATAGTTTTATTTCAATGTGTGATATAAGCGTAAATCTAAGAAAATACTAAAACAAGGAGTAGTTTAAAACCCAACCGCAATCCGTATATTTTTTTACGGAGTCCAATTAGCCGCAAGGACCTTTATTGGCTTACCATATTTTTAATTTTTCAGTAAACCGCAACGAAAATCATGCGACTAATTTGTTATTGAATATTGTTTATGTTGGTGTCCAACTCGATTGGTTTGGTTAAAAAACAACGACTTACAATATTTAGCGTAAAAGATCCTACATTTAGATTTCTTTTTAACAAAACCTCGAAATTGAATGTGTATAAATAGACGCTCTTTTTTTATGAAAATAATTTATTTTGATTTGATTATCACGTGACAAAGATGAATGTCAATCCCATACCTTTTTCTTTTCGATATTTACTTAACACTTTGCTGTTGTATTTAGTAAGCTCGCACTTAACCACAACTTGTCTGTTGTTGAGCAATGACGCAGTTTACAATGAAACGCGCTTACCCAGTAAATAACGATTCACTCGTGGCTCGCATGTCACTTAGTCTAAGGGCCCAGGTAGGCCGTATGTTTGTATGTCGGTTTGATAGTATAAAAATTTAACTAACCTTTATTCTGCTTAGCTAACTGTTGGGCTCTCTCCTCTTCTTGTACTTGACAAGTACTTTTAAGCCTAGCCAGTAGTTGTGATACGTTGTGTGACAGTTTCTTGTAAAACTCTAAGCCTTTCTGGGACTTGCCTAGAAGTTCTTCGTATGTATCATAAGATGTTATAAGTGCTGAAAAAATACAGTAAGTTTTTTTAGGATGTCACAAAGAATCATATTATTATGTTATGAAAGTCAAATAGCTTATAGATTAACTAGCTACCCACCCCAGTTTCACACAGTTGTTGTACACAACTGAATAATCACACAAAATTTGAAAAGATCGATCAAGCATTTTTAGAGTTTTGTTAGCTGTGGCTTAAACAGACGGTTAGGTGTCACTTCAGTCACTTTTGATTGCATATGGCCTGTCAGATGTCAAACTTACAAGACGTAAACGTCACTCAGGTTGCTTGTCTATGATTGTCTTTGATCCATCAGGGGATAATGTCTATGAGGTCAGTTGGGTGAGCATGTGGTGTGTGCAAACCGAATTTGTCCGCCCAAAACAGAAATCTATTTCCATTCAAACAAGATTTGGGAATATTTGTGATTTAAGAGGTGCTGTAATATCGATCAGCTTTCTGTGGTGTTAATTTGTGTCCCATCTAGATGGAAAGGTAATAAGGTGTATCTGGTAACCGCGGCCAAATGAGCTCGCCGATATACATGTAGCTGCCGTGGCGAATTTTGTACAGTGTATTTCTCATATTTTAAACCTTCCCTTAAACCGATTAAGCGTTTCTCGAGTTTTAGCGCTACAAACATCTGTCAATTAATTTTTAATATTGAGACTAGTTTCACCCAAGTTGTGTAAGTACCCTCTTTTTTTTTACACAAACCATCTCCTGCTATTAACAAAGACAATAAAAAAATTACCATCCAATTCGGTGTAGTCGAGCGGAAGTTATACGCGTACATACATTTCGGAGATTCATTGTTATATAATAGAAGAAGAAGATTAGATACATCCGTGTGTGTAAAATAAAACAGTTATATTAAACTCTTACCATTAATGAGTCCCTCGCGTTTTCTCAAAACATCAGACAACATACGTCGCGAGTCGCCGTACGACGCGTACACCGATGTCAATTTATTGATTATATTCTCCTGCGCCGCTAAGTTTTGTTCAATTATCTTAACCTGTAAATTTATTTTTTAAATTACTGTATCGATAAAACTAATGTAAGTACTTAGTTAATGATTTTAGGGAACATAAGGTAGTATACACAGCAGCGGCGAAGTGTCTATATAACTCGATTCCCACCAGCTACCCTTTAGGAATTGGTCATTACATCTTACTAAATTAAATACATAATTATGTAACACCTAAAAAATTTTAATAGCATAAAAAATGCACTACATATTTTTTATTATTATTATTATAATTAAATAGATAAGCAGTTGTGAACAACTGATAATCGCATGTATCTGGTCTCTTTCCTTGTTCTGTTTACTATGTTAGACTGTTAATTTGTTTCTCTTTTTTTTTAATATTTCTTAGTAAGTTTGAAAGTCTTAAAGTATTTTATTAGATTTACGCGAATATCACACATTGAAATAAAACTGATTTGCGGATTTTATCGCGCCACCCGTGACCATGAAGTCTGACATGAAGACTTTAAAACGTCAGGATCCAAAATCTAAAATAAACCGCGATAAAATCCGTTTTAAAATATTTTTACTTAAACATGTCACATAATTTGCTCCGTCTACCCTTTTTCAAATTCTCTCCCATCTCCACTGATACACAATGCATATTTATGCAATCTAAGCTTAAGGATTGAGCAAAATCGGCTCAAGGATTAACAATTCTAAAGCCTCTATTCTAGGTTTGTCAAATGCAAGCCGCATCGCCGCCACGTTTGAGTTTCGATCACGCATCTCCGCCATTTTTATCTACGATATAACGCATTTCATGCCATCTTTGTGGTCTAAATGATGCTTCTATCAAGAACTGCCATCAATACATTACTACAGAACGCATCTCTGCCATATTTACTTATTGCATAACGTATCTCCGCCATCATTGCCGCGTTTAACATTACATACATACATCATATAGCTAGAAACTGCGCTGTAATATCGTTAGTAATGACCGAATCGAGTTAGGTTTAAAGAATTTAATCACAAAAAAGATTTCCCACATTTTACTCACTACGTATTTCCGCCATCTTTAACAACTACAAGAAGCATCTCCGCCATCTACCTACTACATGACGCATCTCCTTGATCTCTGTGTGTCTATACCTGCTATGACGGGCTATGGAAATTAACAGTAAATTACACACCTTGGGCGTATGTTTCTCAAGCTCCTCTTTAAATATCTCCTCAGTGGGCTCGGAGGATCTAGCTAAAAGCTGGGCTGTTATATCGTCGCTAGTAATCGCCTCTCGCAACTGTGCCACGAGGGAGTCACGTTGCGTTTGCATCTCACGCACTTTGGCTACTACACGTCTCATCTCCGCCATTGTCTCCCGGTCTAGACCTGCTGAAGAAGAAAGCAATAATAAAAATTTAAAATCCATATATTCTTCAACCCTTTTTAGTGTCCCACTGTAGGACACGGGTCTTCTCTCAACTATTTTACGAGTTGAGAGAGTTTAAGAACCAATCCACACACGCTGGTCAAGTGCGGGGTGTTAAAACAGCACACATACATAGACGAGCGTATCGACAATCATTATGCTTCGATTCGCTACTGAGGGCACTACGCAGGACCCCACCATTTCTGTAGATGTGCGCATCTGAGTGCCGTTTTGAACGATTTCTTCCTTAGTCTTCGTACTGTTTTAGCTATATACATAATATACTGCCATAAAATGAACAGAGTTTGCTACATGTTTCGCCAGTGAGAACCAGATGTTATACTAATATTATAAAGTTAAAGATTTACCCCGTATTCATAAACGTCTTTTAAGCCCATTACAGCTAAAATAGGTATATAATTCTTTTGTCTTTGTCTGTCATCTTGACTTTTACACTAGTAAGAAAGAGACAAAGTTCATTTTAACGAAAGAGTCTTATAAGATTTTTATGAATAAGACCATTAGTTTCTTTGTTGGTGAGTTGAACGTGCTAATCTAAGGGACTACTTAGATAGCCATTAGCCCATTTATTGAGATAGGCTATAGGCTCCTTTTGGTCTGTTGGGCATAATAAAAACGTAGTTGCGGCTGGAAAGCTAGTCAATAAACTTACCAATACTGTCTATATTCGGTATCTTAGCCTCCAACACGTCTAACGGTTGTGACAGCAGTCTCAAATTAGCTATATGCAACGTCATAGCTTTGTGTAGCACCTGGTTACTCTCGTTTGTACGTGTGTGCGCTTCTTGATACTTGTGGTATTCGCGAGATAATTCTGTTTGTACTATAGATGGGGGACGGGGACCCATCACCTTTTGGAAGTCCTTTTCTTTTAGTGTCTCTTCCTATAAAGAACAATATAGTAAATTATGGAGTAGAACTATTTTTAAACTGCGACGCAACAACGCTTGGATGTTACAAGTTTGATGTGCCTTTTTGTGTATGTGTCTGTCTGTGGAATCGCAGATCCCAAACGGATCCACCGATTTTGTTATCTTTTAGTTCGTTTATATTAGAGTATGTAAGTAGTTAATGTCGAATATTACCTGTATCAAGTTTTTGATCTCAGCTAACGAATGTTCGACGTCACTAATAATTTCCGCCAAGTTGTTCATAGAGTCAACTAATGCTTGTATTACTTCAGACTTGGCGTTCATTGCTGCACATCTATCCACTATTTCTTGAGGCACTCTGTATATAATAAAATATTAGAAATATTATATGTTTCTGATATTAGATAGGCATCATATAAAAGAATTAAAAATGCAGATCAGGTCAAGAGAAGAGATTCTCTAATTTGTATAGTCATAAAATTATGAATCTCTATCTCCTACTAACAGAAGCGTCAGAAAAGGATGGCTATAGCTATGAACTAAATTAGATATCTTTATAAATGGCTATAGCTATGAACTAAGTTAGATCTGTGTCAATCCTGTTCTAATTATAAAATTTTATCATACATTGTAGATTTACTAGATTGAACTAATGACAAATTTTTATGGGTTGCTTGCGCTTGCCTGTTGTTAGGCAATTATGTTGTCTACTAACCCAATAAACACCGGTTCTCTTGTCACTTCAAGTCAGACAGATTACAGCTATTGAGAAACACAGATGCCAGCAGTGAAAATTTGTTACTAAAGCTTACTTCTGATCAGAATCCAGTACATCTAGTTGGTCGAGCTGCAAGGATGACATAAACTCAGTCAACTCTGTATTTTTTGCCTCCACCTGACCAACAATTTGGCGCAGCAATTTGGCCTTCTCTTCAGAGTACATTGAGGAAGCTTCATGAGCGCCCATTGGAACTAGGCGGGAGAATAAGTCGTGGCCACATATCTAGAGGACAGAAAATTGACGTGTGAAGCTTATGAGATCTAGCTAAATAATAGTTGTAAAGTTGTCAAGGGTGGCCCAGCCGCATTATGAATTGATAGGCGCCGAGACTCAAGTCCTTTCGTTCCCAAAGGACTATTTGTCCGCAAGTCGTAAGCTCCAAAGTTAGATAGGCACATAAGTAAGTACGCTTATTTTGCCAATTTATTTTTGTAGGCATAAACAATTCAATTATCTAACAGCTTTAATATTATAGGGGACATCCATAGAAATAAAAAAGTATTAGAACCGATTGTTGAACTAAAGCGTGAACATTCTCCGAGGCGATGGCGTATCCGACAAATGCCGCGGGGCGGGGGCAGCGACGCATCACGTTCAACTTAACTACTAAAACCAGACATCGTACGTTTATGTCGCGACATCTTATCTTTTCTTAGTTTTTGATTTATCAATTTAAAACGAGACTGAAGCCTTATATACTCCCTTACAAATTTTTGTGGCGACCGTGATAGGACGACAACAGGACGGAAGGTAAAACTAGAAATGAGCAGACCAAATCAATATTACCTCTGGGTCATTGAAATTAATCGGCAGTGCTTTAACCAAGCACACCGGCTTCATATCAACTAGCAAATCCTTATCTGGCACTTCTTCATGATAAATAAATTCGTTTTCATTCTTAGCTGCTTTTCTTTTTCCTTCTACCACATCATTAGTAAATGTCAATGCTTCCATCGCTAGTTGGGTAGGTTCTATAACTTTCGCCCGTTTGCGTGCTTCGTTCAACTTTTCTATAGCCAGCTGGTAGAAAGCGACACGTTCACCCATCTTCTGTTGTTCTTCAGCATGCATTCCTGTATAGATTACAGTAGTATTTTTAATAAAGCCGGGCCTTCAAGTTGAACCTAATCACAAAGTATAATGAAATCACGTGTCATTATTCACTTGATCTAAATATGAGACAATATTTATTTTCTCAGATCCATAAGAAACTAAGATGCTGGACTAACAGAAACAATTCCAGAATCACTGCACAAAATACGGGCACCAATGACATCGAATGTTGGACATCAAGCTTACTACAATCTTGGAAACTTAGTTACATTAATATACTCAAAACAGGACTACAACTGTATAGCAATATGGATTCCTAATTTAAAAGCCTTATGTTAGTAAAGAAGGGCCTATTAGAAACATACTTCTAGAGTAATCTATTAGATATTGCTTATGATACAGCTCGACTCCACTTACCTTGATACAAACAAATAATGCACCCAATATATGACACTTTGAAGGCAATGTATCTATACCAGTAGTTGTATAACCTGGTACCAATGATCTCATGAATATTGTCCGAGCCTGTGGAGGGACCCAATAGGGCAAGAGAGTTCTTGTAGAAATACATCACTTGAGTTGCTACAGCACCTGTAAATTTAAGTAAGAAAATCTATTTAATAATATTAATGAAGAGGTCATATTTTCATAATAAATAGTATTCTGACACTACCCAGCACTTGGCCAGCATACTATTAATTATTATATGGATTTACGCTTTAACTCTATCAACTATCTTATGAGACCATAATAAGACATGGGACACTAAAAAGGTTGGTTACAAAGTGCAATTTATTTGATAAGGAAAACTAACAGCTATGTAACATACTGAAAAAATAGCTAAATAAACAACAGTAAGCCAATAATAGGTTTTCACGAATAGCAGTTGAGTTACATTATAATTTTTTCAGAACACTAACAATTAAATACGAGAAACATGTAAGAGTCCAAAATAACAAAGACCAAATTATTTTAAAAAATTAAGGTTTAGCCTATTCCTCGTTCTGTTTACAACTTATATAACTTCAGTGTGACCTAAGTAATATTGATAAACATTCTACACACTTTTATTCTAAACAGGACATCAGGTCCCATCACGGCGGTCCTCAAAGGGAACAGCTACTTCCCTAGAGATTTAAAATTATAGGTAACCTTCTCGCTATCACAATACAATATAGCTTCTTGCTATATTGTATAGTGGCCCCATATAGGCCCCAATACAATCACTTTATGTCTGATAACTAGTCAAAACAATGCATGTCGAAAATTCTTTACTCAGTAATGTCTTAATAATAATACTTTTTTTACATTTTCACTAAACCAACATATAAGTAATTACTATGTATTGCTCACATTAAATAAATTTTAACGCAATACGCAAAGGCTTGTAATTGGTTTAATGTTTCAAATTTTATTTAGCTGTATGCCTTAAATAATGTAATAAATAAATGTGTACTACTATAGATAGACCGTTTAACACGCATATCGCCATCTGAGGTACAAAGTCATAAAACACTATTTAACCACAGATAAAATAAATGCATGACTATTCATCACTAATATCCATATCGCTTGAATCATCATCACTGTCTGTGCATCTTGAAGAGTCAGAATCTTGGTGATAGGCGATACGCAAGTTAAACGGTCTATCTTTAGTCTTGTAAGATCCCCAACTCCAAAAATTGTTGTAACAAACCTATAACAGTGGGTTTTCTATTATCCTGTATACTTTTCTCCAAAATACACTCCTGCGCTTGTCCAAAACAAATCTCTTGCAGCAGCCTCATGATCTCTGTGGACACATCAACTCCCGTTGGCTGTGGATAATGTTCTCTCACATACTGAAACGCCCATGCTGCATTCTGGTAATGAGTGCAAGCAGCTTTCAAACTGTCTGCTGTATCCCGAGGCTCAGCAGCACCAAGTTCTGTGTGGAGTGCTCCAATGTTGTACAGAATGCAAGCCATTTCAAATCTTATGTCTGCTAGAGAACAGGTCATGGTGGCATACAGGTCTTTCCTAAAATAATGATAATAATAATATAGTGGGACATTAACACACACGGTCATCTCATCCCAAACTAAGCAGAGCTTGTACTATGGAAACCAGATAACTAGTAATATACTACTTAAAATACTTATCTTTTGTAAATTCATACTTAAATATAGATAATTACACCCAGACACAAGACAAACAGACATTGTGTAAACAAATGTTTGTCTGTTGTGGGAATCGAACCCACAACCTGCGGTGTGAAAAGCAAGTATCTTACTGACCATGCTACTGGCCTGTCAATATGAATGTTATGTCCATTTATTTTTAAGTTTCAACTCATGCCATGTTCCTCGCTGTATTCTGATTACATGTAAAAACATGACAGTTAAAATTACAATAGAACACAATGTATAACAGGTTTGATATCATTATTTTAATGCATAGATATAGGCATCCCTTTTGCACAATGGCTGTCTATGAAAAATATTCTCTAATTTTGGTTAGTTTAGTTTGTAACAACAGAATCAGAATCATTATTAACTACATCATTGTAGGTAGTATACATATTTACAATATGCAATCTAACTGTGAACAAATTTATTTCTAACAAGACATATCATATAAAAAAAAATACCTTTAGCATTCCTAAACATTCAATAACAATGCTTTTTTATTTAGGCCTCTTATCAGACTTTGACCTACAAACATCAGAGAGAGGTAAATAACTCATCAAATGATAGGATATTATGATGATTCATACAAACAAAAGTGAAAACAATACCACTTAATGAACACAGATATCTGCCTATAACAATACTGGGTAGGTACCTAATCTAAAATTAATCTAAAATCAGGTAAAGCAGCTAATTAGATTTACCAGTTGAATGTGCAGGCTGCAGGTTGACCTTTAGCCATAGGAAATCGACTCTGCATAGCTCTAAGTTGGCAGTAATATTTGGTAAGAGCATTCAGGCCAGCCACATCCAATGTAGCTCGAACTGCAGCCGACCGCATCCCTTCCAACTGATGTATCTCATGGCTATAGCTATTTGGATCTTCCCTGTACGCTTCAGCAATGTACTGAAAGAAAAAATAAGGTAAAAACAGAACAAAGACATCTTAAAATCAGATTATCAGATTACGAGACCTACTTACCTGTTTTAATTTTGACCCGAAATGCGTATTCTCCTGGCTCGTCTTTATCTCGAAACTTAACAAGGGTAATTTTGGAACAGCCTCCATCCTTTCCACAATAGTTTCTTCTCGTATTTTATATTTTGCACTCGGTAAAACAATTTCATCACAAATTGTAGCGTATTTGCCTTACAGTCATTTTTTTGTTTTAAATAAGTGTTGCGACATACAACAACAAAGTAATTTACTTTTCGGTAGATACCGGTTTTTCTACAAAAAGACAATTTTCCACTCATCTATGACGTCTAGTAGTCGAGTTTCATGAAGTCTAGGGTCTGTGCATTCTCTGACATCTACATATTCTGTGGTCTGTGATCTACTAACAAAAAAAAAACTTCTGTCTGTGATTGTTGTTTGTGCATAAATTCTTCGATATCGTTTTGAGATATTTTTCGCTGTTTTCCATCTATTTACTGCATATGATTGACTGCAGCCGCTATCAGTTATGAAATTGAAAAAGCCTAAAATGGATGTGGAGGTAAATTTAAGCTGTTAATATTTTTTCATTATTTACATTGGTCATCAAACTGATTGCCCAAGCCTTCAGGTATAAGTAGTGTGTATTTTCTTGAACTAGTCAATGATTTATTGGATTAATCCTTTGCGTTCTGTCATAGCGTAGATACTTTTGAATCCAATTAATCCTTTAAAAACAAGAATGCGTATTTAATTTTATAAAAAAAATCGAATGCTATGCCGGCCTTGTTCCCTCAAATTGCTGACTACTGCACAAATTAACCCAGTACAGTCTTACTTATGAGCGTAATTGTGAAAAAATAAAAATTACATTCGTATTGTAGGAGGTTGTACCGCCGCAAGCAGAGATCATTGAGGCGGATCTCTACCGGCGTACATACTTTGGTCCTGACGTCCCTACGCTGGAACTGGAGTGCTGGGAGGAGGAGCTGACGGAAATCCAGTTGAAGGCGTACAAGAATGCTGATACAGAGTACAACAGTATCCAAACCAAGTTGGATGAAATGGTGAAGGAGACTGGCGGTGAAATTGTGTATAATGGTGATCAGTTTACTGCCTACCAGCTGCTTGGGAAGTAAGTCTAAATTAACATTTGGTGTCCCAGAATCCATCTGATAAATAAACGTTTCAATCGGCTTTCATTTTTAAAGGTATAAAAAAATTACTCTCAGATTTAGCAATTCTAAATTGTTTTTAAGATTTAATTTTATAATATTTTTAAAAATAGTTAGTTAGTTAGTTAGTTTAATTGTGCAATCTTTATCTACTTAATTTGAAAAATAAATTACTATTATCTCACTTTTATTTTACAGACAACCTGTCCTAAAAGATTTGGAGCGGCAAAGTGCTGAAATCATTAGATCTAGATCCCGATCATTGTCTATTTCTAAGGAGAAGCCCCTTAAACGAGGTGAATCACAAAATTTTGTTTGTTTCGCACCTCAGGATGTCACCTTGTCTGTGGGAGTGCGCCCTCAATCTGAATCCCTAGACATGATCTGTGGGTGGTGCAAATCTGGTGATAACTAACTGGCCGTAGTTAGTGACCATCCACCAAACGAAGCCGCTCTGCCAAGTGATCCTGCCATGTACTGGTGTGATGTCTGATAACCATTTGAGAGGGGAGTTCAGAATTGGTGCTCCTTGGTGAAAAATACCTACTAGGATTATATTGAATTGAATTATATTATATTATTTATTATAATTATATTATTATATTATATTATAATTATATATTATAATTATATTATATATAATTATTATAATAATTATATATAATTATATTATATTATAATTATATTATTATTGAATTATATTATATTGGTTATTTGATTTCTTCTGCTTAGGTTAGGATTAGATGGCTGTGACCTAAGATATTAATGTATATATATTTATAGGCCGACCCAAGAAGAATCGTAATGAAGATCGTGATTACTCACCTTCACCAGTGAGAGATAAGAGTCCAGAACAGAAGAAGAAGAAAAAGAAGGACAAGGATAAGAAAGAGAAAGACAAGGACAAGGATAAAGATAAAGATAAGGATAAGGATAACACTAAAACTAAGGACAAGACTCTGGCGCCATCTAGTGAGTATATTTCATAACATTATCTAATAAACTGATTGATTTGTTAAAATCTTACTAATGCCTAATATACATGCTACAGTTTGTAAGAATCTATGAAAGTATGTTTGTTACCCTTTCACTCAAAAACTACAGGACAGAATTAGATGAGATTTTGAACAGATATAGATTATGGTTTGGATTAACACATAGGCTATTATTTATCCCAAAAAGTACCACATGGGCGAACCCGTGGGGGAAAGCTAGTTAAAAATTAATGTTTTTGTTACGAAAAGCGTAAAATAGTTTTGTAAGTATCAATTGTTACTAACTGTAGCAGTAGGTTATATATTACACAATCATAAACCCTGTCTCTTCAACTAGGTGTTCCTGTATTTTAGGAGGCAGTGGTCGGCTTTTGGTTTTAGGTTAAGTGTGTTTGTATGTATGTGTATACACCTTAGCTGATGGACCGATTAGATGCTATTTTCTTTATTCGAAAGCTGAGTAATAGACAATTTTATAAGCTAAAAATTGTATGTTGGGCAGTGGTAGCACAGCAGTAAACACCTCGTTTTTTAAAAATGTCGCGGGTTCAATCCCTGGCCTTGAATTATTTCACCGCTTGATCGTTGTGTGAATTGTTTTATCGCCGCTGCTCAATATTCGTGAAAGAAAACATCGTGAGGAAACCAGTATGTCTAAAAACTAATCATCCGAGGACATGTGGCATCCACCATCCTCTTGGTCACCACGTCTGGACTAAGGCCTAATCTTTTTCAACTCGTAATATAGTTAAAAGAAAATCCGTGCCGAGCAATGGGGCACTTATTGATGTGAAAGAAAGTATGTGTTGGGTGTTATTAAATTTTTAATATAGAGCTATCTTTCTAGATGTGCATAGCGTCGTCACCAACGTGCGGCCTTCAGAAGCCACTGCTATCGGTGGGTTACTCACAGGCACCACTGCTAAGACCACTGCCATTGTCGACCTGACTAAAGACGATGGTAATAAGAATGCTGCTGACTCTAGAGAGGTGTCCTTCAATAAACTACAGGGTAAGCTATATTAATTAGCTCTGTTCACATAAAATGAAACTGTTTCAGACTAGGGTTCGCCGGTGACTTCGAGAGTTACTAAAAGTAGCCTCGTTACAATGATTCTCACTTCTGAAGTTTAATGTAGCAGGTATATAGGACTCTTGAAGGGTACCCATTCAAAACCCCCGGATGGACCATCTTACATATATACTTGTAATCTTGGACGAAAGCACTTAACAGGACATACACTCTGACAGACTTTGCCGGGACTTTGTGTTATAATATAAGAATGACAGTGAAAGTGATTTAGTCGTAAGGAAAGGCTTTATGCTGTTGACAAAAGTCCGTTAAAATAAAACAACTTCAAATTTTATAAGGATTTAGGGATTTTGCTTACATGTCATATCCAATGTTTCCGATGTTTTAGTCTTAGAGAAAGTATAGGATCACCTCCCCAAAAAACTGGAAGACATTATTTAGTACTAGAAATGTAACACCTCCCTGTTATGTGCTCTGGTAAGCGAACTGACTTACTACTGGACTACCGAGGGAGGCTGGTGATTAATATCATCCATTGTTTGCAGGAAAAACATTCCCATCGCTAGTAGTGGTAGCCCGTCCGTACTTACGGTCGAAGGACACGACACCGCCGTCTGACCGCTCAGCGCTGGACAGCAAAGTGAAGTCCGTGCTTATGCACACTCCTATGAAGTTTACCGAGTGGCTGATACAACAGGGCCTGGTGAGGTCTGAACAGTGGTGTTTGTTGCATCCCACTAATAAACTTAAGTTGGGTACGTATTTTGGAATTGATAGATTTTTAAACGACTTCTAAAAAACTAGGAGGTTATGTTGAGTTGTATGTTTTTTTAGTGATCATTGAAGAACTATGATTGATGTCGAATTGAACTTTTGAGTAACATTAGCTCTCTTGACTTTTTTACATATAAAGTATTAGTAAAGCAAAATAACTTTATTTTTAAGTAATATTGAAGCTATTTCTATTAAACACACACACTATTAGTTTAATGTTAACATTCTACTAAAGTTAGTCTTCAGCGTAAGAGAGTGTGCGTTGGAATTACATAATCTTATCCCCCCAATCCTACCTGTCTTCAAGTCACGAGTGAGTCGGTATTTACTGGGTAAGCGCGTTTCATCGTAGGTTACATCATTGCTTGACAACAGGCAAGTTGTCAAGAGCAAGGATGAAAAAGACTTATTTGACTGCTGCTTATACTTGATATCAGTTCACCGTATTATCCATCACAGACCTGTTAGTAGATAGTCGGGTGTAGTCAGATAAACAGATCTTAAACGTAATATGATCAATAATAGTCTTATTCATAACCAGAGGTAGGAGTAGGTAGATTGATCTCTCGTCGTTGACGTCAAACGTAGAGAATAATATGGATATGACTCCAAAATACCACAATTTAGACACAATTCAAAAGACGTTAAAAGGAATACTTTAAAATTAGAAAATATTGAAAAAATTATGATAATTTATTTTAATTGTATTAACGTTGAAAGCCAAAATATGGAAATTGTATCCGATGAGGATTAAGAATAATTTATTTATCTTTTTGTTTAATTAAAAATAATTGTTCATTGAATTCAATCAATCATTTATATAATAAACGATTTTGTTAGCCGATTTTGTTGTATGCTTTTTATTTTATTTTATTCCATAATTCCAATGCCGGAACTTTTTCCGGTACTTTTCGCACATTATGGATAAAATGACATGTCCATATTATAATATCTTGACGCAAATATTATATAAAATCAATCTACCTACCTGTGTGTGTTATGAACCTCTGTTCATAACACAAATGTCCTCTAACATTAAATCTTATTTCCAGGCATGTACTCCGATGTGCTAAAATTCCCCTACTCCGGAGGCTACGTGTGGATATCTGAGTGCTGTCCCACTCGTTTCGTCTCTGTATACTCGAGTTCTATCTTCGAAGGAGCTACCTTCCCTCCTAGCGTGATTCTCAAACTGATCTACCACTGGGCATGTCAAACCAACGTTCAAAATGTAGTCCAATGGGTTAAAGTCGACAATTTATATGTTAAAGGCCTATTTACCTGGCTGAGAGCAGTGTGTACATCTGCTATACACCAACATTTGGGAATGCTCGGTGGTCCTAGTAAGAAAGTAGAGGTTGGAGTTATATCCTTGGGTACTACAAGCCATGATGGCACTCAGAGGCAGGTGAAAGTTGAAGTTTTAGGGGTGTTGGATACTGCAGATAAATTGGTAAGTATTTGTACTTTGACTCGTCCTTCATGTAATATTACTGGAGTTAAAAGCCTATCATATATGTAATTGTCTTCGTAATACACTTCGGAATCCCATCTGAATCCACAACCCGGTACAATAGTAACAAACATCCAACTTCTTAAAATTCGAAGGCATACAAAACTTGC
Organism: Meganola albula; assembly: GCA_936450015.1. Taxonomy (NCBI): domain Eukaryota; kingdom Metazoa; phylum Arthropoda; class Insecta; order Lepidoptera; family Nolidae; genus Meganola; species Meganola albula. Next base: position 2,852,212 of record OW388144.1, on the reverse strand, counting down.
CTTTCGATAATCTCGTTCAAACTCTGAAATAGCTACCATCTTTATATTTGTTTGTCTTCGTGTGTCTTTTATTTTAATGTGTGATATTCGCGTAAATCTAAGACAATACTATGTCTTTGGGTGGTAAAAGTTTATTAAACCGTGAAGTGAATTAATAATAATATCTGGATGACCGAGCTTTGCTCGGTATTTTTTTTTTAAATGACATTTTTTTAAAATGATTCCTAGCTAGATCGATTTATCGCCCCCGAAACCCCCTATATACTAAATTTCATGAAAATCGTTGGAGCCGATTCCGAGATTCCAAGAGGATCGAGCTTTGCTCGGTATTTTTTTTTAATGACTTTTTCTAAAAATGATTCCTAGCTAGATCGATTTATCGCCCCCGAAACCCCCTATATACTAAATTTTATGAAAATCGTTAGAGCCGATTCCGAGATTCCAATTATATATATAGATATATACAAGAATTGCTCATTTAAAGATATAATATAACCTATTTTACTATAGTATTTTTATAGTCACTATTTCATGTCTTTTTAGATTCGTCTCCGCGCTGTAGAACCTTTAGCTGAACAAGAAAAGAACTACAAAAAACGGTTCCAAAAGATTCTTGAACCACTCAAGAACTGGGTGCATCCCTCTTCCGTAATTCTGACCGATTTGACAGTTGACAAAAGCACATTAGTGTCAATGGGCTTTAAGAATGTGCTCCAATCATCATCTCATTCAGACCAACCAGGGCGGACGAGTAACTCGAATATAATGGAGTATTTAAGGCGTATAGTGCCGAGAATGTTCCAGAACACGCTGTCGTTGCTTTCGAGGCAGATTATTCAGCAGTTTTTGGATGAACTTGTGTGGAGAGAGAGGTAAGTCAGTGGATATCTTAACTATAGCTTCCATAGAACACAACACCCACTACACTACAAAACGTTTTATATAGATATTTTGGTAAAAATAGTCCATCCTCCGTAATTTTAAATGCTTTTATTTAGCCCTGTTTGTTTGTATATTTGTTTGGGTCAAATCTATTAATTGAAATTTGACCCCCTTCCTGTTGACGGATAGATGTGGAATTTGGTACGCACCTTTAAATCCGTTGACAGTAAAATAATACGTATCCAACGTCCTTATAAATCCAAGATGGTCGCCGCCGCCATAAAATTACGATTCGCCAATTTTCCCCTCGCGGATTAATGCTGGTAGAAATCGGAGTTCTTTAACGAGCAGCTGTTTTCTCTGGATCTTTTTAGTTCTAAGTTCGATTCACTTTAAATTTTACACAAATCACACATAACCTTTAAAAAAAATATATGAAACACATGTTTTTTATTCTTCCAAAAACTACCCCCAGGGTGTGTGTAAGATGAGTTAATTTTGTGTTACTCTTCACGCAAAAACTGTTGACAAATTTGGAGGAAATTCGGCATACAGATAGATATTAGTCTGAAACGGCTTATAGGCTATTTTTATCCTAATACTACGCGGACAAAGCCGCGGGGAGCAAACTGTTTAATATAAATCCAAGATGGCCGCTAATGTAAAATGAAAGATTATTAATAACTCTTCGTACATTTAAAGACACATTTGAACCTAAAAACTTTATTAGCAGTTACTTTTGTTATTCTTTGACTATGGGTTTGTATGGCGCAATTATAGGATATCATAACTTAGGCAAATTCTTGTCTTATATCTTACTTATACTGTACTTACTTGGCCTAATGCCTCATCAGATAGCATGCTTGAGAAATGAGCAATCTCTATATTTAGAAGATTTGGATGGCTTAAAGTTATATTTACTCCCAAGGTAATTTTTAGTCATATCCAAATAATACCATCTGAAATATTTTGGACAGATATTTACATTAATTTCTTCATAGGTACGGCATATCACCAGGCCAGGCGTTTGATAATATAGTAGTTCACATCGCAGAGCAAACTAAGATGGAAAACAAAGACCACATCACTGTTCGTCTTAACAAAATAGCTTCGAATCCATTCAAGAACTGGAAATATTCTTCTGGGAAGGTGAGTTTTACTACTGTGTATATGGGGTAAATATTATTTAAAAACTATATTTTAATCTATAAAACTTATTAAATTATCCATGAATATATAGATAGTTGTCACCTTGCTGCCTACCCCCTTCTTCCTTTTGAAACTTCTTCCTTAGTATTTTCTTAACTTGTTCCTTACTATCTTTTCTTCCTAGTCTTACTCTTCCCCAGATAAGACTGACTTTAAGGTAACTATCGGCGTCTTTTATAAGGTTCATTATATGAGTAGGGTAAACGATCAACTTACACGCTAGCTATTGACACACTGACTTTATTCTCTTGAATAAGATCGACACCAGGACGCAGCCATGAGACGCACACATACATCCATACATATAGAACAGTATCAAACTTGACTAAAGTTCTCGAATCTTCGTTCGACAGTTACCGAATCATGACATGACATCTAATTGACTTAATACTAGTTTACCCTACTCGAAAATAGATATGTTGTGGTGATTTCGTAGGACTAAGTATTTATTGATGTGGCCAACTATTTCATGAAATAATTCTTCTTTTGCAATTCTATGATCTGGCCACGATAGATACATGAAATCTCTTCTATTTCTTCGAAATCGTTTCACTGGGTTGTTATTTTTTAATTTTTTTTAGGGTAAGGACGCTGAACCGGAACCGGAACCAGAGACAGGTCGTGGTAAGCGCGGGCGAAAGAAGAAGGAAACGACGCCACCCCCTCCACCGCCTAAAAAGAAGAAGAAAGAAAAGGAAAAGACCCTTTATATTGATGATGATGATGAAGAGGTAAAGTTTATGTCAAGTTAGAATCGGCTTTAATATTGATTTTATTTTTACAAGCTTGTATATAACTTGTCATATGTGTCTGAATGGGTCAAATCTTGGAAAATGAAATAGAAGTACTTCCAGACCTTCGATTCTGCTCAAACTCAATACACTTTTGTCTTCTGCTATAATATAGCACCATGTAGCCTGTCTGAATTGGTCAGAAAGTGGCCACAGGAACAATATAAACCCACAGAGTTTGGGTCTTATTAGTATTACATTGACTGACACTGGTGCTCCATCACTGTCATTTATACTGTCGTCGCGACGGCCTTTCTAGTCAGCTGTCACTCGATAAAGTCAGCCTGAACGAATGAATGAACGAACACCGAGCACGGACGGGTGAAGCAGCCATCTTATAAGAGTTGACTTGGTGTGGTACCGTTGCGTCGTCGGGAAGTGCACATGCAACCACGTGCCTGGTGGACTTTACGCTTTAATCCAATGTAATCATAGCGAGCTGTAACTATCTGGTAGAATTAATGTTTCCGCTATCAAGAGATTGGGGTGAAATGACATTTGCTGTAATAATTTTATTGGAATACCGTCTTCTTACCCGATTATTCACGCCTACCTTTGTTGCCTGATAACCCTGATTGTTAGTTGAAAGCCTACAAGTTTTTAATACCTTTGTTTTCTTATCATACTCACTCTATCCCCTACAGTTACCTCTGGCCTTAAGCCGCAAGGTTGCCAATATCAAAAAAGAGAAAGAGAAACCTAAAGAAGAGCCACGATCATACACCAGACGCAAGAAGACGTACACCGATGACGATCTACTGGATATGGACGATGTACCACTCAAGAATATCAAGAAAGAGTTCAAACCAGAGGAAACTGTATCTATGGAGAGATATTACTTCGGACAGATTGGAGGGAACGAAGTGGGTGAGAGGAAATCTATTGCTGTTGAGGTAAGGATCAGTAAATTATTTTAATAACTAGTTTTCAGACTACATTTACTTTTCATCGTGCTCAGCAGTAGAACAAATGTGCTATATAACAGTGCAAGAGTTTTTCAAACTGGTCTGATAGTTGCTGACATTAGCGCGTTCAACTAGAGTATATAGCATAGAGTATATAGCTTCAGCATAATAAAATAATCTTAGTATAAATACTTTGTATGTATGTCAATTTCATTCCTATCCTACCAATAGTTGGAAAACTATAGGAGAGTACGAACTGTAAGCCATACCATATGATAGCAGTTTTCGTTCCTTTAGAAAATCAAAATGTTCCATAGTTTTTTTTTACAATTTTGAAGTAAAGAGATAGTTGCATGAATGTTTATTTGGGAAACTTGTTTATTTTTATCAGTACTATTTCATATTAAACTATATCACAATAATTACAATCTGAAGTTAAAAGAAATAGCGTATTTTTATGGGACTCAAAAACATTTACCCCCGTATTCATAAACGTCTTATAAGCTCATTATAGCTAAAATAGGTTTATTATTAGTTTGTCTTTGTTTGTTATCTTTACATTTATACTAATAAGAAAGAGACAAAGTCCATTTTAACTTAGTCTTATAAGATTTTTATGAATAAGACCGTTAAACTAAAGACGAATAGGATGTAATTAAACTTATTATTCCAGTGTCCAGAGTGCCATGAAGAGTTCAATGAGAATGTAGCTTTAATGAAGCATCTATACACGCACGTGGTGTCAGGCACTGGGTCTGAACAATGCACTTACTGCTTGCAACGTTTTGACACGAATGATGATCTTGCACTTCATCTGAAACATAACCACCCAGCGGATACTAAATCGCCGGATCTGTTTACATACGCGTGTCTCATTTGTGAGGTGAGTTTTAGTGGTTAAATGTGACATACAGGTTTCAGGATCGACTTGTACACTAATAGTTTATATAGTTTGCTGTTTTGGCCTATCAACCACAGGAAGCTTTTGTATCCAACATTTAGTTCATCTCGCTTCTTCTTGATGTGTTTATTCTATGTAATACTGACTCGGTATCGATAGCGGACTGAATTCCGGGGAGGAAGGGTGGTATTATCTAGTCTTGCTGAGTGGCAATTACCTCTGCATAGGAAAAGTAACCTGCACTGATTTTGAGGTACTAGATTTAATCCGCCAGTTTTGAAGCCAGGATAGCGGTATCATCTAAGAACGTACCTGTAGTTATGGTATTCGAGCAAAAGAGGTCAGCTGTGAAAATAGTGTAGAGTATAGGACCTAGCACTGACACCTGAGGTAGACCAGCTTGTATTTCAAAGAAGTCGGATGTGGTTTTCCCCTCTTTGACCTGGAATAGTCTTCCTGAGAGGTAGTCTTCCTGAAATATCTGGTAATAACTGTGTGGAAGACAACTTGTTATTTTACATAGTAGACCCTTATGCGAGACTCTATCGAAGGCCTGTTGTATGTCTAAGAAAACTGCAAATCAGTTTTCTTTATCTTCTAGTTAAAAACTTTTGATAATATTGAAAGCAAACTTATAGCTGTATAGGATGTGACCTCACTTGGTGGTTTTCCATCTTTTTATATCACTAGTGGCCCACCCCGGCTTCACGGGTAAATGTCGGCATAGACAAAAGTTTAAATAACTATAAATTTTATCAGAATATTGGCAGACTAAACACCCGATCAAGTCTGCTGTAGCAAAACAAACGGTCAAAATCATTCGTTTTAAGTAGGTATGATGCCGCAATAACTCGATAGACACACCGAGAAATGTTAGGAGGTACCTGCTTAAGTAATGTTGCCTACCCTGGGGTCCATGCGGATTATCTGCTAAAGTACTCAAGACGATGTTGAAACTCACCCGTAAATAGTCGCGGTGTTTACCCCTGCCCTACGCCCACACGGGGTGGGGGATCCATAGAGGATTTTCTCCCGACAAAAGACAAGTACTTAAGTAACAGATCAAGCTAGATTTTTCATCATCACATACACTCTTGGCGCTCTGCCTACCCGTGAGGATGTGTCACATTTATTTACGCATACAGGTACCATTACCTAAATTTTACGTGTACAAGCATTTTATAAACCCCCACACCGTTTTTTATTAAGAATTATCTCTATTACTTTAGCTTTCTAATGAAAAATCGCATTAAAATCGGACCTTCCGCGCTACGTGGCTAGAAACTTGTACACAGATACACATATACACGCCTTAAACATATAACACGACTCTTTATTGTCGAGGGTTAAAATCCATTATTAAATTTCAATTTGATAAATATTATACCTACTCATGATAACTTTTGAACGGTATGTCGGATTTGAATAGTTCAAGACGGAGTTTACAGGTACTAATAAACTCTTGAATATAAAGTGACTTTTTTACCAAGATACGAATAATGTAGTCTAATTTGCACCGGCGTTACAATAGTACATACATGGTACCGTGGAGTTTGTTGTAGTATTTATGTACTCTATAAAACTATAGTACATTACTTTGCTCTAATGTCAATAGTTTCTGCAGCGTATGCGTATAATGATATTTTTTCACACCTTGGGTTACATTATCGAAATTTTCATGCGGATACGTAAATACTATACGCAATTTTACTGTTTTTACTTACAACTTTAATAGAGTAGGATCCTCTATTAAAGTTCTTCGTAACTTGATCCTCAAAAGTATATAAAACTACTAAGAGGGATCCTGCATATACATCGAGTTGATGATTCACAAATGAATGGATTGTTTAAGGTTCGGTTCGCTGCAGTGCTGACCCTAGCGTCCCACATGCAGAAGACTCACTCGCCGCGAGAACTGCCGTACGCGTGCGGCTCGTGCTCCTACCGCGCCTCCGCACATCGCGCTGTCGCCGACCACTACTGCCTCGCGCACACACTCGGCGACTGTGTGCTGTGTCCTTACTGTCTCAAGGTACGTATTGTGTACTGCACTACTGCATCGCTCTACATTATCTACTTATGTTACTCTTACCCCCGTATTCATAAACGTATTTCAAGCTCAATATAGCTAAAACAGGTTTATATTTCTTTTGTCTTTGTCTATCATCTTGACATTTACACTAGTAAGAAAGAGACAAAGTCCATTTTAACTAAAGAGTATTTTAACTTTTTTATGAATAAGGCAGTTTTTATATAATTCACGCTATTAGCCAATAGATGGCGTTACTATTATCTACTTATATTATAGTCCGTCCAATCGGACAACAGATGACTCTGCCACCGTTAACAATATCAATAACCTTCAAATATATCTTCAGGTAATAAAAGTGTACGCTGACGGATGCGAGTTGACAGCCAACGTTGTACTCTACCTGGATCACTTGAAGCAACATCAGGATAAAGATTTGGAAGTGCGCTGCAACAGATGCGTGCTCAAGTTTGTGCATCTCGGTAAGATTGGTACACTAATTAATGACTATATTAACACATATGAAGTTTACTTTATAACCATGCGATCTCTGGTCGCGCCTAAAATTGCTATATATTTAGCTCAAAGTTTGGAATTCAGCCTGAGCTGTAATAGGCTCGTTCACGTATGGAACCTATTAATATAGATGAAATTTAAGTGATATTCAGCCCTGTCTACATCTACGTGTTATGTTATATACATGCGTAAATACTATGTTATGATAAGTGATGTTGCGGTCAAAGGAGTAGGCTTCCCTCAACGAAGGTCGTCCTTTAGTAGTAAGTAACGTCAGCGTTGTGTTGACAGGTCAACTGAAGGAGCATCAGTTGCGTGACCACATGACAGTAGAGGCAGCTACTCCGCTATGCTCTGAAGAACATCTCATCTCAAAGCCTAGGGTGGGTAATTAAAATTGCTTTATAAATTAACTGTAAATTTATAAATTTACTATATATTATTAATATACAAAATTTTACTGTAAAATTGTTAAAGACGACTTCGATAGTCGAGCGGTGTAAGCCTACGGATTGGGCTATACTGTACCCGGGTTGCGGGTTCGATTCCCGCCCCGGATAATCTTTTTGTAACAACAAAAATTTGTTGACAAGACAAAATATTTCGAGGACATATGAAATACACTGTAAAGGTCGAACATACTTGTATGTCCTTGCACGCCTAAGTGTATAGATCCGGTGTACTTTAACCTTGAAGGTCTGCACTTATTAGCTGTGAATATTGCAAAAAAAATCCCGCTGTCCCTCGATAGTGGAGGTATTGACTCTTAAATACTAAATGTTCATGTTTTTTCTATTGTGTAGAACAAAGCCCGGCCTCCGGTGAAGGATTCAGCGAATCACACGATCGAAGACGTGTACGATAACATCACGCTTGTGCTGCCCGATGGCATGATATGTCGCGAATGTGACACTGCACTGGACACAGACAGGCATTTCCTGTAAGTAGCACTATTTAAATAGCTAGCTAGCTACTGCAAGTAATTCCTATATATTTCTACAGGTACTATATAGGAAAAGTTTTCAAACAGTGTGCAAAAAACAAATGTTATTAAACACGTATTTTTTAAGTTGTCTCGTCAAAACAATAAAGGCGGAAACACATTATTAAAACGCCACGCCGCCACCCGATGCGACGTGATGCGTGTTGAGTCAAATCAAATTCTGTTGTTTTCTATGACCAGTAGGCTAATTCACGTAATTTCTTGACGCGCCGATCAAGTTGCGGTGCAGTTTCAATTACGTTCCCGTCTTAGTGTAAAATGGTATTCTGGTAATTGTCATATTTATATCATAAACGTCATAGCGCTCGCGTGACGCGAACTTGACGCGAGCGTGTCTGACAGCGGTTGTCGAAATTACGAGAATACGAAAAGGGGTGTTTTGATTGAAACTCAACTGCAACTGCATTGCAACTGAACTTATTTAATTACGTGAATTGGCCTACTGGCTTACACTATGAACATCCGATGCGACGTCATAGGAGATTACGCCACCCGATCCAGACCTGCTAGATCGGCGTGTTGACACGTAGCGTCGCGTCGCGTTTTAATAATGTGTTTCCGCCTTAAGACGTTTCGCTCGTGTTTAAGTTTCTGTATTTTGTGTTCAAGCATTGTTATTTTGTACTTACAAAAATTTTACGCTCGTTTCCCTCGCGTTTTCATTTTCAATCTGTGTTTTCAAGTATCATTACTAGCACTAAAATTTTTGGGCTCGTTTCGCTTGCGTTTTCCTCTTTAATTATGTCCATTTTCATTTTTTTATGAAAATTTAAAGTAAGTAACAAAAGCAACAAAATTTTCGGGGTCATATGTGTTTGTGTTTATATTTTTTTTTTGTTTTCGTTGTTACCTACGAATATTTAGCACTCGCTTCGCGCGCTTTTCTATACATCTCCTTTGTGCTCAATTTTCCTTACCACCAACAAAATTTTTGCACTCGCACCGCTCGCGTTTATATTTCTGATCTTTGTTTTCAAGTTACAGTGTTATATCTACTAACGACAATTTGGCACTCGCTGTAATCGCGTTTTTGTTTATGAACTTTGTTTTAAATTTTTGTCATTACCAATGAAAACTCTCGCGTTACTCGAGTTTGCATTAGCGTTCATTATTTTCAATATTCATTATATCCAACGAAATTTTTGGGCTCGCTCTGCTCGCCTCGAAAGTATTGTCGTGGATCGATAGTTTCGGTAGGACTATCGATGGACTAATCGGTTTTAAACGATAGTATCACGAGTATTACTAACGAAACAATGCTATTTTGGGGTCCGCGATTCACTTAACGAGGGGCGCGTGGTATTAGTAACTTTAGCATCGACGCGTCGAGACAAGACAAAATGTAGAAGACACATACTTCAATCCCTCCCTATCTCTACTAATACTATAAATGCGAAAGTATGTCTGTCACGTTTTTACGCCTACTAAGCCAAGTCAGGGCGTAGCTCGGGAAGATGTGTGAACGGTTAACCGAGGTGTGTGTGTGTGGGTACACAGCGGGCGGTCTCGCTGCACGAAGTGCGCGTTCACGTCGTCGTGTTACCGCGCGGTGCTGCGGCACGGCGGGTACTGCGCCGGCGCGCACTCGCTGGAGGACGCGCCGCGCCGCGCGCCGCACGCGCTGCACTGCGTCTGCGGCCTGCGCACCGACATTGGTAACTTGTACTCGCGTCACTTGCTTATATTTTGTGACGCCTCCCTTCGAAGGCGGCCGCACCCCACCCCCGATGTGGCCGATATCGGATGGAGGTACCCGACAGAGTATGTATCGAGTTGAGAGAGTGTGTATGTATCGTCATGTATCGATACGTACTCTCTCGATTAGTAAGATAGTTGAGAGAAGAACCGTGCCCAGTGGTGGGACCCTATGAAGGGTCGAAGTGATACCCGACTGAGTCCCCGGCGTCTCCGATATCGTAATCGGTCGTCCTAGTAAATCCCAAAATTCTCTCTCCTCCTCCCTTCTAAGTAATGTGTGGATCGACTATGATTCGGTTACCTGTGTATCTGAATAACTTAAACGTTGCGCTCTGATACAGGCACGGACATGCTGACTCACTTGTTGATATGTGAACATAAGTCAGCGTACAGTTCGGAGGAAGAAGCTCGCGCCAACACTGTGCGATCCGCTGATGATCCACCAGTTTACGCCAGCAAATCCGTGGAGGAAACACCAGAAGTTGTGAGTTACTTTTTTTCATCTCTGTTGCCACTAGGAAAAACCTATATATAAGATTAGATTAGATTAACCTATAGGTAAGATTTATTCTGAATAATAAGAAGACCTGAGTTTTTGAGTCAATCGCAATTAAATTAAGACAAGTGTAAAATTTTCAAAGCCTTATTTCCAGTGTCAGTCTACAAAAAAAAAATTGGTTGCCTGTAAAGTCAGTATACGGGCGAAAGTTTTACGTGACAACGACTTGAGTGGTAAAATAATTTTAATGTGAATATTCATTCGTATAGTAGGAAGAAGGATGAAATAATAGTAACAATTTAAAACATTTATTTATACAAAGAATTATATTTAAAACATTAATTTATACAAAGAATCTCGCTCTTAGGCGGGCTAACTGTGCTCGAGTGGAAGGGACGCGTGCCTTTCACTTTTTATGTCTGTCTCTCTCGCTCTTAGGCGGGCTAACCATGCCCGAGTGGAAGGGACGCGTGCCTCTCACTCGCTCTCATTGTGAGCGCATAACGTGAGCGGAGCGTAACGCAGTTTCTTGAAGTGTCACCCGGCAAACCAATTTATAAGACGTTGTCACGTCAAAAGTGTTTAACTCGACTAGGTCAGATGAGATTAGTATCTTGACCTTGATCTCCGTATCTTGTCTTAACAGACCCCTATTTTGTGTAAGGGTGTGTATAAAACTTGATTGAATTGTCTCCAGCCGTCGCAGCCTGTGGAGAGTGTACCAGCAATATCGGACTACGCTCCGCCTTCAGTACTCAACACGCAACTGTCGCTCGATGACCTGGCGCCTCCTTCTGTGCTGCAGACTGACCAGGTACCTATCTATACCCCCATCTCGTTACACTATTCAGGTGGATTACTCTACAAAATGGCCTAATGATTGGACTTTAATTCGTTTTAGCAATTTTAGCACCCCTATTAATTAGTTGAGTAGAGAATTTTTTAATACAATTTTTATCTTAATTATTGTAACAACCCTAAGTTTAAACTGTGTATTTCTAGTATAAGAGGGCGGCCAGAAGGTGTTGTTTATCCAGTGCAGTTAGCTAGCGGAAGCTTTATTTCAGCTAAGCTAATCGGATCATACAAAGACTTTGTTCACTCATGCACCAAAAGAACGCCATCTTTTGGTGCATAAAATCCTGTTACCCCAAACGCCTAATGTTGAAAGTTATTTTAAATTGAATTCGACGAGGAGGATGTGAGTGAGATTCAAAATGGATTCAGTGGAGGTTGCAATTCAGATTTTTATTTTTTTATACTCCGTCACTTAAAGGCAATTGCAAAATTTTATGTAGATTTATATGAGTTTAATTCCAAAAACATTGGCAAAAATTGGCATCCAAAAAATTTGACAACCGTTTCATTTTCGAAAACATTGGCAACTATCATTATTAACCATCTTGAAGCTCAGAGTCCGTAAATAATTGTAAATTCAGTATGTCACTTAATTGAACGTAAAATATGTAATAACTAGCTTTCCGCCCGCGGCTTCGCCCGCGTGTATGTCGGTTATCGCGCCAAAACATTACCTTATTTTTGCGCAGTCAGATAAAAACTATCCTATGTCCTTTCTCGGGTCTCAAACTACCTCCATACCCAATTTCATCCAAATCGGTTCAGTAGTTTTTGCGTGAAAGCGTAACAAACAAACTTACATTCGCATTTATAATATTAGTATAGAAGTAAGTATTGGTATTGCAGCACGATCAAGAGCTGCTGAAGGACGCGTACGACCGTCCCCTGGCGACACCACGACACGAGGAGCCGCACTACTCGCTCGGGGACTTCGAGCCGCTGCCGCAGGAGCCGCCGCCGCAGCCTGACTTCGAACAACTATAAACTTACACTTGCATTACTCTGCACTGCTGAAAGTCATTGGTGACGGGTTTTCCTAAAATTTTAGATTTATTCCTGCACAACCCTATACGGGCCGGTGGCGTGGTCGGTAAGACACTTGATTTTCACGCCACAGGTCGTGGGTTCGTTTCCCACTCAAGGCAGACATTGTGTGTGATGAACATGTCTGTTTGTCTTGAGTCTGGGTTTATTATTATGTATGTATTTACAAAAGAAAAGTAGTATATATCAGTTATCTAGTTTTTGGTTAAAGCTTGGGTCATACAAGTACTGCTTTGTATGGGATCAGATGACCGTGTGTGTTAATGTCTCAGAAAATTATTATTAGTGTCCCACTGCTAGACATGGGTGGGTCTTCCCTGAACTGTCTGATGAGTTGACCCTGATATTTTGTGCATGATGACAAAGTTACTGTTTTACCTATGGTATTGATTATTAAAAACAAAATGCAATACCTAATCATTAAAATAAATCTTTACATTTTAAAAATAGATTTTTAACGTTGTGTTAGTGAGAACAATTTCTTGATCTTGAAATAATTTTTTTATAATAGCAAATTTTCACCTTGCAGTTTTTCATGATTGCAAATTTTATTATTCAACATAATATTAGCTGATTTAGATATTTGTATTAATATATAAGTCAGTGGTAGTGAAAATGGAAATATTGGACTTGTAATCTATTCATAATTCAATACAGAAACTTAGGTAATATAGATATGTTACAAAGAATAAGAAAACTTATATAAAATTTGGTTTAAGATATTATACTTTATACTATACTACTTATATTAAATATAAGAAATATTGGTGTTATATAATTAATAAGTAGATACCTATGTGCTTTTATATTCCAGAATTAATGGTTCAAATTAAAGTTTCATGTGCTTAAACATTGTATGGTATTTGTGTATTTTCTTTAGTACATGTGTGCAAATATTAGGTAGTAAAAGCAATTTAAAAAATCTATCTTTTATTTTTGCCTTTCTTTTTCTTAAACAATAAAGTAACCTTGTTAGTTACTCCATAATTTTGTATGCAAGCATTGTCATCGTCTAAAGCTATACTATCAAAATTAATGTCGTAAGTCTTCCAAATATATTTCCAAGAGATTTTTGTTTTAATGCCAGTCCTGCGCTGGTAGAGTTCAAAATGCCGAGCTATAGCTTTCTTAAGTTGCCGAACTGATGCATCTTGAGAGATCTGAAAAAAAATCAACATTATAATTGCAGCAAAATGAAATTATGTTAATTATGTTATGTTATTAATTATGTTATAATAGAAAAGTAATATAGGACATCCTCAGACTAGGTGGAGTGACTATCTCAGTGGTGTGAATTAGGAGAAGCCAGCAGTGGGCCAGAATAGGCTGGTGATGATACAAATTATAGTTTTAAAAGGTTTTAAAATTCACACAGTAAACTATGTGGGAAGCCGATGGCTAGCAACAGCCAATTGTTGTGGTGTTTTAAAAGGGTGGCCTAGGTCAAGCTGTGGGCATTTCCAGGCTGATGATGAAGAGAGCATACAGATTGGGCAAGATATTGATATTATACTCACAATTACTTTTAAAACTGGCTCACATTCTCTAGATATGAATAAAGTAATTGCTTGGCCATGTTCCACAGCTATCTAAAAGAATAAGATAAAATATAGAAATAGACAAAAGGGAAGGTTAATGAAACTTATAAAATCTTCACAAATTATTACAATGTGCCCAGCTCCCAGACCTACAAGGACATCTTTTGAAACTGGGCAACCTCAGTAAAAGAAACCCAAGAATTATTTCTTCTTTCTAACAGAGTGGTCACAGCATTGGACAAACTCCCAAAAAAGGTAAGATATTAATTCAGACACAATGTTTATAGTTTAATAAATAAATGAAATGAAAATGAAGTATAATATAGGTACCGCAGAAAAAGACAACTAATTGCTGATAGGCGTATTAGGACATACAACAAACAAATTACTGAATCTGCTAATTTTTTAAGTCTATAACAAAATACTGATCGTCATTATCATTATATTAAGTACCTACCTGAGATAATATTTCTTCAATAATTATATCACTGGGCAGTTCTTTCATCAACGAGTTGCTGCTTAGCACTGTAGCTAAAGAAGAATGAGTTACTTCCAACAATTCATCGTGTGTTAAGGAATTCGCTAATTCTTCCAGTTGCTCCATTGCTGCAGAATTTACAAAATTAACCTATGTTTGTTGAACAACAATACTAATTCGGGGTAGTCTCATAGAATAATTAATTTAGGGTCTTTTTTCACCACACAAATATTATTATTACTGTAAGTATAACAGATAACTTCTCTTATTTTTCTTAATTTAAAGTTCTTTCAATCTTTCCTAGATTAAATAATTCCTATATGTTTTTGTTGTTGTTTTTATTGACACAATTGACAGATTAGGATGGATAAGATAACAGACAAGCACCAGGCAGCTGACTGCATATGCAATAACCGTCAATTCATCCGTAAAAATAAGGGCCGTATCGTACCAAAAACCGGAAAATACTGGAACTCAAAACAGTCACTTGTCATTTCCGATGTCGCTATCAATCAAGTCACTCAAGTCAATGTCTGTGGTACTGTCAGTCAAATAGAAATTTGAGGTTACATTGTTCTAATCAGTTTCATTTTAATTTCATTTAACCCTAAAACTTTAGAAAGATTTATCACGATGGATACCTTATCTACTGGATCATTATCTGGAGCACAAAAAGAAGAGCTTATGGACCAAGTCAAACAACAAATTGCCATAGCCAATGCTCAAGAACTTCTGACGAAAATGTCTGAAAAGTGTTTCAAGAAATGTATCAATAAACCGGGCACAGCGCTCGATAATTCTGAACAGAAATGCATAGCAATGTGTATGGACAGGTATATGGATGCGTGGAATCTTGTGTCACGGACATACAGCAGTCGTATTCAGCGAGAAAGGAACAACATGTGAAAGCCAGGCAAAGGTTAAGGCTGCAAGCCATCGCGTCACTGTATATACAAGCTTAGTTGTAGTTACAAAACAATCGAACGTTGCATCAGCCGGTTATGTTTGTGTTCAATAAAAGTACTTTAGGTTATTACTTGTTTTCATTTGTTCCTGAAAACAACCTAGCATTCAGTGACTTTATAATGTTAAATGTTGCTAAATAAATACTGTTTGTTAAGATATAGTTGTGTAACTTTTCCCACGCTAATTATTGTGTAGCACTGACATGATTAGCAGCTATACCTATGCCTTATCTTAGAGCTGTATGAGTATACAATAAACAATAAAAAAGATTGCTTATCTAGTTTATTCAAAATGTAGTATTAGTTCTATTTTAAAACAATTTACAATTCGCCTCGTAACATTTTCTTTCTGTACTGGTACAACTTTTGTATCCACATTTCTCTTAATTCAGCTTCACTTGGTAATGCCTGTAAAATAGTAACATATTTATAGCCAAAATAAGAACTAATAACTAAAAAAAGTCAAGCAACACAGTCAATTGATTTTTGAAGGGGTGGATAAGAGTTTACAAATGTTTTATGGAGCAAAAACCTACATCTAAATTAATGATAGAATCATCCCGTTGAACTTTGATCTCACTCTCAGGTACTTTAACAGTCTGAGAGTTGAGGTCAATCACAATATTCTGAGACTGTTTCTTATTCCTTGATGAGGTAAATGACTTCTGTACAAAGGAGTCACAGTTTAATTCAGCCAGTAAGTTTCTGTCGTGTATTGTGGGCATATCCTCTTTGATTGCAACTTCCTTGTACTCATATGTTGGGATTTTGGTCATAGTCAATCCAGCAGCTTCAGCGGCTTTAATTGCTTTTTCTAATTTGATTTCTGTGTCATCAAGGACTGGTCTAGGGATAGGACGTTCTGAAATACAAATTTTAGTTATTTAACAATATGCTTTCTACAAGGAAGCCATCATAAGGAAAAAGAATGCAACTGATATTTATTGTATCTGAATTATTATAAAAATTGTTGGCTGCAAGATGTTTAGAAATTAGTTTAGAAAAATATCCAGATGTGTCTTTTTTCAGTATGACAGCAGAATATGTTCTAACTAATGGATTCACACTTTCTTATTAACACAAATTTTAGATGTCTGGGCAAATTGAAGCTTTTCCCAGTGAAGATTTGTTGTGACATAATTGCTTAAGGTGCTCCCTGCTTTGTTTTAAGTAGTTTAAATGCGCTATTAAATTATTTTGAACTTTAAAAACAATACCTTACATCACAATTTTGATGACTCAAGGTATGCATTGAAGTGATTACAAGGTGGGATTGTTTTGAAATTCTATTATTAGATCATCAGAGGCCAAATCCTTAGTAATATTATAAAAGCACAAGTAACTCCGTCTGTTTGTCCTGGTTTCACACCAACATTACTGAACCAATTTGGATGAAACTTGGTATGGAAATAGTTTGAGAATTGGAAAATAGTTTTTATCCAACTGCACAAAAACAGGTTAATTGTTTCGTGATAACCGACATACGGGCGGGCGGAGCCGCAGTCGGAAAGCTAGTAGATTTGATAAAGATAAATTTATTGCCAAACGAAACAAAATAATTCACTGTCCTTCATGATTATAAATAGAACATCCACTTACCAATATCAAAAGAACTTGACCGACTGCTAGAGGAACGGGACCGTTTTGATTTCTTTTTGCTATACTTTGATTTGCTTCGGGAACTCGAGAGTGACCTTGATCGATCTCGTTTGGATCGCGATCTGGAGGTAGACCGCCTCCTAGATTTAGACTCGTATCTGTCTCTCGATAGACTTCTAGAGTAACTTCTCCTTTTATTTCTCGACCGAGATGTGGACCTCCTTCGTTTGTGACTACTTACCGAACGGTCCCGCGACCGTGATCGTCGTTTATGCTTACTTTTCGACTTCTTGCGCTCGTAGGATGATTCAGAACTATAAGAAGAACTTCTTCTATCTCTATAACGACTTTTTTCTCGAGGCATATTAATTACGTATTGTGAAATAGATTTGAAAACATAATAGTAAGGTTTGTTTTACTTAGACGGGTTAAAAGCAACTCGATTCAGAGTAGGTATACATTCTATGTCAGATCTCTCACCCCGGTTGCATTAATGAGATGTCTAACTATTAGTAACTGACCAAAGAGTATTTATTCACTACGTTTTATAACTGACCACAATTTCTGAAAATTGCATTTACATTCACAGGTTAAAATATACGAGAATACAAAAAAACAGAAACCCGGAGACAAGGCGAGCGGATTGTAGTGAGCTGCAGTGAGCAAGCAAGCAATCAATCAAACATAGGCAGCTAGTGTTGCAACTTTGTCCGATAGTCCGTTATCGATAGTCTATTGCTAGTTTATGATTGCATTATACTAATTTCAGTAAAGGTGGAAAAGAATCAAAAGATCTATCTAGAGAGTCGTTACTATCGATAGTCTCGTTTATATAAATCTAAAAGGAGGCACTATTGTTTAGCAATAGTATCGACACAATTGATGCTGACTGCAGTATCGTAGCTATTTCAGGGAAATCGGCCGGTGGCAGATGTGAGGGGGCGGCAGAAATGAAGAGTGGTAGGAAGCGTTAAAAATTAAAATCGCGTACGGCTCTCAAGCGAAACCAAGAAGGTGCAATAGCAGCCCCTGAGCTTTCCCGAACCCGAAAAATTTTACACTCGCTGCGCTCGCAATTTCATCTGCTTGTCATTATGGATACCATTTTTTTTCACTAATATATCATTTCATTTTTCATTTATAAATATTTGCATTTCTAATGGTATAATTTTTGCATTTTTGGTATTTTCTTAACAAACCACTTAATTAAATGACATTTTCACTCAGCCCGCCCAAATCGTAGCTCTAACTTCCACGATATCATGAATTAATTTCCCAGAGGCGGATTTATCAAAAAGCTGAGAAGGCCCAGGCAGGCAATTTCAGCCCATGTTTCATACATTTGTCTTTTTGTCTATTACTGTTTTATATAATATCAATATTTAAGTATATTTACGAAAGAAAAGTATTATTATGTAGTATATGACCAGTTATCTGGTTTTCTTAGTACAAGCTCTGCTTAGTTTGGGATCAGATGACCGTGTGTGTTAATGTCCCACTATATTATTATTATTCTTTTTTAGTATCATTATCTTCCTTACATAAGAGGAGTGACTGACAAGATTGGCTATATCTTTAAGCGGGCTTTTATACTATTACCTGAAATTTGATAAAACACAGGTTCTTGAAATAAAACTACTTTTTAACACATAGCTGACGTAAAACATCAACGCTTGACAAAATCTGCAGTGTGTGAACATACTCAAAAAGGACCCAACCATTACCTGAGATTTGATAAAACACAGGTCCTTGTCAAAGAAAACCGGTTCCTATCAAGAATGATCCGTGAAGCTATTGAAATTAAAAAACATCCTAATTTTAACAGAGAAAATGGTTGGAATATACCACCAGCTTGAGACCCAGTGCTTAATTTACTTGTACCAAAACCCAAGCAAAACCAACTAAGAATTCAAGACACTGTGAGCTCAGTTTGCTTAAATCGGAACGCAACTTAAATATTAATTGTTTGAAGGTAGTCAGTAATAATTGTGATTAATATTTTTGGACGTCAAATACCTCAGTCTACCCGTGAACATGAAGTCTGAAAAGACTTTGAAACGTCGGGATCTAAAATCTAAAATAAACCGCGATATAATCCGTTAAAAAGTAGTTTTATTTCAATGTGTGATATTCGCGTAAATCTAAGACAATACACAGGTTCTTGTCATAGAAAACCGGTTTCTACCAAGAATGATCCGTGAAACTATTGAAATTAAAAAACATTCTAATTTTAACATGGTTGGAATATACCACCAGTTTGAGACCCAGTGCTTAATTTACTTGTACTAAAATCCAAGCAAAATCAACTCAGATTTTAAGACACTGTGAGCTCAGTTTGCTTAAATCGGAACGCAACTTAAATAATAATGTTTGTAGGTAGTCACTAATAATTGTGATTACCTGATATTTTTGGACGTTAAATACCTCACCCGTGACCATCAAGTCTGAAAAGACTTTGAATCGTCGGGATCTAAAATATACCGCGATAAAATACGTAATAAAGTAGTTTTATTTTAAAGACTACCTAGATGAAATCGCGATCGCGAAATGTTATTCTTAATATTATGGTAGAAAGTCAACTATCGATATTAGTACTGTCGACAGCAAGGCAACACGATGAGCAGGATACAACACAGCATTGACATATTAAATTAATGTCAATTTGACATTGATAGCGCACTCCCTTGTTGTCACTTGTCACCGTCTTGTCACCCATGCTGGTTTAGGAATCCGTATTCTGAGGGAATAGTGACTTTTAGAATTTTTAATGACCTACTGTTCGTGTATTCCTTACTTTACTTTATGGTTACCTACTAAGGTCAGAGTGTTATGGGTGAGTGGTCATGGATATCATATGAAAAAAATGTAAAACACATTTTTTTTAAAAGCAATCGCACGTTGACCTTAAAATATATTAAGATATTCTGCAAAGTTGCAAAGTGTAAAAAACTGTCTGGCCATAGACAGTTTAATGGGCAGTACAATCATTTTTAATAAATTCCGCCTTCATCGATAGATGGCACTGAAGGCAGGCAAATCATTTTTAGTTTCGTTATACACAGAAAGATAAATACTAGATTAACCTTAGTAAAAGGTGCAAAAATGATAAAAACCTTTACGTTCATTTTTTAAAACTCTATTTTTTTACAATAATAAATAACTGTTACAAAATCGGAAGTTGTGTATCGGATCCAGAAATTTTAACAAAATTTTCAATTATTTGCATATTGTTTAATGTCGTATGCGTAAATTGAACCGTATGTTAGGGCAGCGACCGTCAGTCGGCCTCGATGACGGAATGTGTGAAATTTTTTAAGATGGTGATCAACTGTATTTTTCAAAAATTAGTAAAACACTAAGTTTGAATATTTAGAACTTCTTGAAAATGACGATATTTAGTTAAAAATTGCTATTACCCTTGCTGTGATACTCTGAAATCTGTGTAACGGACTTATAAGTGTAGTACGTGTTACGTGCAATCGCTGACATTGTTTCTTTCAAAATTAGTTAAGTCCATCGCGATTATTATGTTTAGAGATTTACTCTGTGCTTTTATAACGCCGTGTAAATGGTTTAAGAGATTCTGATGTTTCCCATGCTATGGAGCGGCACGAGAGATCACATGCCAACATGGAGGCCACAGACTTTGTGGATACAAAACAGGTGAGCCCTGCCAAGTTAATTGCCGGTTTCTCTGTCTCCTTATCAACATTAGCTCATGCTCGTTATCTTGGTGCTTGTAAAATGAGTATTGCACTTTTCTTACTGTAAAGATTCATAATCAAATGGGAAATGTTTTATTGACTAATTGACTTGTTTTGTGTCATTTCAAACAAATAACAAATTTTTTGGCCTTATAACTTCAAAAAATCCCTTATTAAGCTTTATTATTTCATTAAATTATTAGAATACAGTTAAACTTATTAGATATAAGTTGTTATAAATTATAAAGAACAAATCAAGGTTAGGAGTGGGTGCAGGAGCTAACTGCCATTCAGCCCACATTAAATGAATAAATTATTGGTGTAAGAACATTGTTAGGAACCTTATTTGTCATATCATAATAGTGTGTCTTTGTTTCTCTCTATGTAGGTATAGATATTATAAATTTAGCAGTATGTATAACTACATTCTTTAAAAAAATATCCTATCATCCTAATAATTGCCGAGTATGATTTGGTTCTGGGTTAAGCATGTTCGCCTAATATATACAAGGTCCCAGGTTCTTATCATGGGCTGAGCTAAAAGAGATTACAACTATAGCAGCTTCAAATATGTAGTAGTGCCTGATAAAATGCATCAGACTCACCCCATTTTACAGGCCGGTGGCGTGATCAGTAAGATACTTGCTTTTCACGCTGCTGGTTGTGGGTTCGATTCCCACCCGAGACAAACATTTGTTTAAATATGTCTGTTTGTCTTGTGTCTGGGTGTAATTATCTATATGTAAGTATATATTTACAAAACAAAAGTATTTTAAGTAGTATATTACCAGTTTCCACAGTACAAGCTCTGCTTAGTTTAGGATCAGATGACCGTGTGTGTTAATGTCCCACTATGTTATTATTATTTTGTTTGTAAATGTGCAAGATTGTTGACAACTGTAGACAGTTGCAGCATATGACATATTAATTTAACCTACTGGTTTTGTTGTTACCTAACTTCCTACCTGCCTCCTTGCCAGCCAATGGACAGGTTAGCTAATATAAACAAAATACAAATATTTCAACTAAATAATTTATTCAGATTAAGAAAAAAAATACTCAGGGGGGAGGAACTCGGTTACTGAAGAGATCTTGTTTGTATGATCACCCTCACCAACCCTTTTAGTGTCCCACTGCTGGGCACAGGTCTTCTCTCAACCATCTTACGAGTTGAGAGTTTAGGCTTTAATCCACACATGCTGGCCAAGTGTGGGTTGGTGGATGTCACATGTCCTTGAATGATTAGTTCTTAGAAATGCCGGTTTACTTACCTTCACCTGATGTTTTCCTTTACCGATATTGAGCAGCGGAGATGAAACAACCCACACAAAGATGTGTGGACACTGATTTGAACTGGAGACCTTATATTTCTAAGGTGAGGCTCGTACTGTAGTGCCACTGAAGCGCTGTAGTTGATTTCAGTTGTATAAGGCTCCAGTCACGTAAAGTCGTTGTCGTTTGTAAAACCACTAGGTCAGAGATGATCTCTATATAAGGATCTTATTAGATGTTTAATTCATTAATTGGCGGGTGTTGTGGTTACAAAAAAAAGATCTAAGCTACATCTACTATTGTCACCCATCTAAACGCACATCAACAGGTGTTAAGACATGATATAATATAATCTGACATGAAACTAGTGATTTACCACTGACTAAAATAATCAACATAGCCCACGAATGATTAGCCATAGTGGCAACGGGCCTGCCATATTTGCTGCAGAACTATCCACTGTTGGTATGAACAAGATCTTGAAAAGAAACTGGTTTAGCTTACATATTATTGAGTGAAAAAAGACAAGAAAATGTTGCGTGGTTCACCCTAGGATGATCTCTGCAGTGTGGCAGGCAAGATCTGGATAAAAATATCTGCAGGTTGTGTTCAGTGGAATGCTGTGGGAATAATCATCATGAAATATGTTAATTTATCAAGGAAATGTAATGTGACTTAAACATGAACTGCCTTGGTGGTCCAGTGGTTGCTTAATAACCACGAGATCAAGTCCAAAGTTTGATTCCTGGGACGAGCAAAAATACTTTTCTTATGTATCTTAGTTGCAGCTAGAGGAACAGCAACAGGCTCAACCCCTATTGTATGGGACATAGCCAGCGAAAAATGGGTGATAGTCGCCTCTGCCACACCTATGAGTAATATTGGCGTGATGCTATGACAATGTAATGTGACCTTATTAGCAAGGGACAGGTTTCCAGCTATAGC
Source organism: Meganola albula (assembly GCA_936450015.1). Taxonomy (NCBI): domain Eukaryota; kingdom Metazoa; phylum Arthropoda; class Insecta; order Lepidoptera; family Nolidae; genus Meganola; species Meganola albula. The sequence goes on along the minus strand of OW388144.1, from coordinate 2,829,376 downwards.
TGTATGAACAGCTTTAGTACCAAAGTGAGTTTTTAACCCATATTTATTTGCCCAATTCAAGTATTTACTTGTACCTACATTTGTGTAAGGGATGTTGTTAAGGGAGTTGCTTGAATATTAGCTTATAGCAGCGCTATACCTTCATATTTATGTAATTGACTCATAGTGGCGACTCCAGTGTACAGTTAAGAGCCAAAACACATACTCGCGTTGCGGCGCCGCACCGCAAGAATCGGTAGCGCAACGCTCCTAGGACTAGTACATTTTGTTCATGTAGAGGCGGGTGCACTGCCGATTCTTGCGGTGCGGCGGCGCCGCAACGCAAGTATGTGTTTTGGCTCTAAAACTCCAATGAGCTTATATTACACCTTCCTTGTAAACACCTGTTTTGTACATCTGTTTTATTAATAAATAAATAAATAATGTACCTATCAACATAAACTAAGTAGGTACTTTTCCATGTTTTGAAAAACCGGAAGACTGTTCATTGTTGAAGAATAAGAATTAAATTAGTTTTACTATTTTGTATAGTATTTAGATTTAATGTAATATCATAATGTAATTATTTGTTTACAGTGTTACATTTGATACTAGTAGAGCCCGCGGCTTCTCCCGCGTAAATTTCAGTGTCGCATTTGGAGAACAATAACTGATTTCATTTCGCTCTATCAAATAATTTTCATTTAAAAAGAAGACTGGAAATAATAAAAATTGAAAAATATGATACAACAATGCTAACAAAAATTGCGTAATTTTTGTTAGCAATAACGAAATTTTGGGTGGGGTATCATGGGTTAGATAAAAAGTAGCCTATTTGCTATTCCCCGGACTATAATTTATCCCTGTGCCAAATTAGTCCAGTAGTTTTTGTTTAATGTCTAACAAATGTCCATCCACACATACACATATCCATACAAATTTTCGCATTTATAATCTTAGTATGATTTTAAAGTTTGTTTATTTCGCCAAGGACTAAAAATTTATATAGATAGGTACTTACTTTACGAAGTAAAGAAGAACATAGTTATGAAAATATATGGAAAATTGATATAGGTACAAACCATAAACAAAATATCAGTTACCTAATATAGCACGTAAAATAAAAAATAAACCTCCGGACATAAGGAACTCTTTCATAAAAAGAGACGGAAGTGCAAACCAAGACGCTTATCTAAGTCCGTCGTGAAGAATTTGTTGGTATTCGAGGTAGGGGGCTTGGGCCGCGGCCGTTCGCGCGCAGTTGAACCGCGTCGCGCGCGCAGCACGCCGTGCGCGCGAACCGCGAACTTTATCGAACACGCCCGCGCGAGTGATGTCACCGGGGAACCAGTGGTTTACATAGTGTTGTGAATGTGAATTAACTATGGTCGCAATGGTAGCATCCGCATCTGGATATGGCACATTGCGCCGGTTTCTGAGCGTGCCCGAGGGGCAACACGCTGTGCCTGAGGCAGGGGTCGTGCCCAGCGCCTCAGTAGCAGGCTCGGTGAGATTACTAGAACAGCTATTACTAATAGTTAGACAGTTACCTTCGCGCCCACGATGTACCTATAATTTATTAGTGATTCTATTGGAATGCGAAAGATATCGGTATACGATACCGCTGCGACCATAATTGTTGTTATTATTACGATGTGCAACTATCAATCTTAATCTGCAATGAATCGTTTTCCTCCGATAACTTTGGTATTTGCTGAAGACTGCAATACAATAAATGTTATCTATCTTACAATAGTTTTACAGTTAATAACATGTAAGCAGTAACATGTAGATGCGAGGATGTTTTTATTATTGCATAAATTACAAGAACGTTTAAGTAAGTCGGCTCATACAATTATTTGACAAAAAGGAAACTAGAAAGTCACTCAACGCTTGCATTAAAATGGATACGTGCATATTAAAATTAACGACCCGCAAAAACCTATCTAGCGTTCGTGAGTGGTTAGCTAAATGTGTAATATATATATCTAGACCGTTTCTCATTGACGTCTATTGCTATATTTCGCCGCCTCGGGCAATATTACCAAAATTTCTGAAACTGGTTCGACACACCGCATTATGGCAGCTAAAAAAAGAATCCGGACAAATCCATCAGTCTAACGACTAACCGTCCACTGTGGTGGGGTCGTCAACCTTACTTTCCTTTTTATTATAACCACTGTTAATACAGCATCATCGATCGAAGTTTCGGCCTTGGCCTCCCGTAGATTATTAGAACTATACTTTTCATGGGTGATGTCACCTTCCTCTAAGGGATTTATAGGATGGATTTGGCCAAGGTTAGATCAACAGACCGTGGCTGTATCTCTAACTGATCACGGATCGTTGATCACTATCCGCGAAAGGAGCGCATCTGCGCACCACTCGCTTCGTAGGTAATTGGTGGTTACGACCTAGATCACACTTACCATTTACTGCTAGTTTTCCTTATTACCATCGCCTCACTTTAATACTATCTTGTCTTAGATAAGCGGGCTAGTCAATCATACTTGACTTTAAATTATATGATGTTTCTGTAAGAGTTACTACGTCTGAAGAATTTTCATACAGCCTACCTATTTAATGCTTCCTGATGACCAATAAGGAAATGGGTATTTACGCCACTGTTGCGTGGAGAAAACGCTACGAAGCAAATGCGATCACCGTGATAATAACACTGCTGCCAATGGAAACTATAATAGTAAGAACGTTATAATAACTCACGATTGTTCGACGGATTTCCTTTCCCATCCGCTGATTCTTAAAGTCCAATAAAACAAATTTGAATAAGCTATTGATGTTGAACTTTCGCGTAATAATAGTTTATGAGAAGCGTAACGTAAAATTGTACTACTTATTCATTTGCGAATCATCCGCAACGTTGTTAATGAGAGATTTATTTCACGCCTAAATATTGTTACTTTGAAGTTGCGCAAACCTCGAGTAACCATAATATCATGGTGCAGAAAATGGAATGATAACGATGGTCCTCGTGGTTTCCTTCGACAATGTTCTTATATCAAATTAAGACATTCTACTTCTGTATTTTTCATTTGCTTCTATTCTTCATTATCCTCTACATATAGCTACAATATTGCACTTATAGCTTTTGTGTAATTTAGCAAGACCAGTTTAAAAACCGTTTAACTTTGACATAGTTTACACTTAGTAGTTATGACAGCCGGACACATTGCGCCACAGCGTAACATTGTGGTGCCAGTTCTTGGTGCATACTTCCGCCCACGGGCGCTGTATATGGCGTGGACCTTGTTACCGTTGCCTTACGTAGGCACATCCACACACAGTTCAATTTTGCAAGAGGTATTTAATCTTTGGTGTCACCTCGTCTTGTTTATTGGTTTATTGCTTGTTCAATGTTGTCACCTCCATCAATCAAAGTTGGTTTTCCAGATTTTCATATTTTGCTAATCCCATCCGATCACATACCTCGGTACGTTAGGTGTGGTCATAGATCCAAACATCAAAGTATTTAATGCAGCACTAATACAAAACTGAAGAAAGCAATCATGTTAAGCAACTCTAGCTATTATAGCTAATATTTTTAAAGGTGGAAGTTCTAAAATTAAACGTACTTGTGCCTTTAATGATATTGAAACTTTGAAAGTTGATTAAAGATCAAAGAGAAATGAATAAACTAAATAAATCATAAGCGTTTTACAATCGAAGGCGGTCGATCAAAGATAGAAAGATAGAAACGCTGTTATAGCAAGCTGAGTGAAGATTCGTTCAGATTAGTCCTATTAAGATTTCTTCATAATTATAGCGCGTATGCAACGTCTAACAATCGCGGTGTCAAAGAAAATAATCATTAAGCTCGTCACACTTGCTACTTATGTGTTATTATGAGGGGAAATTATCTGTTAGCTGCTGCGATGATCTCTCTCGTAAAAATGTGGATAGCATAGATTTATCTTCAAAAATTCGACAGTTTTACTTAAATTTTACTTTTTTTTTTGTTACCTGATTGTACTATAATCTAGAGGCAGTTTTAATTTTTCGGTTTTACAGTAGCAATCCAGCCAAATGATACTTGTGTTTCATAAAGACGACATAAAATGGTCAAAACAATCTTACCGCTTAATTTATGTAACAGCTATGAATTATCTCGACTACGTTACATTGCTTAATTTTCAGATTCATTTAAAATAATAAGTTGATTAAATGAAACATGAAAAAGTAATTAAACTTTGGTTCACCTAGGTCGTTTGTTTAATATTTGTTGCAAAAAATTCAACGTGGAATGCGATTACGTATACATTATTACGGGTATCGAAGCCCACTAAACGGCACAAAACATTCTATTTGATGGTTAGAGAAAGCTGGAGGAATATACTGTGCGGTTACTTTCATGTGGTCTAGCTTTGTATTACACTCTGACGCCCATGAAGAAATTAGCTCCACAGCCCACGCCTTTTGGTTTAATGAAATATGGTTTTGTTTCGTTAAATAGTTTATAGGGACCCCAATGATTAGCTGTGGTAATCTTCTAAATATGAAAAAGAAGAAACTGACTGACTGACATATCAACGCAGAACCCAAACCGTTGGGTCTGGAGACTTCAAATTTGGCACATAGGTTCCTTATGGGGTCTAGGGGGGTGCACTAAGAAGGGTTTTTCAAAACTCACCCTTTAAGGGGGTGCAACGGGGTTCCAAAGTTTGTAGGGAGAAACAAGATTAGTGAGATCAATTTCGCGGGCGAAGCCGCGGGCGGAAGCTAGTAAAAAATAATTGTGGAATCTTTCCTGTTCATTATCAATTTAGAAAAATCTTGTTTGGTCCTCTAAATGAACACTGAAACAGTGTCATAATATGATTTGTCTGCTGATATCTCGTTCCAAAGCAATGCGTGCCGAACAATGTTTGTCAATATTATTGGTAACACAAATATGGCGTCATTGCAAAAAGTGAAATTGACTACCGGATACCAACCGTGTGTACAAATCATTCATACGCAAACATCTTACAACATTACAACATTACAACATTACATCAACATTACGATACCGAAGAGCTTCTAACCACTGTATAAAGACATAAAGGAACATTAAAAAACACACACACACACACACACACACACACACACACACACACACGCACACACACGCGCGCGCGCGCGCGCATACGCATACGCGCGCGCGCGCGCCTTTTCCTTTTATTTTAATCTTAAGTAAGTACCTAGTTTGCCCTCCGCACGTATTGTACTTAATATCTATGTAACCGCAACAAGACCTATCACAATTTGGATGACTTTTCCCAAGATACAGACAGGTTTCCTGCCTAGTTTGGGAAAGGGTGTCCCATGACCTGCTTAAATTGCTGCACTAGTATTTTCGTTTTTATTATTAAGACAAATCCATAAACCTGTGTACAAACTATGTAGAAGTAAATAAATTTATTATTATTATTATTATCTACACCTGAGAGAATGGCAAAATAAACGAAAGAATCTGGCAGAGAACATCGACACTCATCAGAAATTGTCTTCAGAAGTTTTCAACTACTTTTGGTAATGTAATAGAGGGTTATTAAAATATTTAATGTACGCAGTCTACGCAGGTTACAAAATGTGTTATTGCTGTATGAATTTATACGGTCATTGAACTAATGTATTGATTTTTTTAAGGCTTTCGTCTTTTCCGACGGTTTCGTCTTAATATACTATAGGTTTTTAAACATTTTATTATTAAATTCATGCCAATAAGTAATCTGCATCGCACTACATATTCCATTACTTTTAATTATACTCCTTTCTGTTTTATTTAACACTTAATAACTTGCAGTTGAACACTAAAAATTACTGTTTCAAATGATAGATGCTTTTGTACCGTCTAAACTTCCAGGGTACTATTAGATACTGGAATTTTCAACCTATTGTGGACATGGAATCTGTTATTGTATTAGTTAACACTTTGCAGACAAAAACGAAAGTAACAATTATTTAATTAGCATTACTTGCCTAAAAAGTGTAACCACCAGACATTTTACGACGAAGACGTATGTGGTTAATTCAATCTGTTCAAGGTTACACAACAGAAACTTTCTCTGAAAGTGACTACTTATCTTGCTTAGATTGTTATCGTCTACTGTCTTTCTAGTGTTTCAAGACAAAACCAACAAAAAGAAACTCTTTATAAAATTATTGCTTATTTCGTTTTCGATTTGTTACTTATTCGCAAAAACTAGATCTGACTCTTACTTGTTATTAAAACTACATTATGTTTCGACTTCTATTGTAATACATCTGTATTATCAGTATTATGTACTAACAATTACAGCTGTCTGAGAATTTAGAAATTAATTTCTGTTACAAATTCTGACAATTTATGTGATCGACTTGATGTTCTGCGTTATGCCATTGCGAAAGCATTTTCGATTCTGTTTGATGATTACTTAATATAGTATACATTACTTTAGCCCAAATTAGTTTATTACATTAACTACTTACCTAATCTTATATTATTTAAACTTAGGAAGTAGAGACTAGTTCATGCTACATCAAGTTCTAAATAATCCTATTGAAATATAAAACATGATCTAGTGTTTTTATTTTTGTCTTACAATAGGTTTGAATTTTTTCTCCTATTTCAAGATCAAGACTTTGATTTAAAAACGTCTTTGTTGTAGTTCCTTTATTCCTGTTTCTAATGGATTTTTAATAGTTGGAAATGATTTTGTAAGCGTCTCTAGTCAAGCGTGACATACTTCGACTTCTTTATCTTGTTTGTCTAACGTCAATAGAAGCATCTTAAAAGGAAATATCTATCAAACTACTATTGTAGATAGTTGAATTACTTTCTGAAAGAAGTTAGCCTGCATTTCACTTTGAATTAAAGTCCAAATAAAATGACGCCTATTAATATTTTCGAACCTGGGTTTTGTAACTTCCATCATTTTTGTTTTTACTAACTACCTTGTGGCCTTCGGAGAAGCGAAAGCATAGAGAACTCGTTGGCTCGGCCATATTTTGAGATTGGAAAGAGAAAAAAACATATACCTTATGAGCATACCCTGGTCGACCTACAGGGCGACGCGACGCCCTGAAGGTAGACCGAGATATCGCTGGAATGATGTTGTGGAATCAGACCTAAGAGAGCTTCAAGTCAGCAATCGGCGGGAAGATGCCAAGGATCGCGGAAAGTGGCGAAATCTCATCACGGAGATCAAAGGAGTAACTAATGAAATTAGTTATTGAATTCCAATAAAATATTAGTAAGTAGTAATTCTTATTTTTTGTTATTGACTACGCAGATATTTGAACTCTGCAAAAACAACGTTTCTATGCCGTGAAGTGATCCGAATCGCGTAGTGCGTTTGTTTGTTGTGTTGTAGGTGAAAATCGTGCTATTCGATATAATTTTAGATAAATATTGGAACCTGAAGTTATCTTCATACGGAAAATGTTCATTCCAAACATTTTTCACGCAATCCTTAGGATATATATTTTCCCCTATTCCATTTTCCGTTCCCTTCTCGATCTAAGTAACTACATTGAATTTTTTATGAGCTTAGAGGATTCCCTTGATGTTTTCTTGATTGTTTATTTTTCTCTGGCTAGCCCCACATTCATTACACTTAAATTGTGACGAGTTTGACAAGGTTATTTTTAATTTATTTTCAATTATTATAATATTTTGGCGTCTATAAACAAATCCTGTTATTTATTGCCCTGTGATTTGCTCCATCGCCCATTTTCTGTCTAAACTTTATATTTAAAATTATGGCACTCCCATAAACACACTTCAGGTCGCATGTTTAAATATGAGGTCACATGCTTGTTACTGCGTGTAGCTATGTGAGATTATACAAATCTTTGCATTAAATACTGTATATTCCTAAACCAATTCTTACTTATTTCATAGGTCGATTGAATATATTAGGTCTAACCGTTGTTATATCTACGTGAAAACTATTATCAGTTTTCATCAACTTAAATTTAGTTTCTAATGTTGACGGCTAGATTGTGAGGTGCTAAATATTTATTGTATCTTTAACCTGTATTTTGTGTTTTCACTCAAATGCTTCTTCTACCATCAACATTAGCAAAGGTTGCGTTAATATTGCATCACCTAGTTATTTAACCATAACAAATCTTCTGCTAAAGGTTATATAATATTATCATATGAGCTGTTCGAACTGCTCGATGTGTTACTTTCGCAGTGTTTTCTGTTTATGTGAAACTATTTATATTTTGATTTAGGATGTACGCAATCTCTATGTAATTTTGTCGCAGGCTAAAAGATGGTTGAATACTAAGGCTTAAACTATAATTAGGGTGAAGCTTAGCCCACACATGTTACTAATAACTTGTTATAATTTACCTTTTAACAAACCCAGATCACTTTGTTAATATTTATTATGTTTGTCTAGTTATACCAAATTTTTCAAAACACTTCAAGGTCCATTAACTAAAGATAAGATATTTATTAATAAGACCGTTACAATATTACTAACTTTCTCAAAATTATTGGCATTATATCAATATACTTACGGACTGAGTCACATACTAAAAAGCTAATAAAATTAAATAAACTCAATATAATTCTACAAGTGTTCTGAATTTTATATCTCAAGAAAACCATTTAGAAAAGAAATGGCTATTGATATATGATATGTTTATCGGACATTATGATTAAGATATGTACATATTTCAAATACTTTATTATCTTTGCTGCACCAACATTCGCGACAAGCCCCAAATATTTGCTGAACGATAAATTTTGTAATCTACAATTCATCTGTAAACCAACACAAAGTTTATTTTGCTTTAAATCGGTAAATGGTGATGACCTCTCACAGTCATATTGTAGCTAGCATTCAGAACCTTGACAATGCTGCTTTAATATCAGTGTAGGTTTTAAGGCCATTATTATTTTCATTAACAAATATTCGCATGTCGCTGAACACATTCGTCCTACAGCCACCCCCATCATAAATGTCCAATGTTAGTCACTAACTTGACGTGTTTATAATATCGTCTAAAAAGCCAGGTTTTATCCATTTACATTTGTCGATGTTATAAAATTTACTATACTATACATAACATAGGGTCTTTTATCGTTGGTTGTGTGGGTTGTGGACTCCTTATATTTATAGTTCTTGTTAGCTATGACTTCATCCAGTCCTAGCTTGTTTGATTATACTAATCTTCCATGATCATTGTATGAAACAGATCATTTTTTTTAATATTCACCCAAAACAATCATACTTAATATTAAGTCGTTAAATCATTTATCTTGATATCTTTTTTGTCAACCACAGATTACACAGAAATAGTCTGATTAGTAGCCAATTTTTGTCAGGTGAATCGTAGCAATGACTCAGGGTAGAGCAAATAATTTCTTATTTCCTCCACCGCAAAACTAATTATTGTGCGTCTTATTAGTTCCGCTAGGGTCTGGGGCTTAGTAATGTTGTTTTTGTACTATTCACGGAGTCATAGTCCACCATACCTATTACTCATTCTGACCATTAGAATTACTACTATTTATAGGCAAATTCTTAAAGCTTCCTGCTTCCTGTTGCTATAAAGCATAGGGCCTTATGAATTTTAGAAACTTTTGGAGAATCTTTACATAAATGCAGGTCACGTTCAAAGTGTCTATTGTATTCGTTTGAGGTTAAAATTCTTCAAAGTTGTTTCATCCCAACGTAGACTCCGTGATTCTAGTTATTTGTTTCCTACGTGCCAATTATGGAAATCTAATCGTGCTTAATAGAAGCCTTGCAAATACCGTGCACAAGTTGTCGGTATTAACTCGGTCGTTTGACCAAGTTAGTCGCTTCCTATGAATTATGTATTGATAGTGTTGCTGTATAAGTAAAAAGGGTTCACAGATTTTTTCTCTTTCCGCTCGCTCACGTTGCACGTCCATATTTGGATTCCAATGTATCACCTCATGTTTTACTTGACTATTAATACTATTACCGTGCATAATTATCTTGCTTAGTATTTATTTCTGTTTTAGAGGCTAAATTACATTTAACACTTGAGTTTCCAACCATATGCCATGAACTTTATTCCACTGTCACTTTCTCACCGAAAATTATTCATAATCACAAGTGAATCGGTGTACTGGGCGGGCGTGTTCCATCGTAAACTACATCATTGCTTAGGCAATGATAAATAATAAAAGTATTACTACTACTTGCCTGATGTTAACATCAGGCAAGTGGTAATCAAGCCAAGCATATTTTAGAATTTAAAAATAGATGACTTAGTGCGTGATTCCAAGAAGCTAGTCACAATATCGTGCAAGATCGTAACATCTGTAGTATCAAACAGCTGTTGAGATGCTGAATCGACAGGTGATTTTACACAATGCCATACCGTTTTGTACGTGAATGTTTACAAAAGGAAAAAACTTGTAAAAAGCTCGCGAATGTCATGGTCCGATGCAAATACCCCGTTCAATTTGCAAGGCAGATGCAAGTTTTTACAATCTCGTAGTTATTTGCACAAACTGGTCTACTTAATGCCTGCATATTATCAGCATCATTAAGATAATAGGAATTTAAGGTCGCTGCCGCGTAACGCTTAAACATATTATTATGATCTTACCAAGATTCTTTTAGAAACATGATTGGGTCGTTTGGCGACGTGTTTTGGCTGGCTACTATATTTCATGAACCCGTTAATTTACTTGTTACTTCCAATTAATCTGTTTCGAATTACGTCCACACTGCTTTAAATCGGTGCCAAACCTAAGTATATTAATGCAGAACTTGGCTATTATTGTTAAAATAAGATCCAAAGTTAAGTATGCATCGGCGAGCTAGTGAATGGGGGCGGGAGCGTGGGCGCTCGGCCTCAGTCGTTCGCGTGGGCTGCAGGTGCCAACGCACCTTTCCAGTTTCCACGCATCGGCTGCGACTCTCCGATCCGAATCGTCGATAATCGTCTTGAGCTAACTGTTTGCAATTGTTTATAACTGACGAACCTTCACCTTGTTTCATGAACATTATTCTCAATAATTCTACCAATTTTAATAATCTTTTAGATATGGCAATTCCTTCCATGGCTTCTTATTCATATTACTGAGTAGTTTATCTAACAAAACATTGTCACTTACTTTTAATCGTATTCATTTTAGTAATTTTATTGATTGCGTTGTCACTCACTTGTCTTGCTCCACGAATCAGACAATTTTGTGTCTCCTTAGGTGGAAAGGGCAATTCAGACATAGAAATTAAATGGACTCTTGGCAAGGGTATTCAGGGCATTGCAACAAAACAGGTTTACCGTGCCAGAGCTTTAGTAACAGTGTATGCAAATTCTTAAAATACCAACTTTACTTAAGATTTTTTTTCCCATTTTTTATGGAGCAATATAAATCTTTTGTTTAACCTGTTGATAACTTTGAAGGAGATATAATTCTGCCGTTCATAGAGACTTGTCCAGCGCTAGTTCACAGTGCTACCAGGAACCATTAAAGAGTGAAATGTTTGTTTAGTGGCCACTTCGCTAATTGCCGCGCAATTAACTAGTACGATTCGAGTGTAGAGAGTCGCCTGCCCGCTCCACTTGCTATATGTTATAGCGTAGTCTGAAAGTACGGCTCACGATTAATGAACGACTTTACGAGTGAAATGATTCTTCTAGTTTTGAGTTAAGTAAGCTCAGCTAGGGAAAATGTAATTTCGATGCTCTGAGTGGTTAGTTCAGACAGAGAAGCGGGATGATTCTGTATATGATTATTATTCTTCTCGCTAAATATTTTTTTCTGGCGTGTCAGGGTGTTTTTCGGTCTCATTTACCATTGTTAAATTAATGAAAGTAGTGACCACAAAGCCATAATAAGAAGCAGTCCTTGAGCCAATAATGCTCTTGTTGTGTGTACAGAGGAGTTCTCAAGTTACGGTTCCGTTGGCTTGAGACTGCCGTGAAGTTGTTAACAAACAAACAAAGATTACTGAATACTTTTCGTCTGCATAACTAATGATAATGAGAGCAGTTTTTACTTACAGACTCCGCTATTTACATTTTGTTCACTTTCCTAAGTTTGATGTTTTATGGTTCGTATACTGTGATAGTCACGCACCTAAGAAGGTTCACTCTGTGTTCATAATTACTTAAAAGTAAAAATATTCTAAAATGTTTTAAGAAAGTGACTTAATACTTCATTTTAATGTATTCCACGTTAAGAATATTAAGCAATGTGCGTTATTTTTGAGTTTAGTTGGTGGACAGTGCTCAAGCTGTTACTTTTACTTCAAATCTACATATTATTTCGGAACTATCATTCGATTACCCCGGTAAGCTAAAATCAATTATATTGAAAGCAAATTGTGTCATAAATTCCATAAAAGAAATATTCGACTAGTTCATCAATGAATTAGATGAATAAAGCATACATAATAATATGTTAATCAAACTTGATATGTTTTCAGTAGGCAGTTCTTCAGATTATTTATATTTTGCTTATTCCTTTTTGTTTACACCTTGTTACGAGTGATACACATTAATTATAACCAGTTTCCGCTCATATACAAACTCCTAATATTAGTTTCACGCTTGACTTAACCCGTATTTCTCTGAGATATTGCTAATTAAATCTCCATTTAACATGAAATATTTGTCTCATCGACTAAGTTTAAGACGAGACGACTCAAGTTGTTTCTACATTTGTTTTGATCTTGGTTAACAATAAATTTGTGGTCAGTTAGAATCAACGACGATAATATGCAACTGATTTCATCGTATGTTCTATGTATTAAATAGCTTTGTAGAAACGTTTTAGTGTGTAGTCGGTATTTTATTGTCGTTGTCTTTTTTATCTCAGCACATAATGTTGTTTGTAGTGACATTCTCGATCAAGATTGTCGAGTGTCTTCCTATTAGGGAGTGTCGTGCGGGAGAGTATTTTTAACCGCCGATGCGCCGGCACGCGCCGACCTTTCTGCAGTATGATTTGTTGACTCCTTGATGTGGTTATTGATAGTAACTTCTTCTTGCTCGTTTTGTTCAACGTGTTTCAATGTTTTACACTCGCTTTCTAATAATGTTTCCGTTTTTAATAAACGTTTATTTATTTTCGCTCTCATATTACTTAAAATGTAACCTTTAAGACTTTTCTAGTATAATATTTTATTGTTGTGGCTAATTGTACTGTAGTATATATAGCTTAAATATAATTACTTAACAGTGAGTAAAATAATGCAATTTAGTGACAAACTTATTTTCTAAGTAATAACAACGTAACAGACATGTTATTAACTTCTGCAATCTGCATTACAGCGACTTTCTCAAGTCTGGTTTGCATGTTCAATTGAAAGTTAAAGTAAATTAATAATAGATTGATTGGTTGCGTGTAAATAAACTCGCACGATGTCTAATAGGATACACGTCAGTACTGTGTATTTACCATTATCCGAATATTCAATAAATAAACTAAAGTGACCTTGACAGACCTCAAACACAACCTAAATGAGGATTATGTTGGCTTTTATTGTTATGACATCATTTATGTTGTCTCATGATGTAATTATTATTGCGAACTACTGTTATAATCACAATTTAGAACTAAACGCGCATGCCACTTCATGCGGCATTAAACTTACAATAATACTTGAACATTCGTACCAAATATTACATCTACTACCTAGTACACTTTGTACGCTGGTTAACAATAATTTCATACAGCAGTATTTTGTTTTCATTGAATTATAACTGCATTTATTTGCGACACAGTAATTGCGTGTTTAAAAAATTTCAATAGGTATGTTAATTGTCAAAATGTCCTCCAAAGCGCAAGGCAATCGTTCTACAATATGGAATGACTGTATCGTTCACTAAATACGAAAGTTTATAAACAAGACACCTTATATTTTGTTTAAAAAATGAGTGAGGTTATTGTCCAGTGTGAGAGTAGAGAACTGTAGAATGTCAATTAGGACAAGGACCCTGTTTGGTTCCAGTTATTGATCAATGCAATCACAATAAGCGGACGTTGCCATAACATGGCTGAGGTGGCTGCCAATAATTGTGGCAACTGCCAATCGACAACCTCAACTAGCTCAATGGACGTTCAGTGTTATATGCAATTATATTGTCGTTAGTATTATTACGATCGTTGTTTACTTGACTATTATGAACTTGAACTGGTTCAGTAGCTTCAATTAGTAATTTATTTGCATCTTTCCAGTGTGCGTATACTATAACGATCTTATATTCTATTGGTTATTCTATGCCTGGTTTCCCATGAGGAAAAAGTCTTTTATTGCAAATTTGTATGTGATTTATAAATTGAATTATTTTTGTTTCAGTCAAAACAACGGGCGTCAATTAAATGGCTGTTATCGAAGGCGTTCAACAACAGGGTCCCGGATAACCTTCAGGAGCCATTCTACAGAGATCATGAGGTAAAGGTCCCTTAAAATTAACTAGATTCTAGAATGGAACTACCTTGGTGGTTCATTGGAAAGAGTGTTCTCTTAATAACCGTGATGACCCGAGTCGAGCAAAATGACTTCTCTAATAAAGAATAAACTTTATTAAATACACATATTAAGACTAAAAATTGAAAAAGAATAATTTGCTTAAACTTAGAAAATCTTAGCTGCAACTCGAAGCTTGAAATTGTGTCAGATTAAAGGCGATAGTCTCGTCCCTTGTTACGAAAGGAAATTAAGGAACATATCTGGCGAAATAAAGGTGATATTTACCTGGACTCTCACACTTGTATACTACTATCCGAAGGTGTATCTTCTGGTAAAAAATGTTAGTGAGCGCTGTGTTATGTTATTCTAGGATCTTTGAAATAAGCCTCAAATTAACAAATACATATCTCTTAAAGTATTTCTAAATCCGTAAGCTTGTAACTGATGGATCCCATTATGAGCATCTGAAAGCAGTTTTGTTATTATTCGGTGTTATGATGACTCTTGTATTGTCACAAAGACCAAATTAGATGATAAGTTCTTAAGAAATATATGTTTTTAGTTTCGTCGTCAAAAATAAAAAAAAAGTCTTGGTACCTAAGTCTGGTAATTAAAGCCACATCTTTTTTGTTCTTGAATAGGCTAGCGTTTGACTACAACTTACCTGATGTTAAGCAATGATATTATTATAGTCTACGATGGGACGCGCCAGCCCAATGTACCTATTTAGGTACTCGTGATTACGAATGATTTTTGGTCAAAAGGTGGTAGTGAAATGAGGACCCATATGGTTGAAACCATACAGGAGCCACAAATTTTGACTCACCCTCTTAAATGGTGTCCGGAACACGGCAAGATCGCTTGGCGGTGCGGCTGTCTGATGGGTGGTCACTAACTACGGCTAACGCCTAC
This sequence comes from Meganola albula, assembly GCA_936450015.1. NCBI lineage: Eukaryota > Metazoa > Arthropoda > Insecta > Lepidoptera > Nolidae > Meganola > Meganola albula. The sequence continues at coordinate 2,814,086 of OW388144.1, read as the reverse complement.
CACCAGTTAATTTCCAGTAAATTTAATTACTAGTTGATTGTCACCTGATTTGCACCACCCGGAGTCCACGTGTGGCGATTCAGATAAAAGGTGTGTTCCCACAGACGAAGGTGACTCAGTCATCTCTTTCTTTACGCATTTTACTTTACATTATTACTAACCAAACTGAAACTTACCTAGCGACAGAATTTGTAACTGTTACGTTGTTTTATAATTTTTGCTCTAAGTCTTCATAATGTTTTATTTTGAATTAAACAGTTTTATGAGGATGACAGGAATTTTAGGTTTTAAATCTTTTGAGTCTTTGTATATCTTTATCGCTAATTGTTCGCCTGCTTTTTCGTTAAAATTAAGCTTAATATTAATTCTTTTAGTTTCACATGCCGTCACTCACTAGTCTTAGTCTGTATTAACTTCACAAGCTTTTAGAGATGTTTTGTTGATTATAAACAATTCCTAATTCGTTTGAATGCTCTTCTTAGCTCTTCTTATCCTAACAATAATAAACGTTTCATGAACGTTTATTTATACGATTGTATTAACTTTGTTATGATTGTGTAAAATTAATCAGCCTTACTAAGTTTAGATAAGATCATTGAATTAACTTTAAAAGTAGCACCCGGTGGTTAGTTACACAATCATTGGGTTTGTCAGTGCTTCATAATAACAAATTATTAATGATTCATTTTAGAAACATTATAGAAAAGCATTAAATTGCTTTTAATAATAAGTAGTCGAGATTGTTATATAAAAGTTGTTTAGTTTATCTATCAAAAGATATCTCTTACTGCCAGTCTCAGAATATTATAGGCAAATCGTTTTCAGTAGTGACCTTTCTCGTGGTCTAGTTTTCTTTTATTGTTTTCAACTCGTAGATAGATATAAAAATGTCTTCATTTACGGGCATTAGTGATTTCACTCAGTTTTATTATTTAACACTTTCTGATTGTGTAAGTAATAAATGTTGTATCTTTGGTTTTACTACCTTATTTGGATCGATTTCCTTTCTGATACCTATCATTAAAGCTTAATGATTGTAATTGATGTCTTAAAGTATAATATACTCAATTTTGAGTTCTACATAATTAGTTGCAATGACATAATCTCTTGCAAATTACGTTCTGTAGGAAGTCGCCTCATCAGTATGAATTACCAGACCTCTTAAGTTAATTTCTTCATTGTGGATGAGTATTATAGTCATAATCATAATCTTTAAAACCTAATCTGTACTTTTAACATTGAGAACGCTGCCCTTGAAGTAAAACTTTGTCTAAGCATGGTATTATTGATCCGCACCATCCTCGTGCAGTCGTTTGGGGCTGGCTGCTAGTGTCACGCGAGCTTTCAGTGAGCAAATGTTAGGAGTGGCCCATTTATCGTGTGTAGACGTGTTTGTATGACCAAGTGGCTAATCAGCACTACAGTTACTATGGCGGTTATTAGACGCAAACCCAAAATGAGTGTAAGACGATATGTTATTTTTAATTTAGCCACTTGAAAGTAGGACAAAATAACATAGATCGATATATGTAAGTAACTTAAACTTTGGCCTTTTGCTGAGGAAACTTTAGTATCTATATTTTGCTAATATTTTGTGTGAAATTAGTTTCGTACGTTGAAGTGACTTTGACAACAGCAATCATATTAAAAGCATTCAAAGCAGGTATTGTTAATGATAATACATCGTGGTGTTTTTATTTCTTTGAACAAAACATAGTTTAAAAGAATAAGATTAGGTTGGAAATAATTAATAATCCTCATTGTATTTAGTGCTTCTTAAAAAAGCCAAAATAACAATCAATACAATAAGAAATATTGCGTACATTCTGCTTGTAAATGATTCACTGTGATTGCCTTTCTCCGTTGGGGATTTCTTAGAAGGCAGTTTGTTTATCATTGGCTACAGCGGATGTCCATTAACGATTGTTGTTGCAAACGAGTTCAAGCGCCACGATTGGATATAAGTCTAGCTTGCAAGACTAGAGACTGATTGCTTATTTCATAAATATTTGGCACACTGCAGAAACAAACTTTAAATCAATACTTGAGTTTGATAGACTACTTTACTAACCATCAAATTTGATTGACCTGGTGGCGTAGTGGTTAGTGCCCCTGACTGCTAAGCCGAAGGTCGTCGGTTTCGATTCCCACCCAGAATAGATCTTTTTGTGATGAGCATGATTGATTGCTGTGTCTGGCTGTAATTTATATCTACTTTAAGTATGTATTTACTGTATTTCATCCTAGTACCCATAACACAAGCAAATATTATTGATTAATTTGGGACTAGATGGCGCTTTAAAAATATTTTAGCCATTGGCACGATCTACTGCTTCTACAAAAGTCTTGAAAATCAGAATGTGGTGTATGGGGCCAAAAATCTGTAAAATGAGAACACTCAATGATTACACATATTAAAACAATCTCAGCTTTCGAGATCATAATTATGGTAAACTCTGGAACAGTTGTTTCTCCTTCAAATAACGTTAAAGGGCAAAGACGCTTGTCTCTGGAGGTCTTTTAGACGGTTACGGTTCGTTGATGTTATATGTAGCAACAATAATTTAATTCTATTACCTGGATAAACTATTGTTTGTTAATATGTTAAACAACTGTATTATCCATGCGTCAGTGCATCTGGGAGTACATATTAGTTTTTATTTCAACTAGTACTGAGATGGTCTACAAAATGTTGAGTTAGTAGACTGAGTTAATTGAACCCCACTAGAGGTTACTTCGATGATATTGCTTTGTTTTAGAGGTCAATTGTCAGACATTGACAAAAAAGTGTCTAATTTATATCCTGAGGCCTACGTCAAGTCAATAATAAAGTCCCGTCCTATTAGCTTAAAAGTGTTTGTATATGGTGATAAAACAATGATATATTTTTCCAATGGCTTTCAATTCCGATCAGGAATGAATTTGAATTTCAGTTATTCAAATGTAATAGCTCTCAAATCCCCCCTTTGAATCCGACGCAGAGCAGTTTTATCCGAAGGCGTTGATGCCCGTAAAAATAGTTTCATACAAATTTTCTTGTCCAAAACATTCTCTAATGAATGCACATTTGTGTCTGACTTAAATTCGAAAATTCCTTAATATCAAAAGTCTTAAAATAAACCGTCTAGAACATAAAGTAGAATTCCTTTCTTCTCACTCGTAAAAGGTGAAATTGTCTCTCAGTTTCGGTTTAAAAATAGGTAACGCATCCGCCTTTGGGATAATTAAGAGTTTTGTTCTTTCAATGATTCTAATAAAATGGCGATTGAACGACACTGTCTGTATTGCAGATCAAATATTGTGATGTTAACCTATACTTCCATTTCAGTTTCTATTGCCGCCATCAAGGTGTCGATAAGTTTGAAAGCAGTGAATACAACATATTGTTTACCAGTCGACAACCTATTAACTGTAATTTATGTTTAAACACGACTTATGTGTTGTGTGACAAGATGACGAAGCTTTTCATTTTCAAACAATCACGAAATTTTGCTGAAGAAAAGTGACACGTTTTTATATGACTCTAAAATGAATGAATGAGTCATTGCAATTAGAGTGCTGTTGGTGAATGGAGATTTCAGAATGATTCGACTTTGTAGGTATTAAAACTTGAGGGCATTTAAATATTCTCTTAAAGATCATGGTAAGCAGTTAAAAGTGTTGATTTGATTATGAAACCTGATCATCTTAGAGTTTAAACTATAACATATCCGCAAGCTGAGGATAAGGTGAGAATTGTTGCTAATTAATTAATGGTATTTTGTCGCCGGCGGCTGCAACTTTCTCCTTGACCCGTTGCGTCGACGTGCCAGACGCGACGACCGCTTGCTATTTGTCTTCTTGCGTCTTTTTGTCGTGCGCACTGTTCACGCCGCTTAATTAATTACACATACGGGTTAGAATATTCTTGCGATCTCAATCCCTCTCAGAAATACATACTACCTACTTGAAATTTAAAATTGTTTATTAAGTAAGAGCAAGTCTTGTTTGGCAGATTAATATTACACTTTGGAGCTTACATAATTAAGATGCCGAAAATGGCTTTTAATAATTTCGCCATTAAATCGATGAAATGATTCAAATCTGGAAGGTAATGTAACCATATCTATCTGGAGTGATTTTGAAAGTGAATGTACTTGACGGGTAATGATTAATGGTACTCGATAAGGGCTGCTCGCAGTCGATCTTTTAAAACGTAATCCTTGTTTTAGCGGTGCATTAGCTTACACATAATACTTATAAAAAAGAAGTAGCTTAGTATCACCTTGGAGTTACAATTTGGTCCACTAGAACAATAGCAATAGCGAGCCTATGGCGCGTTTAATTGGAATAATATTCGATATTTCATTTTGCCTGCACTTTCATGTATATATAATGTATAGTTATACTATTATTATTTGTCACTGTTTCTTATAAAACCGTTCTCAGTGCAAGATGTTAGGAAAAGTTTCTTAGATGGCACGCTGCCCGTCTAAGTTTCTCACGAGCGTGAGAAACCATTGCTGATGTGGATAGGATAACATAAGTAGGTGTGTATAACCAGCAAGTTAGTTGGAAACAGACGAATGACAAGAATAATATTATGATGGAAGGCAATGCTGCATTGTTTTCGTCTGCCTACCATCCTCCTTTTTTGGTCATTAAATGTCGGATGCATCCAGATAGACCCGCCATCTTTTTTTCGTTCTGCCTTGCCCCCTCTTGTTTAAAGAAATATATACGGTTGTAATGACTAAGTATGTCATTCAATACGGTTTACAAGAATGAAAGAATACATAATATGCTGAAAAGTACAGGCTAATGTGATGGTAGTGATTGTCAGATTGAGATATCATGCCAAATTTTATACAAATAAATTTTATAAGATGACATTTACTTAAAAAAAAATAGTGCTGGAAAATTTGCTGATAAATTAAGGCAGCATTTGCGGTGCTCCAAGGTGTACATTTGGTGTGAAATAAACGATTTCTGCATTTCATGCCTTTCATTGTTGTTAAATCTGAGTTAATGTCACAAAAACACGGTTAGGTTAGTTTTACCAAGCAAGTAGCCAATTGAAAACGGAATGTGCGTGTGAACCAATCGAGATTAAAAGTGAGAGTATTGAGGCCAAGTAAACTGACCACTTCTTAGTATTAACTAAGCGTTAATTAGAATCAAAGCTGAAACTAAACTTTGTGACAGACCACTAAACGGAGTTCTTTGTCAAATACATCTCACTATAAGGACTAAAGGGTTAATTCATCCTTACTTAAATGATGGTAATGTTTTTGCGTCATAACCGGTGGTATCACTGATATCACGGCTTCGGCCGTGGTTAGTGACCACCCACCAGACAAAGCCGCACCGCCAAGCGGCCTTGCCGTGTTCCGGTGCGATGTCTGGTGACACCATGCAGAGAGGGTGGGTCGGAATTGTAGCTCCTTTAAGGTTTCTAACCATATTAAGGTTCATACCACTGCCACCTTCTCACCGATAATCATTCGTAATCACGAGTGAATCGGTATACAGGGCTGACGCGTTCCATCGTAGACTACATCATTGCTTAACATCAAGCAAGTTGTAGTCAAGCGCCAGCCTATCGCAGAATAAAAAAATATTTAATCTGTGTTACTAATATTAGATTCACATAATTTGTGTGGTAAACAACCACTCTTTGGTCAATGAGATGTTAATTTGTGTGGTAACGCTTCGATTTTGTAATGAAACCGGTTTTGTGTTTATCTTACTAAATCGTCGAGCCCAGTTACATACTTAATACAAATTCTTTAAATTGTTGACATCATCATTACAATCAGTAGAAAATATTTAAATGTTAGAATAAAAATGATGATAAAAATTCATACATATTTGTTATTACACAAACTCTTTTTCATAGCACATGTCCGTAGTTGTACATCAAAAGTTCCAGGCAGTGGTGACTGTCACCTATATTTTTTTAAAAGATTTTATTAAACTTCTCGTATAGGTATGTATATAGGTACTTTACGTTTATCTTTGTATGTACGTCCTGGAATCTTGCAATCAATATTTCACCCACCTCCACTAAAGCTATCGAGCTGAAATCTAAATTTAAAAAGGAAGAAACTGACTGACTGACATATCAACGCAGAGCCCAAACCGCTGGGTCTGGAGACTCTAAATTTGGCACATAGGTTCCTTATGGGGTCTAGGGGTGCACTAAGAAAGGATTTTTTAAAAACTCACCCTTTAACGGGGTGAAATGGGTTCCAAAGTTTGTATGGAGAAACAAGATTAGTGAGATCAATTTCGATCAATAGCGAAGCCGCGGGCGGAGGCTAGTTTGGCATATACACGTTTTTTAGTTTTGATGACAATACAAGATTTTATAAAAATTTTGACACTATATAAATAGTGTTCCATTTGAAAATAGGACGTGACCTAACATTGATCTAGATTTTAGTCTCATGAAGTCTCATCACACGCCGGCAGGGCGTCATTTGTCGCACGATTAAAACATAACATAAAGCTCATGTCTGTGTTGTATGAAAGGGAACGACTTTTATTTATTGGAAAAAGAAAACATGTAACATATTGCTTTTACATTATTTAATCAGGTACTACAACATTCTATACATTTGGATAAAACGCCGTTTCTCTTACATTTATTTCTAACGCGACATTTCAGTGAAGTAAAAATACATAACAGGACTTACACCAGGCAGCAAATAAGAATAGGACTGGACTCGATGCTAACTTCATACCAAAAACCAAGCAATGGTAGCGTCAGCACAAAATATGGAGAAGTGATTTATGTGGATTTAACTTAGGAATGTCGTTACTTATTTAGTATATTTACGCGCTAGGATGCCACAAACTTGTACACAAATACATTAGACGGATTTAAACACACGTTTTAACTTAAAAAATCGCTTTTGTTCGTCGAGAGATGGTAATTATGTTCGTACCTACATAAATATTCGACTCCAAATCTTACTCAAACGGCAATAATATATATGCATTTTTTTTAAATTTATATGTGATTTGATCGAACCAACATTTTTGCCCATTGTACTACATAATGTGAAGTTGTTGCGCATTCCGGTCCAAGATGGCGGATTTGCAGTCCTATTCTTTTTTGAAACGCATAGTAGATATCGTGACGCACTTTCCTTTGTCCAAATTAATATCCACTTTATAGTTATGACAATAATTAAAATATCCAGGCTACAGTGTCCCTCGATGCGTTCTTGTTATTTCGCGCCGAGGCCTTTGGTCTCCTTCTCGATTTTGGCGGGAATGAATGAATGATAGTGAGTGAAACTAAGGTGAACGAGCGAAAGTCAAACTAATTATGTCATTAAATATGTCATATTTAGATGAGTATGTTGTCCTTTCATATATTACCCGGAGGTTGTGGTCAAGCGCAAGCCTATTTCCTATAATAAATTTGCACTTTAAAGAAAAAGGTGCATACCGGGGTAAATATCTCCCATATTCCGCCGGCCCATGTGTCTCAAATGTGCTGTGTGTGCTCACTGTCAAAAAGAGAAAAGATTTATATCTGGGCCATGTGCTCAGAGTCTGAGCACATGGCCCAGATATATTTCATGTCTGAGCCTCAGACATGAAAGATATCAACTTCTTCAACTGATCATGAATGTGTGGGGATAACACTGCGTTGATGGACGCAACAAGTCGTGGTGATGAACATCTGGGAATAGACAGGAGTAGCCAGTGCAGAACAACTATTTCGCTGTGCACAGGAGAGGAAAAGCTTCCAAGAGTTGACGGCTAACCTCCTGTAGTGGAGAGGCACTAAAAGGAGAAGATGTCTTATACGTAAGAGGCGAGCCTTTTGCTATATTGGACATAATTCTCGATTTTAAACTGCTACTGAACATGCAAGCGCATTACCCTACTTTATGCAGTCAGTTTAATTACGGACAGCTTTGCTATTACGTTTATAACATTAGTATGGAATGGATTAGTCTAGATTGTTCTTATGTCCGGGCAAATTATTTCTGCGTTATCATTTGTGGGGTTGGAAGAGACCTAGTTTAACAAACTTCATTCACCAACTATTCCACTTAGCTTTATTACACTTGGACAATATATTCCGTCGCGTCATTAAAGCCTTGGGCAAGGCAGCGTGTTTACTTGACTATAATATTTTCAGTACCATCCACGATTCTCTGGTAACTCGAGTACAAGAGTTTAAAACATCTCGCATTGCCATTATTAAATTTAATGATGATATGAATATGTATTACGAGTTCTAACACATATTTCAAATAAATACTAAAATCTAGACATATACAGAGTACATTACACGCTCCGAGAACAGGCTTATTTATGCAGGTATTACATTCTGGTTCCTATGTTTATGTATGAGTTATCTCTCCTTTTATGTATAGCAATATTATAATATTTTAATATTGTTACATGAATATTACTCATAGTCATTCTCATTACCATTTATGTAAAATCTATCTTGTACTTAAGATAGGTCTGTACTTTATAGTATTCTGTATTAGGTTCTCGATTTACTTCTATTCTACTTAAACATGTTGGTTTCGAACTCTCCTTTGAAGAGAATATTGTTGACTTCAACTTTGAACTTTATATTTAAAACTCCCCACTTTCGTAATGTAGTTTTGAACTCCCATTTTATTGTTAGGTACATCATTTGTATAGGATAACTGTTGCTCAGAATTATAAAGTTAAATGTCAGGTATTATAATAACACATTCATGATCCCACAATATACATATACAAAGGTATCTAAGTCTGACTTTGCATTCAATATGCACTAGTGGACTACAGGTCATGGACTCATACCAAACAGTTGTGTAACTTACCATTGGGGCACCCAGACAGGGAACGTGTTAAAGGGCAATTGAAGGAAAGGTACTACGTGAAACCCATAGAAATAACAGCATTATAATTTTATAATTTGTTTTCAGGACCAAGAACACTTGAAACCGCCTATAGTTGGTGGTCTGGCGAACGCTGAGCTGTACTGCTTAGCGCTCGCCAACATGTACTCAGACCCCAACTACCACAGCTTGAACCACTGGAACATACTGCAGACACTCGCGAGGAAGGGCGTGCACATACCCGACCCGCCTGACTGCGCGCTCACAGAAACAGTGCTCATACAAACCAACCCGCTCAAAATGGTATGTTGTTAATAACCTTCATACTCTTTGCAACTGGCAGTTCTATTAAATACCTACATATTATCTATATATTCATTGAACTACCAAATATATTTAGGACTTTCCTAATTTGTCAACGGTCCGTAGCGTAGTCAGTAAGTTAACAGTGCAACACCCCTGTGTGTGACTTGCAGATAACATTACGTCTGTCTTTCACCGGTCAGTTTGAGGTTCGGTCTACTAGACTTATAGGTGTGTGAGAGTATAGAGGGAATGGAGAGTGCCCCTATTTGCCCACATACTTTTGCACTATAATATCTTCTGCATACTCAGTTTACACTACATTTTAAAAGCTTTCAATAGCAGTCAGTTCATCAGTTGATATCTCATCCGCCATTTTGTGTCATAGTAATAAATTCACATACACAATAGTAGTAGAAGGTTCATTCCCTGACATTCCTTCCACCCACAGCAGAATCAAAGATGAAACTGATATTTTCTGTCATTGCCATATCATTAGTCATTCCACCATCTGTTTGTACTTGTATAACAAAGCAATTATTATCGCTATGTGCTGACTCAAGGCAGGTAACTTAGATGTGACGTCATTTTGTATCAGATTTAAGTAAACAATTGGATTTGTCATTCGATTGTCGAGTACTATTTCATTCACAATATGCTTAACCGCTTAAACTCAGCATGGCGAATAATGCTTCTTAAGTATCTTCGAATTTGTGAAATTGTGTTTGAATTCTAGCAATGTCGTAGAACTAAACATCTGAAGACAAGTTCTAGTTTTCAAGTTTCATTCAAAATATTCTTAACCTTTGTGCTTAGTTTGTTTTTCTATTATATCAGCTGTTACATCATTCCATATTATTATCTCTCAAGATAACTTAAGAAGAAATGATAACATATTACATACTAAGATTCTAAAAATATTCTGCAAGAACAGGTACTTAAGTACATTAGGTACATAAATAGATTTGATAGCTTAGTTAGAAAGTGGTTACAGTTCAGAATCTGAATCGATGTATTCCTTTAAAAAGTTAGGATTGAGAGACAAGAAGGGTTGCTTTTTGAATACAGTGAGTATTATAATAACTGAGTCCTAAGAACCATTTGTGGTACACTTAACAGGATTAACAGATCTAAACAAATATGTGGCGTCACATACCTAACGCCACTCAAGAGACATGACGTCATAGCAATCCTGAATCGCACAAGCAAAGTTTCACTGACGATTAGTATATATACAACTTCCCGACAAGAACAGTCGGTCGTTTCCGTTCTCGCGTCCAACAACGCGATCTCGTCTTCTCCTCCGCCGCCGCCGCTGCCGGCGCCGCCACCACCGCTGCCAACACCGCCGCCGCCGCTTCCCGCCGCCTCCCAGCAGGCGAGGGGAACCGACGATGGCGCTGGCGGAGGTACTGGCGGCGCCGACGGCGTCGAAGTCGAGGATCCGCTTCCGCCGACCTCCCCAGCCGAGGTCAAAGCGTTGATAAAAGCCCTTCATCCAAGGAAGGCACCCGGTCCCGATGGTATCACCAATCGGGTTTTGAAGCACTTCCCCGCTTCCCTCATTACTCTCCTGGCTCTCATCTTCAATGTGGCCTTGAGACATAATGCCTTTCCACAAGCGTGGAAAAGAGCCACCGTTATCGGTATTCCCAAGCCTGGAAAGCCCAAGTCTAAGCCTACCAGCTATCGCCCCATAAGTCTTCTCAATTCCATTGGGAAACTCTATGAGCGACTCATTTATACCCGGCTGTTGAACTTTGTCAACGCCCACAACCTCCTTCCCGACGAGCAGTTTGGCTTTCGAGCCAAACACTCTTGCGTCCATCAACTGCACCGCCTCACGGAGCACATTGAGATAGGATTCCATCGTAAGATGTTAACCGGGGTTCTCTTCTTCGACGTGGCGAAAGCTTTCGACAAAGTGTGGCACACGGGCTTATTATATAAGCTCTACCAACTGGGTGTGCCTGACCGTCTCGTGCTCATCATTCGAGACTTTCTCACTGGTCGCAGTTTTCGTTACCGAGTGGAAGGCTCCCTGTCTTCGCCGCATCCGATTCACGCCGGAGTCCCTCAGGGCTCCGTGCTCTCGCCTCTCCTGTTCACGCTTTTCACTAGCGACATCCCTCGTCACGCGAAAGCCTGCTTGGCTCTCTTCGCTGACGACACAGCCCTCTACTACCGGGGCCGCTGCCCGGAAGTAATAGCCCGTACACTCCAATCCGCAGCCGACGCCCTAGGCGAATGGTTCCGGAGATGGAGAATCGAGGTAAATCCCGAGAAGAGTGCCGCCGTACTCTTCTCTAGGTCTATCCCTCCACCTATTCGTTCCATCTGCATGTTTGGCAAGCGGATCCCTTGGGAGAAGCAAGCCAAATATCTAGGTGTCATCCTAGATCAGGGACTCACTTTCAAACCGCACCTTGCCTCTGTTCGTAAGCGTGCGCGTTTCGTTCTCAGCAGACTGCACTTCCTTATCAACGCCAAAAGTAAACTCTCGCTTCGTAACAAAGTGAGAGCTTACACGGCGTGCGTACGACCCATTATGACGTACGCTTCACCCGTTTTCGCGCACACTAAGCGCTCCTACTTGCAACCGTTGCAAGTTCTTCAAAATCGATTCATGCGTAGAGCCACGGGAGCTCCGTGGTTCTTACGCAATGAAAACCTTCACATCGATTTAAACCTGCCGACCATCAGGCAGTGGATGAAGAACGCATCCAAACGTTTCTTCGACACCGGTGTCAAACACCCGAATAAGTTAGTCGTATCCGCGTGCGACTACAATCCGCTCAGAGGCGCGAAACGGCGACGTCCGCGATGCGTACTCACCGATCCCGACGACGAGATCACTCTTGCGATCGCCCGCGACCGCGAACTCCGATCCGCTGCTAGAGTAGGTAGGGACAACCAAAATAGTAGCACACAACACATGCCGAGATATCGCCCACGCCGTCGTGGGCCGCGTCGCGCCCCTCCAAGATAGGCCCTCAGTCGATTACGGTTCCGGTCAGGACCGGACCGCGCGAACGCGAAATGCCCCCCGATCCCCTAAAAAACTAGAGTGTCCGGCAACGTCCTGAGCCGAGGTTCGTCCCCACATGGGGAGCCCTCATGGCAGTTGCCACAGTACTTGATCGGTTCGACCGTCCTCGGACGGCTCACCGAAAAAGTCCGGTGAACCAATAGAGGCCCTTCAGGCCAATTGGGTTAGGTCATCAGCAAAAAAAAAAAAAAAAAAAAAAGAACAGTCGGTATCGGTTCGACCGTCCTCGGACGGCTCACCGAAAAAGTCCGGTGAACCAATAGAGGCCCTTCAGGCTAATTGGGTTAGGTCATCAGCAAAAAAAAAAGAACAGTCGGAGGGAGTACCGCGGTCGCCGGGCATTACACCTCGCCCGGCTGGAAGATCTTCTCTTTTCACTGGAGGGTCACTACCACCCGATCCTCCAGTCACCTCCACAAATATAAAGTAAAACAGATTGAGTGTCACAGCACGTATGTAACAGTAGTAAGTTGTTTGTAACGGATTGACGACCAGCTATTAGGCCTCTGCCTCGAATCTTGCGGGCAGCGGGGCGGCGGCGGCGGCGGCGCGGGAGCGGCTGGATCAAATGCGTAAAATCAAATGGACCGACCCTCGAAAACAGCGGCGCGGCAGCGGCGCGGGAGCGGGCAACGAGCGGTGCACTCCAGTCAAGCGGTGACCGCCCGCGCGTCTGCATTGTAGTGTTGTGTGTGCAATTTATTTTTGTGACGTGTCGAAATGTCCTCGAACATGCTAGGGGAAATTAGTTCAGACATTTCGTTCGCGAATAAAAACAAATATCTCGACGACACAAACACGAACACAACACTACGCCGCTATAATGCCGCGCGACCTGCCCGCTGCTTTCGAGAACGGGTCTGCGTTGCCCGCGCCGCTCCCGCGCCGCCGCCGCTGCCGCCCCGCTGCCCGCAAGATTCGAGGCTGAGGCCTTACTTATGCATTATTACGGTGTTGCGGCGACACTTTATTGTTGGAAACTCACAATGCCTCACTGTCATATAAGTAGTCAGAGCAATGAGTAGGTCTCCGGTGCAAAAAGTGCTATTGGATTTTTCTAAAGCCAAAAAATTATTAGCAGATTGTAGTAAGGATACGTTCCCGGTGAACGGTAATAGTTAGGACTATGTAGTTCACTTCTTATGTCTCTCTCACTTTAATTTCTTTTACGATACAAAGGTACTATGAATCTAAATTAATAACTTGGCTACTCTACAATCCAGAATTGTTTAAACCCACGTTAGCCCACGTTGAGAATCTATGGTTAACACCTTCATTTTCTTAAAAAATGATTTCTGCATGTTGAATTTTGTTCTAAATGAATACTCTAATTCCTCACCAAACTCATCGCCTCGTTCTTTATAGACGTACTAAAATAAACTTAGAAACGACGAGATTTCCATTCGTTCAAGTCCTTTCAACAATAACATCTTTTTTGCCTTGAAATTTTAGTAGGTACAGCAATGCTTACACTTTTAATACAGTTAAAGTTGTATGAACTCTTATGTTAGCCAGACAGTTGGATACGTCTGAATTGGCACTGTTTATGTGAATGTGACACGCAATCGGAATTGCACGGTCCGTTTGATGGCTACTGTCATATTTGTACGTCTACTGTTCATTACAACAGGTATAATACTACTGGTATCAGTGCCATAATGGATACCTACATCAACTTGAAAGCTACTTATTTGCACCTATATGATCTGCTACACCGAAATAGCGTGTACATCGGTCGACGTAGCAGAACGATTTATTCATATTGATATTCCTAGCTAGCTTACTTAGCGCTTGTCTGTTTGAATTGCACCACCAAATTACGGCGACTACTGCAGGCTGTAATTAAATAAGTTCAGTTACAGTTAAGTTTCGATCAAGACACCCATTTTCGTATTCTCGTAATTTTGACAACCGCTGTCAGATACTCTCGCGCTAAGTTCGTGTCACGCTAGCGCTTTGGCGTTCATGATATAAATATGAAAATTACAAGAATACCATTTTACACTAAGACGTGAACGTATTTGCAACTGCACCGCAACTTGATCGGCGCGTCAAGAAATTACGTGAATTAGCCTACTGATATCGGGAACCAGATACCTTCGTGAGGCATACGTAAACACCAAAAGGACAGAAGCTTCTTTTCACCTTTACCTTTGACCACAACTTACAATTAATGCCGATTCAGTCGTGACTTACAGACCAATAGATTAAAGCTATCAGGAAACAGAGATGCTGGCACCGAGTTCCACAACTTGGCAATAAACAAGGCTACCTGATACCTATCGCAGTTAAGAAATACCGCTGCAGTCGTATAAATAACTGGATTTAATTCAACACAACACCTAAATAGACTGTATTCTAATCATGCACAATGTCACGTGGTGTTTAGTGTTAGTTGCAGAAATGGCCTTTCGTGAATGCAAATCCGATATCGGCATTGAATGATAAATAGAATACCTGTGTTAGTTAAATATGTTATGTATGTCAATACTTGTCCCACTGCCACTGTTACTTCGGACTGAACAAACTATCTTCAGATCAAATTAAAACCTGAAGTTTTCACTTCCCGCTTTGCAGTTTCTGATATGGGTGTGACCGATGGCCTATAGACGTTTCTTAATTTTATCCCTTCAAACGTACAGGCATATTCGTATTCCAGCAAAGCTGCTGAGTATTTTCCTTTTAAAGCTGCCGAACAGAAGTCTAAACTAAGGTTACTAACAGACCATTCAATTTGGAATAGGAAATGGGAGGATAGGCGCTTACTCTCGTCATTTGTCATGTGTCTAACTACCAGCTAAAAACGAAGATTGACGTGTAGAACATCCTCTAAAGCCCTCCTGGCTTTCCAGAGGTCCCACGGAGGACATAGAAGAGATGTCATTTGCAAAAAGTTCATTTTAAAACAATATTACTGACTGTGGTTTGATATTTTGTGCTGGTGGTACTTTTGCTTGGCTTTTCCAGTCCTATTCTTATTTGAAACGCATAGTACTCGAGAGTAAAATACCCAGTAGCAGTGTGTTGTAAGGTGTATACTGGTGTTTCAGAGCGGGCACATGGCTGTGATCGAAGCGCTGATGGTGCTGTACGCGCGCGAGGTGGTGACGCCGGACCGCGTGGCGGCAGCGGCGCAGCGGTTCGGCGCGCCGCTGCCGCCGCCCAACGCCGGACATGAAGAAGGGCTGCTGTGCTGGATCAACGCTGCCTGCGCAGCGCTCAACAAGGCAGAGGTAGTTTATACTAAAAAAAATAACCTGACGACTTTCGCGTATTTCATTATATCTCATTGTCAGTTTTTCTTTTTTAGAAATCCAGACCTCTGTTGGTCTGTTTAATGAAACGATTTTTTAATTACTAGCTTCCGACGACTCGTCCGCGTGATATATCAAAGGCATCCGAAGGGATCTTATTATCATTATTCCGTAAAAATTCCCCATTGCAAATCCAGCTGTGAAACTAATAATGTAAGATACCTAGATTCCTTCGTACGGATACGTAACTACTAGGTACCACCTAGTACCTAGTACTTACGTATCGGTAGACAAATTTGATAGAGCGAAGCCAAATTTTTGCCAAAACTTGATAACCAAAGATCGGAAACATCAAAATAAAAATTTGTAACTTTTTTTTAATTAAAGTAAAGTTTATTAGTAACTAGTTACAATCAAGATGAATGTCAGGGCCCTTACATTTTGCCTTTCGCTATGTCGATGATTTTGTGACACCTTTTTATTTATACAGAGAAGTGTCAACGCTTCACAGCTTATGAAGTATGAACTTTGACACTGAAGTCACAAAGGTTTTCAAATAGGTATAACGACAAGTTAATTAGTCCGCCATTAAAATTATAAAAAAATAAATAGCTACGTATTTTTTGCTTTATCAATGAAATGAAACAATATTAAGATTTAATGCATTCAAGTTAAAGAGTGCTCTACGTCATACAGAGGTATAAAACTTACCTAAGCTTGACGTCATTCGAGATTTCGCTTGGACGTATCGCCGTAATCTTTATACAAAAAAGAAAAATATGTAACTAATGTTTTCAATTTATCTATCTGACGAACAAAAAAAAAACTCATCATCTATTTTTACTGACGGCAAATACACACTATATTTGAAACTATTGCAGCATAGAATAATACAAAGAAGTGTTATGTCTTACTAATAGAATTGCAGTAATAAAACTTGTACTGCTTGGTGATATATCTAACTGGGAAGGAACTGATTCCCAGCACACAGCTCATGCTAGTTTGGGAATCAGGGCTTGCGTATAACTATGTAAACAACTTTTTGGTACAATAAAGATTTAAAATAAATAAATATTCTGGGACATTAACACACACGGTCACCTGGTTCCAAGCTAAGGAGAGCTAGTGTTATGGAAACCAGATAACTGGTATATACTACACATATTATTATAATAATTTTATTTTGTAAATCATATACATAATCATATAATCCATATTTACACCCAGACTCGACAAAAACACAAATGTTCATCACTAATGTTGGTCTCGGGTGGGAATCGAACTCACGACCTGCGACGTGAAAAGCAAGTATCTTACCAACCACGCCGGCCCGTCAAATCGTCAATTTATTATTAATATTATTATTATAGCTATTGCTTTTATAATTATTGATTACCAATGTATTAAACACTCATAAACAAATAACAAAACGACTTACTGAATGTTGTAATACAATATTTTAAGAACTATTAGTTGTCCGGTACTTAGAATGGAATATTGCAACATATGACATACATTGCGCGTGAGCAAATATTTATAGGCGGAAGGAACTGTGCCATATGGGACGTACCGATGTATTTTACTTGCATAGTATAAACATACGAACATATTGTACGTGTGTTTAATGTATTATTTCTGTTGCAATCCTATTGAGAATAGTAGGTCAGTAGTGTTAAGTATTATTTATTTTGTCTGATGAATACATTACTTGAATGAATGAATGAGTCAATAAGTCTTGTCTGCTTATTGTAATGAAGAATACTAAAATTATACCCCCTGTATTCATAAAGAGTATTTTGAGCTCATTATAGTTAAAATCTAAATATATAAAAGAAGAAACTGACTGACTGACATATCAACGCAGAACCCAAACCGCTGGGTCTGGAGACTCCAAATTTGGCTCATAGGTTCCTAATGGAGTCTAGGGGTGCACTGAGAAAGAATTTTTCAAAACTCACCCTTTAAGGGGGTGAAACGGGGTACCACCAATAACAAATAAAAAAATATGATAAAGGGTTCCTATAGATCTGTCACTTGGCTAATTTTTATCCTAACACCACGCGGGCGAAGCCGCGGGCGGAAGCTAGTAAGTTTATATTCGGTTGTCTTTGTCTGTCATTTTAGACTACTTGTCATACTAGTGAGAAAGAGACAAAGTCCATTTAAACTAATGAGAATAAGACCGATAAACATAAATTTATCTTAATAGTACGACACAAATTAATTTTATAGATACGTAAAAGCTGTATATTGTATTATAACAGATGTTTTGTTTTAATAATATTGTATGTGGGGACCATTTAACGTCTAAAGCCTCTTAATTTCTATGAGAGCTTTGAAATCCTACGACGTTAGTCCAAGACATACTACCGCCTTCAATCGCCTTCAAATTCCATACTAAAAAAAACTGTAAATTTTTGAGACAGTACATTGAAAGTAAGGCAGGTTTTCGTAAGGATTTGTGCTAAATGAACCCCCCAATGTTAACATGACTTGCGAGAAGTGGATGACAGTTTCGTCTGTCGACCTTATCATCTTACCCTACCTTACTATCTTACTTTTAAGCAAGAGCTGTGTCGGAGCTTTGACCTATATATATCAATACATACTACTATCGTATCCAAAATGTAAACGAAGCAACTTGAAAACTGATTAGAACGTATAAATTTTATAGGATGAATCATCAGGAGCAGTACCAACAGTATCGAGCCTACAGGAGGTGTGTGAGGGCACAGCACTAGCGGCGCTAGTATCGTTCTACTGTCCCGACGCACTCCCGCGCAGCGCGATACGAGTGGGCCGCGTGACGTCAGTACACGACTGTCTACACAACCTGCTGCGTGTGCAACACTTCTGTGCTAGTGCGCTGCCGCACAATGTCTTCCACATGCTGCCGGAGGATGTTACTTATATGCGCGGGTGAGTTCACTACTGACTATCCATAACAAAGTCTATATAATTATAAAACACCGCTACTGATGTAGTCTCGTCAAGGCTAAGTTGCAAAGCCTCGAGCATCGCCGCATAGTTGCTAGTCTTTCGGTCTTTTATCGGATACACTTCGGAGAGTGTGCGTTGGAATTACACAATCTTATTCCCCCATCCCCGTTCTTCCATCGGACAAGTAGAGGTACGGCTATTCACTACCGTTATATGGTGGAAATTCCACAGGCACGCACAAAGAGCTTTTATTACTTTTATTGTATGAACTGCCAAGTTGTGGAATTCGTTGCCGGCATCTCTGTTTCCCGATAGCTATAATCTACCTGTCTTTAAGTCACGAGTGAGTCGGTATTTATACCCAATAAGCGCGTTCCATCGAAGACTGCAACATTGCGTCACATCAGGCAAGCGCAAACCTATTATAGGATAAAAAAAATAGTTTTCATGCTTTTTATATGGACTCGTCGTATACGTTTGATATCGATGGTTGCCACAACACAAAGTGTTCTAGCAAGGTAGCTCAAGTAGCGACTTTTTTGGCTGTAGCATGTGTATGGTCAGCCCAACGACCAGATACCTATAGACACCGCAAAGCTGAGCCGACCATCCTACCACAAGCTCATTTTGACTTGTTTTTTTTATTCTGTAATAGGCTCGCGCATGACCACAACTTACATATTGTTAAGCAATGATGCAGTCTTGAAGAAAGGACAAGATCTTGAACGAAACAGTCAATATTAGCTATCTTTTCCGATACCCCGCCAACTTTTGACGATTACAATTTCATACAATATTTGAATAAAGTGATGTTTAGTAAATATCTAGTTTGTTCGCAAATAGCAAGCCATGGTTTCTTTTACCAAATTTAAGCGTTAGTAACTTAAAATCACATCAACCGATTCCGAAAGCTGTAACTTATTTGCATAGTTCTTCATACTATGCAAATGGATCTTGTATAATTTGAAAAGAACTTCAAGTGACACTATCTAGCAGTTTATACCTAATTAAAGTTAAAAAAAATATGCTCAAAGATACCATTACATACATACATACAACGCAAGCTAATAAAAGCGTGGTAAAAATAGTGTTGTCTATATGGGACTGATAGATGAAAAAGATCCTTTCTCGAATTTAATTATCGTGGCAGTACGCATGTTGGAAATGTACAGCACTGGAAGAATTCTTTCGTACTTATTGTACAAAAGAATTCTACGTGTAAAATATTTTACAGCTTTTAATTAATAAAGATTTTGTAAATTTTCAGGTCCATGCGTCAAAATTTAGTAGCAATGCTCGCCGATCTCTTTAATATGCTAGAAGTCCACCCAGTGAAGGCTGTCAAATATCCAGGAAGTGGTGAGTTGTTGTATCTCGTACTTACCCCTACCGTCAGTCCCCTGCATGCAATAGTAAATGGGAGTATGTGGTCATAATATCAGCGATTCTTTGCCTACTAATACTTACTAGTAATAAAAATAATCCCCCACGAATGATTGCATACCGCTTCTATTTTAATACTATATTTTAGGTTTAAACTCTAATTGGAAGTTTAAAAAAATCGTTATTTTATAATTAATTGTTTAAATGTGTAAAATAGCTTTATATTTTGTGTTATGTTGGTAATAAGTAAGTTTGTATTGATGTTATACGAATTACGGGCGTAGCCGGAGGGATTGTTTATGTTTTAAATCGCTCGATATTCACAGAGATGATTCATATGTCATCTATGTATGTATATTTGTTTTGGTTATACATACTTCACCCTTCCTTTTTTTTCTTCTGAACTGAAACTGAATTCTGGCTACGCCTACGATATGAATTATGGTTTTTGAAGAAGTCTGTATTGTTACGTTACTTGTCTCGCTTTTCAATTGCAATAATTTGGCTTTTTGTAATAGCCATAACGTCAGCACACGTAATCTCAAGGGTTACCCGTTACACATTTGAGTTGTTTTTGCCAGGCGTAAATAGGTTCTGGCTATTAAAATCCACTGTTTTGTCCGCTATCATGGACATAAAAGAGTTGGAAAGGAACGTCCACTTTTATCTAAGAAAAATAGGAGATATATTTTTACACATACACACAGCGCCATCTAGTCCCAGTTTAAGCAGTTATTTGCTCGTGTTATGGGTACTAAGAACTATCATCATTACCATCATCATCAGCTTATTCTCGTCTACTGCTAGACGGACCCCTCCCGAAGCACGTAGAGTAGCTCACTCTGCTGTGTTAACGTAGCGGAGGACGCCCTCAGACTAGGTGGAGCGTCGATCTCTGCAATGTGGTCCGTAAGAGCTGGATGAAAGTAGCCGCGGATCGTGCTTAGTGGCGTGCTTTAGGAACTATGTACTATTCTTTTTTCTAAATCGATAACATATCAACACGACTTCCCGATAAGCGGGAGATGAGCATAGCCAGCGCGGGTAGGAGAGGTAGGGTCAGTGTGTGCGGGAGTGACTGTGGAGTGTGTGCAGCGGGCGACGGCAACATGCACGGCGTGCGGCACCGCCGCTGCCTGCCGCCGCCGCCGCCGCAGCACATCCCGCACCTGCGGCCCGACGACGACACCGCCGCGCCCTTCCAAGGTATACTTGCTCTGCTCTGTGTGTGTGTATGATTTACTTTTTTTTACGTTTTGGGAGCAACAATGTTTACTTGTGTAAAACGATGTGGATCCTAATGGGACATTTACACGTGAACCGGGACAGGACAGTTAGACAGACCAGACCAGACCAGACCAAGCCACTAAAAATACCATTGGATTGTCCTCAGCACAATTGTCCCCATTTACACGATGCTTTTTAGTGCTGTCTTACTATCCTGTTCTCGTGTAAATGGCCCATAACAGTTGTGAAATTGGCCAGTGGTAAGCAAATAACCTTTAAAGTAGTGCAACAGACTATATTGTACTATAGTTAAGCAAGTAACAATTTATTGCTGGTTACTCATGTCATGCCAACGCCATAGATAATTTAAAAAAATATATATTTTCCTTTTTTTTAATAAGTTCTACTACCTATTCTTGGTTCTAACTTATTTATATCAGGCTCCCATTATTTTATGCAAGTAACAATTTGTGATAAAACTGTACACTTTTCCTTTTTTGTTGATAAATGTCTTATTTTGTTTGCGTGTGTGATTGTTAGTTATGTTTGTCTTGTGTTAAGAAGATTTGTATAAAATACAACTTATTTATGTACTATCAGATTAGATAATCGTTTAACCCCTCCATGGATTATTAATTTTGGTAGGGTTTTAAGTTATGGCTTGAGCTTGTACAGCTTAGTGTAAGTGTTGAAGTCAATTTGTATGGTAAATATTGTTTCTTTAATATTTCACCAGCCGACATTGTTAAGTTCCATAAAAATTCTCGTTTGTGCAAATATATTCGGCTAGATTAAAAAGCACACTAGGTACATACACTGACTTATATTCGTATAACCCTGCCAAAATGAATAGTCTATTAAGTGGTTTAACAATAAACTAATCTTACTATACACATGTCGTGGTATACTTATTTAGACATATTAAGCTAACAAAATATAACTCTTGGTTGGTGTTCACGAGCTTTCGATTAACGCTTTGCACGAAAACTAAAGCTTTAATAGCACTTTAACAAGGAGTCGTTGACATTATGTCCTCAGGGCTCCCAAATACTAATGCTGCACTGTAGACATAGGCTAATTTTATTGAGATTTTTTTTTATCTTTGTTAGTAGCAACAAAGAAGGCTTTTATGTTTAATAGATTAGATACATTTTTGTGTGATTTTTTAATAATAATAAACGTAGTTATGATCCTGTTTATTGCTAATGTTGAGGAATGTTGATTTTCTTTTCTTTCTTTTAGTTCAATTTACGATTTATAAATAAAATAACTAAAAATTTAGTCTTATTCATAAAAAAGTTTATAGAAAGTTTTAGATACCCTTTAAGGATTTTGAATACAGGCGTTAAAGTGTACCTAAAATGTACTATAACTTTGGTATTCATAAACGTTCCATAAACCTTCTATAACTAATATTTAGGTATAATGAATTGAGGCAATACAATTACCAGTACTCTGCGAATACCCTGAATCGAGCACAGATAAGTATGACCATAACGTTATTGCAGCCTAAAAAACCGTAATATAGTCTGTGACTTGACCATACTTTGACAAATGACTTCATTAAATGATTGTTGTTGTGACCCTGATTTGTGCACGCCAAATTTAAAAAGCTAGTATGTACTGGTGTATTTTTTTAATGATACTTTAATGTCATTCATACATAACCGTACAAGACCGCTGAAGTATTTGTATTGATCGCTCCTATTACGGTACAATTTTCTTCGAAGCAGATGTTTTCCGATATGTTCTATCGTTTCATTAATAACTTAAGTTTTGTAAAGGTTCCATCATGATAACAAAACAAACAGATATTACTATACAATAAGTTAAATTGTTTACGAATACAAAATTGACATTGAACTTTCACTTCCCCTTTTTTTCACTGCAGTTTCTTCTAGTCAATTTCTAATCAGCTGTGAAAAGTCGGCCATCTTTTTTCTTATCGAACTGTTATAGTAGGGTTCTGGGCTCTATAAAGTTATGATATGTGTATAGAACTGTTTAGCGCTAAAATGCGTTTATGAATACCGTTTTTTATCAATTTTACAAAAGTAGGTACGCTTTAGTAAGCCCTTAAGTTTTTA
Source organism: Meganola albula (assembly GCA_936450015.1). Classification (NCBI taxonomy): domain Eukaryota; kingdom Metazoa; phylum Arthropoda; class Insecta; order Lepidoptera; family Nolidae; genus Meganola; species Meganola albula. The sequence continues at coordinate 2,791,003 of OW388144.1, read as the reverse complement.
TGAATTAGACTGTTAATATTTTCCTGTATTTGAATGTTTAAACATTTTAAAATGGTAAGATTTTTATTTCATTAGATTTTTTTTTTGCTTTCTTTTCTGTAATCTTTTAATAAGTGCCTATCAGTTTTATGCGCTTATCAAAAGAAAGGATTAAGTATGTTTTTTAATTATTACACAATATTTACTTTTACACTTTATTAAGCCCCATGCCTAGTGAAGAAGCACTAAAGACATGTCAAAATACTAATTGCAACGATACTCTGAAATGTACTGGATCCCTTTTGATGTGTATAATAATGGTCATCAGTCAACTTCCGATACCAGCTACTACATACAGTATTGGTACCGAAGTAGTTGACTAGTGCGACTAGACGTGTGTGGATGTTATCAGTGAGTCGGTCGGCCCCAGCCGGTCGCAGTCGCACCAGTCGCAGCTCGACGCCCGAGCGGCGGGGGGCTACTCCGCCACGCGATGAGTTCGTGGTGCACCGCCCGAAACATGTCGCCACGCTCGCTTCTATCGCCAGGAGGGATGATGACACCGGTAATGATTCTATACTAGCATCTCTCTACCAATATTTTTCATTTCATTCATTGTTATTCATTCATTCATTTCATTTTCATCAATCAAAAATCTGTCATATTCAAATCTATACAGAATTAGTGTACTAATGTAGCGGGGAAACACCATTATCTTGTACAACGTTGTAAAATAGATGCTAGAAATTAATCAGTGTGCAAACTGATAAAATAAACTTATTTTATTTTTTTATTTTTTTTAGCATACTTTTTATTTTGATATATCTTAGTACAAAAAATTTAAGTAATTGCTAGCAAAAAATGTTTACTATTCCTACTGATCTTACTGTCACGGCGCGCTGTCGTATCAGCTGTGGGCTCGTTAGGGTCACTGACCGCTAATTTTACGCCCCGCGCGCTTATTACTGATATAGGATCACCAAAAAAAAATTACGCACTTTTAAAAAGTTCTTCTTTATAATCTGACTGAATGCCTTCAAGGTAAGCCATTACAAACGTACGAATGTAACTTATAATGTCAAATGAATGAGACAACACTAGCAGTTCCATAAAGCATATTAAGTGCGCGCGCGAGGTCAAACAAAATTATTTTACCACGTAGTTCGCCCGTTTGTAATGGCTGAAGCATAGGATGAATAGGCACTTACTGACTGCAAGTGACCATACCCTTGTTCATGTTCACTTACCACCGTGCTGTGGATAAAGTATGAAAAAACGAAATACAATTGGTACAGGTATGGAGAGTACACTAACAGCGGCAGGTCGCCCGTCGAAGTGGGCGGAGTCGCGCGAGAACTCGTTCGCGGGCCGTCGGTCCCGGCGCAGCTCTGTGTCGGACGACTCGCAGCTCACCGTGGAGAACTTCGGCGGCTCGCAGGACCGACTGCACTTCGCTGGACGTAACCCCGAGAAGGAACTCGCCACTGTTACTAATAACAGGAAGATCTCCGCGCCCGCCGGTATCTATAAACTACCCTAGATTCTAATATGACACAGCAAAAGTGTCTAGAGCCTGTACTTTTTAAAGTGTATTTGACGAAAAATAACTTGTGTGCATATCTGTGTCTCTGTTTACAAATTTGTAGCATCGTAACGTTTTAAAGAATGGACCCATTTTGATACTTTTATTATTCAAAGTGATCGAAATTGTTGTTAGTTAGATCAAGGGTTCAATATTATATTTTTTATTTTCAATAATTAGTTATTAGAGTAAATCATTGTAAAATAAATATTGACAATCGATTTTATCCTTCACGGATATTGAACAGCAGCGATTAAACAATTTACACAAAGATATGAGAGTACGACCCGATCGAAGCGAACTTATTTCAAAGTCTAACCACTATCAACCTATGCTCATATAAAAATATTACCTACCTGTACATAGTCTCTCTGTTATCAGGTCCCATCGACAGTTACAACCCACCCGTCCGTTCAACTAAACAAGACATCAAAAGCTCCATACAATTCATTCACGGCGACTTCCAAAACGGTCAAGAAGAGAAGCAAAAACTAGAACGACACAACTCCCAACCTGTCGACGAACCTTACTACCCTATCAGACGACAGTTAAGCAGTGATACAATAACATTATCACAAGGGTTTAGTACGAAGGGCGGTGGGGATGGAGGATTCTACCTCAACGATAGAGACTCGACTGACGGCGACTCGACCAAGACGATGTCTTTTGCAGATCTCTCCAGAATACGGAGTAACGGTGATCAGACAGGTTTGTTGTATACTACGCAGTGGGATTCAGTGTAGATGATAAAGGATATTTTTCGACCTCTTTCTATAAAAACGATCAAAGCACCTGAGGAAATTGCATATTTTTTATGATGATTTAAAAATACCTATATCGAATATCCAGCAGTGTCTTATTTCATTGAAAACATTAAAATTAACTACACCAATAGTATCCGATTCCCCTTAGAGCCCCAATGCACTAGCGATTGACCAATGCGGCTGCTCGCATCACTACTGTTGTCTACATGCCAATGAGTTTCATACTAAATTCGAAGTGCGGCCAGCCACATGCGGTACTCCGCATTCCAATCAACCGGTATTGCGTTTAGGCTAGTTTCTAAATCTACAAAACATGCAATGTCTTTTGAGGCATTGTCCCCAGAGGACTAGATAAGTATTTTTTCAAATTTCAATTGTAATGGTTACATACTCGTATATGTTTGTTTCAGTACCTACATTCTTTTAAAGTGTTAATTACTGGGATGATTAATTGAAATCACATCCATTGGTCGATATTACTAGATATTTCTACACACTGAAAGCCACTGTGTTTAAATAAACGCTGTAGTAAATCTAGCTTGCTATTAAAATTTCAGCCTGGCTTACGTTTGCACTGATCTTTCAGCCATTCTAATGCTTTGTATGTTCAATAACCCCTGCATTAATAGCACACTACAATCAGTGAAACTCGATGTTTCGTTCATTGTGGTCTGTTATTGAATGAGACCACATATTCCCATTGAAATTTCTAAATTGTGTACGTTATTTATAATTAGATCGATTTTTTAAATACAGTATCACCTAACTAATTTATTTTTGAACAGATTTGAAAAGGGCACTATGATAGTGCAGCAGACGTTTTACTCAGATTCTAGATTTATACTAATATCTTGAAAGTGGTTCATCTGACACTTGACCAATGATGTTATTCAATATTTATCATAACGGGCATTTAACGCACCCACCTTTAATTTGGCGTTGCGTTTCGAGACTGATCCAATGAAAGACCTTCGTTGCTAACTGTGGCCAAACCTGTGTTGAAACGTAAAACCAAAGTTAATTGTTTATTATAATTGTGCGTTAATTGTTTATGATAAATATTAATGATATGACCAAAGTAAGTGGTATTGCGTCCAAGATGGAATTCCATTCCACTCGTGTTAAGCTAACATGGTAAGATTGTACGTTATTGTGTGGGTTGTCAGTTTGAATTCATGCAATTTGTATTACTCTACTAATGTTAGTAGGCCATAAAGTGGCATCTGTCAGTGAGAAAGACTGATCTCTGTAACGGTCTGAACAGATTCGTCTTTTCAACAGCCTAACTGGGCTAATTGTATCAATGTGACTAAAAAAAATCAAAAGGGTGATTGGGAAAACAAGTTAAACACAGTTCATACCCAAATAAAGCTATTTCGTATTAGGTGATCGGTTTATTATCAGAATACTAAATGTTAGGTAAATTTTTAGTAATATTTCATGTGGTATCGGTAGGTATCCAGTCGCAGTTTAACCAAGAGTGTGAGCCGGTAGAGAGGCGGAAGAGCACAACGTTCTCCACACCACCGCCGAACACTACCACGTGGCAACAACAGTTTATGCAACAAGAAAATCAGCCAAGTTAGTACCAAACACTACCCGATAATAATCTAAGCAAATTGCTGGAGATGGAATACATTTTAGGGAGTATAATAACTCGCGGGTTCGATCCCCGATCGTGCCCACAGGTATTTGTGGAGGAAACATCGCGAGGAAACTGGAATATCTAAGAACTACTCATTCGAGCACATGTGACATTCACCAACCCGTACTTGACCAGCGTGTGTGGATTAAGGCCTTATTAAACCCTCCCAACAAGAGAAAACAAGCCTAGCATTGGCACACTAAAAATACTTAAACAATATTGGAATAGCTGATTGATTCACTCTTACGAGAAATCGACTTGTTGCTATTTACGCAGAATAGTTTGCAGTATAGTTATTTGCGGCTTTTGTTAAAAATATTTTTAATAGTAACAATGACCCAAAATTCAAAGTTTTAGAGCATTTCTTGAGAAATTTTAAAAGTAATCATCGCCTCTATGAGCAAACTGTCTTGTACTGATAATTTAATAGAGTGTAGTCAACTTTAGACCTAAATTAGGTAAGCAACAGTAGCAAATTAGATTTCCAATTTCATAAAGAACAGGATCATTATTTCATCCTTACCTACCAATATAATTAACCCATAATTGGTTTCCCAAGCCAAAATCTGTTGTTAATAATTTTAAAGCAAGGAGTTTCGTTATGTTTTTTGGGAATTCATTAGTTTTAAGCGTTCTATTAGAAATTACTAAAATCAATTTTGAAATTAAGGATCAAGGTTCCGCCCGACCCATTACGCTAAATAGGCGCACCAAAGACATCGAGTTGCAGAAATCAAACCTGCTGCAGTCAAATCATGCTTGTTCATATTTCAGACGGCGACGATAACTTAGACGATGCATCAAACTCACCTTCCGGCGGCCAAGCGATGGCCTCACAACTCAACAATATTAGACTGAAGCTGGAAGAGAAACGGCGACGCATAGAGCAAGAGAAGCGACGCATGGAGCTGGCGGTCAACAAACAGAGACAACAGCTGGGCCAGCAGGCGTTCTTACAGGCTGTCACTAGGGTGAGTACTTGTGTGAGAGTGACGGATATATGTAGCGTGTGACGTTTTAAATTCCCGTTTTGTTGTTATACCGAATGTCGACAGTATGGGACGGCAATTGAAGTACCTATAACATTAATCATAGAATTTCTAATAGTGCACCGCACGGTGGGAAGAATATTAATTGTTACTTCTAGTAGAATATAAATTATTTGCTACTTGTCACAGTACACCGTTACACTCGTGGACTCAATATTACTTCATGAAAGGCAACCTTGGAGCGTGACCAAATTTTCTCTTTAAGTTCCATAAGCGTAATCGGTTAAAGAAGAGTTTGCATTGGAGTTAAATTTGCAAGCCTTTTCGGTTTAGTAAAATTTCTTTATAAAAAGTACTTTGGTCGTCTTTTCAAAGTAACATTAGAAGTCTTTGGTTACACTACACAACCCTATTTATAGGTTTCCCTTTTAATGGCCCAGAATTTATAAGAATTGTTAGTGTGTTTCTAAAACCAAGTACGTTACTTTCCACCATAAAAATGCTTGTGTTTGATCTGTGGTACCCATTGAATTGGCGTTTTTGTCTTTGGTACATTTGTGCTGTTGTTACATTGGGTACTAGTAGCATTTCAAATTGAGTTTGGTAGATAGAATTTTTCAGTATTATTTTTTAGAGATTGGTGATTTACCTGTTGCAAAAAATTTAATAATTTTTGTGTATACATAATACAGAGATTATTTACACACGTTTTACAACTTTAACCTAACAACTATATACAGTGAAATGGAATGTCTTATTTACATACAAGCACATTGTCACTAATACCGATTTCTGCAACTATTTTTAACATTTTTAAAGTAAAATATGTTTTCTTCTATTTCATTAGGATACATATTTGCAATACCAGTTGGCCTCCTTGGTGAGTGGCCGGTTGTAAGCCCTTTTAGTTTAGAATCTTAATTATTGATTATTTTCAATATCACTTTGTTACCAATTACTTATATTTTGTCATGTACAGATTTTAGTTTTGATTCGCTTACTCAGCTTCAAAAGATGGAGGAGATCATACATTTTAGATACAAACCTTAAAGGGCTGGGAGATTTAATAAATGTACCCTTTTGAGCACTATATTACGATGTCGTTTCCTTATGCTAAAAAAATGACAAAATTTTGATTTATTTTTAGCTAATTAATTTTTTAATGTCAAAAATACTTAAACAAAATTACGGAAAAATATGGCACACTATTAATCTTTTTACATAGAATTAACTTAAGCTACTGTTAGTCTGAGTTTCATCTATTTAAAAACAAGGGTAAGAGTGAATTTTTCCTAAAACATAAAATGCTCGGGAGGAAATCTTCTTCCACGTTGATATTTATTTTTCTTTAACGTGCGCTTTGGGGTTTGTTCACAATATGAATGATCTTTTTTGAAGATTTTATACCCTATTCATACGTCTTTTGTATCTTTATTTTGTATCTTTATTAATTTTGATTGATTATTTAACAAAAATAAGCTTAACTGTAGTTACATGCAAAGCCTTAATTAAATATTACATTAGAGGCAGCTTTATCTATATCATTATAAAAAAAGTTTGAATTCATTATAATACTTAGCAATGCAATCATTAAGTATTTATCAATTTTCTTCATTCGAAAATGATTCTTAAATATTAGACGATTAAGTATAATTTTGAACAGAAATCATTTCACAGTCACAGTACATTCAATTCACATTTAATCCACATTTCCTTAGCACATGTTACTGTAGGAAGGTAACCCTTTGATTAATCAAACACTACATAATTCTAAGTACCCGTTGGTTGGTGTAATAAAAGTCAGAAACATCTTAATTTTATATTGGTAAACTTTTCAATCTACAAAAAACAAATTTAGATCAAGCCTTAATTCTAAGGAAAATGTTTGCGCAAATCAATTGACTTGTTCAAGAAATCCTTTGCGATTCTGCCAAAACATATTTTAATTGTTACTTTACCATGAAAGTAACATATATCCACCCGTCCTTACAAAATTACGCGTTTCTAACTGAAGTAGAAAGAAAAATATTTTTTACTTTGAATAAATTAAATGGTAGACTATAAATACACCAACCAACTGTAAGCATGGTGAGCATGTTTTGTCGCGATGTTACGGTGGAGGTGCACGTGTTGCAGGGCAAGGGCGCGCGCACGCCGGCTGAAGACGAGCACAAGCCCGAGCCCGCGATGCAGGTAATGTCTACCGACCGTTCATAATGCAACACTGACTACTATTATCTTTGTAAAAACTATTGGGCTCGTATTTGCTTCGAGTGAACGCTAGTGAACAGGCCAGTGTCAGACCCTTAAGCAAGGCCTGAGAGCCCGCGGTTAGCGTCCCTGAACATCGAGGACGCTCGGTTTGGGTCAATTGACATCGTGCACGCTCGGTTTGCGTCTCAACATCGAGCACGCTCGGTTTGGGTACTTGACATCGAGCGCGCTCAAGCCAGTGTCAAATTGATTTGTGTGGTTTGCATACACCCGTTTATTTATTATTAAATGCGGCAGTAACATAATTAATTGCAAATAAATACACTTTTAAAAGATAACAAGAGTAAAGTTACAAAAAATGCCCAGTGTTGCATTATGAAATCATGTGTTGTTCGTATTATTGCTACGTAGGTAAAAAGGTTAAGGGACTATGTTTAAAAGTTTAATGAGAAATGAATAGGTACCCGACTGGCATGTTTTTGTGATTAAACTGCATGTACTACAATTTGTGTCTAGTATGCCCGAAAGAATACTCAGTTATCACGACATTAATTCCAAATATTATGGAAAGATTTTTTATAATTAAAGTAATATTCCTACATCGCACAAAATATTTAAATCTCATGTTATAGGAAATGGTTGTGGAGCCACCAAGCCAACGAGAATCAGTAGATAATGCTGTATTAGAACAATACCAGCAGTCTATTGCAAAGTAAGTGATCTACATGTGTTGTTCCATCAATTTATTGTTTCTGTCTAATAACTAGTTCTGAGCACATGAAAACATTTTCAGAATGAACTCGAGCTTGCAGGACATTCAGAGCGACATCGCGCGGTTGGCTAGTCAACAAACACAGATTCAGCAGCAACAACAGCAGCAGCAGCAGCAACAACAAGCGAAACAACTGTTTCAAACACAACAGCAGTTACAACATTTACAGCAACAGTTGCAACAACCAGTACAACCGCTGCAGCAACAACAGATGCAGCAACTGCAACAACCGTTGTTGCAGCAATTGCAACAACCGCCACCACCGCAGTCGCCCTTTCAACAGCAATACCAACCAAACATTCCACAACTGGTAAGTTAAAACTGTAATACTTTGGTTTGTGTCACTAAATATATTTCAATTTTGAGTTTCAATCATTATTTGTTCACCAAACTAACCATACACTTACAGCATTACTTCGTAAAGTATAAAAAACTTAATTCGATTTGTCTTTGTGTAAGTTTTTAGTTATTGGAAGGCAAATTTACAAAAAACATTCTTGATAGCGTGTCGACTAGCGACGTTCTTGAAAAGAAGTAGATTCAAAAGAAGTTTCCATTGACTTCATATTCGGTATCCCTTACTATTTAAATGAGTTCCCATATAAGAAGGTTTCCTCACTCCACGCTGTGGTCGTCTTTACGGAGTCATATTATAAGTCTATAATATTAATTTACACGTGCGTTTCAATACTAAATTATAACACGATAATTCAATATAATATTCTGCAGTACACAACACTCACTCACTTATAAATAAAATACATACATATAATAAAGTTAAAGACAATGTTTAGATTCTTAATATAAGAATTATAAGTTCCATTTTCATTCGTTGTGTGCTAATAGATATAAGATATAACAGTGCAAAAAGTGTGGAATGTGCTAAACGAAAGCTTTGGTCTTGCATATATTTACACTTCACACGCATCTGAATCATTAATAAAATGCGTTTCACCAATGTTAGAAGTAAATATGTAGTAATTTTCCAGCCTATCGTACGGAAAATATTGAAGCCTTTTTTTCTTTTTTATCTAATCAACAAATGACGAGATCCTCCATTTAATGTTAATAAAATGCGTGGCCAATGCAATATTTTTTCCTATATAGCTGATGGACTAAATTAATATTTTGCTTTCTTCTTTACAATTCGTAATAAAATCTATAAATTTCAAGAAACATTAGTGAAACGTGTACCATTGTCCACATAACGCTGACAATCGCCTAACATTACAGCACAGCCAATTCAGCTCACAGCACAATGTGTCGCGGCCCGGTCTCTCGCAGTTCGGTTCCACGCCGCACATACCGCGCGACTATCAACAACAGTACTACTACGACCAGCCGCAACAACAACAACCTCACTACCAACAGTATCAGTATAGGGATATAGAGCGACCGCAACAGCAGCAACAACAGTTCTATTTGCACGACGCTGTGCCGCAGCGACGCACGTGGGCGCAACACGCACAACAACAACAACAGCAGCAGCAGCAGCAACAACAGCACGAGAATGAAATACGAGGGTGGCAGGTTTGTTGCATTGCATGACACTACATCACGTAGATATGAGTTACAATTCTTTAAATTATATGTATGAATAAAGTAATTACGTCGCCTTTGTCTGTTTATGGTAGGGGTACCCAACTCCATTGGACCCATGTCAACTTTTGTAGTTGTTGTCGCCGACTAATGAATTATTTTACGTGTTTTTTTCCTGGGTGTGATCGACTGGACTCCGAATTACATGTTGGTAGCGATCGAACCGCTGGCTTCCCCTGAGGGCCTAGTGTGAGTTATTTTTAACTTACCTACATGTTAATGTAAACGTTAATCTGTATGATAAAAATAATTTTCTTTAGTATTTCACTAAGCGGCGCGCGGCGCTGCGAAAACCACATGACAAACTTTTTCGACTGGTATCATTAGGCCCTCAGGAGTAGCTAACCTTTTTTTTCTGAGGGGCAATCCTTCATGGATCCCCCGCCCCGAGTTGGCGTAGAGTGGGGGGTATGTGAGACTCCCTAAGGGTACCCACTAAAACCCCTCGGGTGTTTTATCTCATACATACGCCAAGGGTCACGGGAACACGAGATACTTCTGCAACCCTCGGCTGGTGATGGCCCGCCAGGAGTAGCTTACCTAACTTAACCGCTCGATCGTGATCAACATGTCGTTTATGATAAGTCCGTCGTAGCAAATCATAAATATACCTAAATACATAGAATCATGGCACCCTGTGACCGTACAAAAAGAATAGGTACTCTAGAGTTTTCTTTAGAAGGCAAAGTAAACTCATTAGGTATTTGTTCTATGGAAGCTCGTCGGATCTTAGGCTACTTAGAGGGTAAGTTGGTAATGAATGTTTGTGTGTGCAGTTATCGGGTACGAATGCGGTGGAGCGGTGGAAGTCTCCCTCTCCTCCAGCGGAGCGGTGGGCGCCGCAAGGGTTCGTGCTGCACGCGCGGCACAACGGGGAACACCTTCCGCCTTCCCCCTCTCCCTCCCCGCCTCCCCCCTCGCACTCCCCGCGCCGCCTCCCCCTCACACAGCGCCAGCCCTCGCTACAAGAGGCGCGGCGCTCGTCCCCCGTCAGCCTGCACCAACTCCGTGCTCCTCCCTCTCCCGCTCCCCCCACACTCCCCACACTCCCCACACACCGTCCGCAGCTTGACGACATGGAACCCCAGAATATTTCATTCATCGGCAACGCAGAGGACGACGCCCTCCGGCAAGGCATCGACCGGCTAAACATCTCCTCCGGCACGCGAACGTACCGCATCCCTTCTCCCACCCGACCGTCACTCGGAAGAAACTCCTTCCAACGTCTCGAAAGAGAAGACGCTGAACAAAACGAGAAGGGATTTTACATTTCGTTCGACGATGACCCGCCGAAGCGACCGAAGCCTCCATTACGTACGAAGCGTGGCTCTCCTAAAAAAGAACGATCGATGGAAGGACAGAGTCCAGAGCGGAGTCCTGAAAGTGGGTGGAGCGAGAGAGTTACACGGCAACCTTCTGAAGACGAGTTTGTGGTACACCGCAGTACTGCTGTAGAACAGACTCGTGCACCACAGCACTCAGCAGAGAGGAACGCACGGGACCGACCGCTTGCCGCTGAGCCGGCAGCACTCATCATCGGAGAACTCAACCCCGACCCGGTTAGTGACACTGTATTATATTTTGGCTCATTTCTCATTACGACAGGATTCTAGTCTCGTTGACACGTTTCTACAGAGTATTCCAATCACAATGAAGGTTCGCACATTACCATTCCCATGATGCTGGTCGCCCACGTGTCGCGTTTTCGGAAATGCCGTCAATAGGTATTTATTTTTGTTATTTGTTGAATATTTTTACTATAGTTATGATCAGGTTAATCGCAAGTGCTTGAATGTGTGCTGCAAAAGATTTACGACGTCGAATGAGCGGACCGAATGTAATGTTAACTGTACAGAATGAAAGCTTTTATAAACAGTATGTGAAATGACCGAAAAAACGGACATCCTTTTTATATTACTCTATTCGATAGAGTGAATGGTGTAAAATACAGGAGTAGAACTCCCGAAGTGCAAATGTTCCTAGATCCAGAGATATAAATTTTTTAATTTTTATTCTATGGCAATCAGAAAATCCATAGTAACGGCCGTAGTTCAAAAGGTGTTAAATATTTTTGTGTGATTATTTCATGCATAATTTACTTGGGTAAAACCAGCCTAGGAAAACATTAGTAGATTTACAAAAATAATTTATTTCATATTTAAAAAAAATTACATAAAAATGAATCCCAAAATGTGTTGGTAAGCGCATAACTCGAGAATGGCTGAACCGATTTCACTAATTCTTTTTTTAGAATGTTCCTTGAAGTACGAGGATGGTTCTTACGCAAAGAAAAATTAAAAAAAACAACCTCCTCAGAAACGGCTTGACCGATTCGGTAAGTCTAAGAATCGGGCGTAATCTATTTTCGGATCCGGTAGGTGGCACTGCTTTACGGGCAGGACGACGTCTGCGGGGTCCGCTAGTTTTCAATATTTTAGAAAACCGAAAAGAGAACTCAAAAAATTATATCTTCGAAACTAAGTACAATTACAGTACTTTGAGAGTTCTACTCCTGCATTTAAACCCATTCACTCTATCGAATAGAGTAATAAAAAGAGGATGTCCGTTTTTTCGGTCATATTACATATTGTAAAACGCCCGTGCGAGATTTCACTACTACACGCGCGTGTATGTGTGCGTGAGATGTCAGTTAACTCCGACCAACGCCCGCTTGAGGGCAAACCGGTTTCATCTAACTTACGCGCAGCCTAAGTTAAGGGTTGTGCTAGCCGGCAGCAATAGACAAGCGAAGCAAAAATTTAGATTAATATTTTTTTTAATTGAAAATTTAGATAGACCGTTGTACTGTTTGCAGAAATTACTCTATGAATACTAATTACTCATACACAAAAAAGAAGATTAGATTAGATAATCTAATCTTTTTTGTGTATGAATAGTCCAGTTAGAACCGTACACTACAAGTAGTTGTTGAGTTCGAGTATAACCAGAAAGATAGCCAAAAGCTCGAGTAAGAAAGAAAGAAAGAAAGAAAAACATTTATTTGACAACGACAGGACACACAAAATTAAATAAAAAAAAAAAAAGAAACACATAGATAGAGAAAGAGAAAAAAAAAACAAACATAACAACAATTAAAAACAAGAGTAAGTGTGACCTATCAGTGTCAAACATGGACATTGCTCAGTAAACGCTGTGAGTGCCTACTAGAGGCGACCCACAGCACTGATTACATTACATTTAACTAAAAAGTTATAAAATGTAATTATGTGGAAGGTCTTTTCTTGATAACATTCCGTGTCATACGCTTTGTTGTACTCAGCGCTCAACGACTGGCGAAAATAGTCTTACGTAATAAATGAATGACCCCCTACGCATTTTTTATACTTATTATAGCAGAAGTATTTATAAAAGGATGTAATTAGAATTTCTATCTTTTAGGGTTTCCTTTTCTATTAGAATATTATTGTAATAAATAATATTGAATATTTCTACATTTTTTTTCTTATTCGATAAATAAACCGTTCAGTGCGACTTAAAAGAGTATATAATCAATGAGGGCGCTAGGCTCAGGCATTGTAGTAGACTGTATGGAACTGACTCATCAAATCTCGTTTCGTAAAGTGAATTCGTTCCGCATTTCCTTTCGCTCCGTGAATGAGCTGCACCACAGCGTCTAGATATTACACCGCACAACTTAAAAAGCGGTACCCATATACATAAGTCACGTCCGCCATCTTTATATCTCAAAATAGATGTTATATTTGGAGTCAGTTCTCCTTAATATCCAAAAACAATACCAATATTGCTTTTTTGTTACAATTTATGAAAGCCATGTTGGATCTCGAAATAGATGTTATATTCTAAATAAAAACCCCCAAAACCTATACAGCGATATACATATTGTTTTTCTTAAAAGACGGCCGCCATATTGGATTTTGAAATAAATGTTATATTCTGAATTAGCACTACCCAAAATCTAGACAAAGATACCCATACTGTTTTTTTAATCACGTCCGCCATCTTGGATCTCAAGATAAAGGGTATATTCGAAATTGGCAAACCCCTAAAAACCAGAAAACGATCCTCCATATTGTTTTACTTATTCAATTACGCCATCTTGGATTTAGAAATAGAAGTTGTATTCAAAATCGGCAATCTACGCGCGTGACTCAACAGAAGTTCAGTGAGTTGGAATTTGGAACTGGAAAATACTCCGAGTTCCGATTTCGCCAGTTGTTCTACAGCGCCGTATTTTCATTCCACAGTTCCAAGTTCCAACTCACTGAAATACACTTGGGTGTGAAGTTCACTGAGTTGAAAGTAACAACTGCAGAACGAAAACACTCGGACTCCAAGTAGCGATTCGTTTCATGTTGGTGAGCAGTTTCTTAGAACGAATCGTTCCAGAGATACTCAAGCCAAAGTTAAGAGTTAGAGGTTGCCACACAGTGAAAAAGAATTTTGTTTCCGAAGTTTTCGAGTTCTACCGACTACCAAGTATACTGCTTACGAAAATCATGAATCTATCTTCTTTAATTACACACAAAATTTAAGTTATGAACGTCTTGATTATTGAAACAAAAACTTATCACACCAAAAATTAAATTAGCAAAATGAAAATATTTGGAATCACTTCAATCATAGCATAGAACATGTCTAAGTATTCGTTCGTTCATCCATTCGTCATTGTTGCCGTATTTCGACTTGCACTTGTGAGTTTTTTTTAACAAACGATGGACAGCCCTATGAAATCAGGCAAGAATTATTTTACTTTGAAAGAAGCTTTCATTCTGTACAGTTATATATCTGTTCTGTGCTCTGAATCTAGAATTCGACTCAAGTATCGCATCTTCGGAGTATTGTAACGAGAGACGAGTCTTACATTTCGTACTTTAATGACGTTATTATACTTTTAGCTATGATAAAAAAATATTGAAACATTTCAGAACTCGGCGGAGGAGATGGAGCGCAAGAAGGAGCGGATAATGTTACTGTCACTACAACGACGTCAGCGTCAGGACGAGGCACGAGCACGCGCCGAGGCGGCGGCGGCGGCGCGACGAGCGCGCGACGAGAGCGCCAGCGAGCTGAAGGCGCGGCGACGTGAGGAGCAGGCGCGCCGGAGGGAGGCCATCCTCACGCAGTACAAGCTCAAGAAGGCGCTCGAGGAGGCCGAGAGAGAGGTACACACACACACCACTCGCCTAGGTCTCTACTGTAGCGCGACGAGAGCGCCAGCGAGCTGAAGGCGCGGCGACGTGAGGAGCAGGCGCGCCGGAGGGAGGCCATCCTCACGCAGTACAAGCTCAAGAAGGCGCTCGAGGAGGCCGAGAGAGAGGTACACACACACACCACTCGCCTAGGTCTCTACTGTAGCGCGACGAGAGCGCCAGCGAGCTGAAGGCGCGGCGACGTGAGGAGCAGGCGCGCCGGAGGGAGGCCATCCTCACGCAGTACAAGCTCAAGAAGGCGCTCGAGGAGGCCGAGAGAGAGGTACACACACACACCACTCGCCTAGGTCTCTACTGTAGCGCGACGAGAGCGCCAGCGAGCTGAAGGCGCGGCGACGTGAGGAGCAGGCGCGCCGGAGGGAGGCCATCCTCACGCAGTACAAGCTCAAGAAGGCGCTCGAGGAGGCCGAGAGAGAGGTACACACACACACCACTCGCCTAGGTCTCTACTGTAGCGCGACGAGAGCGCCAGCGAGCTGAAGGCGCGGCGACGTGAGGAGCAGGCGCGCCGGAGGGAGGCCATCCTCACGCAGTACAAGCTCAAGAAGGCGCTCGAGGAGGCCGAGAGAGAGGTACACACACACACCACTCGCCTAGGTCTCTACTGTAGCGCGACGAGAGCGCCAGCGAGCTGAAGGCGCGGCGACGTGAGGAGCAGGCGCGCCGGAGGGAGGCCATCCTCACGCAGTACAAGCTCAAGAAGGCGCTCGAGGAGGCCGAGAGAGAGGTACACACACACACCACTCGCCTAGGTCTCTACTGTAGCGCGACGAGAGCGCCAGCGAGCTGAAGGCGCGGCGACGTGAGGAGCAGGCGCGCCGGAGGGAGGCCATCCTCACGCAGTACAAGCTCAAGAAGGCGCTCGAGGAGGCCGAGAGAGAGGTACACACACACACCACTCGCCTAGGTCTCTACTGTAGCGCGACGAGAGCGCCAGCGAGCTGAAGGCGCGGCGACGTGAGGAGCAGGCGCGCCGGAGGGAGGCCATCCTCACGCAGTACAAGCTCAAGAAGGCGCTCGAGGAGGCCGAGAGAGAGGTACACACACACACCACTCGCCTAGGTCTCTACTGTAGCGCGACGAGAGCGCCAGCGAGCTGAAGGCGCGGCGACGTGAGGAGCAGGCGCGCCGGAGGGAGGCCATCCTCACGCAGTACAAGCTCAAGAAGGCGCTCGAGGAGGCCGAGAGAGAGGTACACACACACACCACTCGCCTAGGTCTCTACTGTAGCGCGACGAGAGCGCCAGCGAGCTGAAGGCGCGGCGACGTGAGGAGCAGGCGCGCCGGAGGGAGGCCATCCTCACGCAGTACAAGCTCAAGAAGGCGCTCGAGGAGGCCGAGAGAGAGGTACACACACACACCACTCGCCTAGGTCTCTACTGTAGCGCGACGAGAGCGCCAGCGAGCTGAAGGCGCGGCGACGTGAGGAGCAGGCGCGCCGGAGGGAGGCCATCCTCACGCAGTACAAGCTCAAGAAGGCGCTCGAGGAGGCCGAGAGAGAGGTACACACACACACCACTCGCCTAGGTCTCTACTGTAGCGCGACGAGAGCGCCAGCGAGCTGAAGGCGCGGCGACGTGAGGAGCAGGCGCGCCGGAGGGAGGCCATCCTCACGCAGTACAAGCTCAAGAAGGCGCTCGAGGAGGCCGAGAGAGAGGTACACACACACACCACTCGCCTAGGTCTCTACTGTAGCGCGACGAGAGCGCCAGCGAGCTGAAGGCGCGGCGACGTGAGGAGCAGGCGCGCCGGAGGGAGGCCATCCTCACGCAGTACAAGCTCAAGAAGGCGCTCGAGGAGGCCGAGAGAGAGGTACACACACACACCACTCGCCTAGGTCTCTACTGTAGCGCGACGAGAGCGCCAGCGAGCTGAAGGCGCGGCGACGTGAGGAGCAGGCGCGCCGGAGGGAGGCCATCCTCACGCAGTACAAGCTCAAGAAGGCGCTCGAGGAGGCCGAGAGAGAGGTACACACACACACCACTCGCCTAGGTCTCTACTGTAGCGCGACGAGAGCGCCAGCGAGCTGAAGGCGCGGCGACGTGAGGAGCAGGCGCGCCGGAGGGAGGCCATCCTCACGCAGTACAAGCTCAAGAAGGCGCTCGAGGAGGCCGAGAGAGAGGTACACACACACACCACTCGCCTAGGTCTCTACTGTAGCGCGACGAGAGCGCCAGCGAGCTGAAGGCGCGGCGACGTGAGGAGCAGGCGCGCCGGAGGGAGGCCATCCTCACGCAGTACAAGCTCAAGAAGGCGCTCGAGGAGGCCGAGAGAGAGGTACACACACACACCACTCGCCTAGGTCTCTACTGTAGCGCGACGAGAGCGCCAGCGAGCTGAAGGCGCGGCGACGTGAGGAGCAGGCGCGCCGGAGGGAGGCCATCCTCACGCAGTACAAGCTCAAGAAGGCGCTCGAGGAGGCCGAGAGAGAGGTACACACACACACCACTCGCCTAGGTCTCTACTGTAGCGCGACGAGAGCGCCAGCGAGCTGAAGGCGCGGCGACGTGAGGAGCAGGCGCGCCGGAGGGAGGCCATCCTCACGCAGTACAAGCTCAAGAAGGCGCTCGAGGAGGCCGAGAGAGAGGTACACACACACACCACTCGCCTAGGTCTCTACTGTAGCGCGACGAGAGCGCCAGCGAGCTGAAGGCGCGGCGACGTGAGGAGCAGGCGCGCCGGAGGGAGGCCATCCTCACGCAGTACAAGCTCAAGAAGGCGCTCGAGGAGGCCGAGAGAGAGGTACACACACACACCACTCGCCTAGGTCTCTACTGTAGCGCGACGAGAGCGCCAGCGAGCTGAAGGCGCGGCGACGTGAGGAGCAGGCGCGCCGGAGGGAGGCCATCCTCACGCAGTACAAGCTCAAGAAGGCGCTCGAGGAGGCCGAGAGAGAGGTACACACACACACCACTCGCCTAGGTCTCTACTGTAGCGCGACGAGAGCGCCAGCGAGCTGAAGGCGCGGCGACGTGAGGAGCAGGCGCGCCGGAGGGAGGCCATCCTCACGCAGTACAAGCTCAAGAAGGCGCTCGAGGAGGCCGAGAGAGAGGTACACACACACACCACTCGCCTAGGTCTCTACTGTAGCGCGACGAGAGCGCCAGCGAGCTGAAGGCGCGGCGACGTGAGGAGCAGGCGCGCCGGAGGGAGGCCATCCTCACGCAGTACAAGCTCAAGAAGGCGCTCGAGGAGGCCGAGAGAGAGGTACACACACACACCACTCGCCTAGGTCTCTACTGTAGCGCGACGAGAGCGCCAGCGAGCTGAAGGCGCCTGGGTATCTACTTTATCGCCAACCGTTTTCGTAACACACCTATTATCGACAAAATCCGAACCTGGTCCACTGGAATAGTTTTGCTTGCAGAAATCGAGCTAAGCAAAATAGGCAAATATTCTTTTTTTTTACTTGTTCACAAATCAAGCAAAAAAGCAGTAAAAGTTGCGATCATTACGTGAATGATATTTAAGAAACTTGCCGAGATGATATATAAGGTTTTGCTGATCGTACAATATAGATCGTTTAGATATTTTTTTGACATAAAAACAACATTACTATTTTTAATAAACACAATTTTTCTATCAATATTTTCAGGGTAAAGTATTAGATAAATCGGAGTTCCTGGAGACGCTGAAGGGCAGTCCAGCGGCTCCTACGGGTACTGCGGCTAGGCTCCGTGGCCGTGCAGGAGCTACGCGCGCTAGACCCAAGACTATACATGTGGACTCCGGCGCGCTGCAGGACTCACTCGCCAACAAACAACACCAGCTACCCGGTATGTACACTACTCATTTTTAAACATTATAGAAATGCTCGTTCAAACATAGTAAGGATGGTCGTTCGAACATAGTGAGGATGCTCGTTCAAACATAGAGTGCTCTTTTTCAAACGTAATATTTACTTAGAAACTTTCCATATATAAATAAGGATGCTCATTTGAATAGGGAAAAGAAAGTTTATCCAAAGAAGATATGGAGACTCGCTGATAAATAAGAAATCCTAATTCAATCATAGGAATGCTCGTTTGAACATAAGGGATGCTTGTTCGAACTAATAGGTTTACTCATTCAACATAGTAAGTATGCTCGTTCAAACATTAAAATTAAATAGGGATGCTCGTTCAAACATAGTAGAGATGCTCATTTAAACATAAGGATGCTCATCCTAACAATAGACGATGTTTATTGCACTAAGCTCAAAGATACGAAAAACGCTGAAGTGTTGTTTTATTTTTCATTGTTGTGTAGTTTAACTTATCCCCCTCAACTTAAAACACTTGCCCGCTTGCCCTTACACAGTTTTATTTTGCCAACGGGCATGCAAGCTATCGTTATTTGCCTATGATAGTTTTTTATACCAAATCAAGTAAGAATAAATCAAGTTTTAAAAACCGTTTCAGGATATACTAAAATTGATTGCAAAATACTTATTAAAATAATAAATGGTTAATTGGAATTGGTATAAGAAAATATTATAATGCTATTTATGTTAAAATAAGTTTGCAAATTTTATGATATGTAAATGTATTGTGTGTGAGTTCTGTGAGATTGTGACTAAATAAAATACTATTTTATCTGACAATTCAATGCTACGAGCTAATTGTTATTTTTCTTCTTACAATTATGGCCTCTGCAGAAATTATTCTGCAATTTTGTCAATGTCAAGTTTGAATGTGTACACAAATATTTAAAAGATGAGTAGTAAAGAACTAAAAACACATTTTTCCATTTTTTCGTGCTTTTTGTTCATTAGACAGACAGATAAGTTTTTATCTGAACAATATTTTGCATTTTGACAGATTTTCCATAAATTTACTGTCAACACCTACCACCAGTTAATTACCAGTAAACATAAACACCAGTTGTTTGTCACCTGATTTGCACCACCTAGGGACCACTTGTGGGGATTTAGATAGAAGGTGCACTCACACGGATGAAGGTGACGTTTGACAAAAAAAATTAAAAATCGGCTTAATCCAGATCCAGACATTACCCGATACAATGTCACAAACTTTTCCTCATAATATTAGTATAGATAAGTCATCGTGTTTTGTAAATCTCAGCCTTTATAATAGACATTGTTTTTAATCATAAACAACCTTACATTATGTATAAATAAATACCTAAATATATAAATAAATAACACCTACATTATGTCACTGAATACCTAACCACACACAATAGCTTTACTGTCATAACATTACTGTCACATCAAACATCCGATCGTCAAGACCGACCTCTCTTTCACTCTTATTTATAGAAAGTAAGACAAAACATAAAGCATTTGCACTCAGCTAAACTCACAGAGCATTAAATCCTGTGCGGCCACTAGAGACGGGTGGGTGTTATAACGAACAATAAAATTGGTGTTTTTTGGTCATTCGTAATAATTCGAAAATATACCAACCCAATCTTTAATCAATCAAATTAAATAAATGTGTTTATTGATCCACCGAAGCTTATATCTAATGGAACTGCTGAAAGCTGATAATGTGATTGAGGTGTTTTTTTGATATTATCTAAGACTTGTTTACGAATCGATAATTCTATTTAAGTCCAAAAAATTACTTGAATTTGGGTTCTTACAGAAACGTCATTGGGATTGGGGGGTTATTTAAATGATTAATTTATTTTTTGCAGTTGTTAAGTTATTTATGTAAGTGAAAACTCACTTTTATTGTAAGGCTTTCGATATTTAGTAGCCGCGTGGGATTTTAACCTGTGAGCATACAAATGTTTAATATTAAAATGTCAGTCGTGGAAACGATTCTAGTCTCTATAACAGAGGTGGTACGGTACATGTTGTGGTGTAGTGCGTGTGTCGGATGTGTGTTGTGGTCGGTGGGGCTGGGGAAGTCAGTAGCACGTGTGGTGTTGTGTGTAGCGGGCGGCACGATGCGGCGCGACTACTACCGCGGCTCGCAGGACAGCCTCGCCGAGCGTGCTGGCCTCTACAGGGGTACGTACTGCTTACTACTTACACATACACATACACGTACAGTTACACCTGCACGTACCAGTTTGAAGTTTGTCACACCCAGCGAATCAATCCAGTTCAGTGCTGGATTGGATTGAATTATTGTCATTAGATTCAGTCTTTCAAAAGCTATTGAATCCAGTCACTGGACTACTGCCGCTACTGGAATGTGTCCATTACTGTGCAGGAAAGGAGTTCATGTCAGTGCTGGCTTATTGTTATGATTCTAAACGCATTCCAGCACATTCGATAGCTCGACCTACTCGGTCATCAAGTATATTACTATTTTGCAGAATAGTGCGTACTCCTTCTTGGCAATCTAGAAGACCTAAAATTACAATATTTATAGATCTGAAAATATTTGAAAACTTCAAGCTCTTGATATTTTATTTAAAATTTATGCACATAAAAATACTATTCTTACACAAACAGTGAGCCTACCTACCTGCCCTTTTTTGTTTTTCCCCTTTATCATTTATATATAATCTGTATTTTTTGGCAGAGAGCAAATTAAGCGCTTCGCGCTTCTGCAACATCTTTGTGCGATTTGAAAGCATGTGTTGTTTGTCAATGTAACTCGGAAATCACTACAAAGTCCATTATATATGCTAAAAAAAACTATTTTAAATTATTTTTGCACAACTTCAGAATCACCTGTAGAGGACCGCGGTGCGATGTCGCCGAGCAGTGCATCGAGTGGCCCGTTAGGTAGGAGAGGCTCCTGCAAGACGTCGAGAGGTATGTTCGTCTCTTTCACACTCGCTAGCTGCGTATGGGCATTACGTCCCTCTCGCTCGCACTAACCCAGCGTTCGCTTAGCTATGAACATTCAAAAACACTGACTTTTATAATTGACATAAATTGCGGAAAGTATTGCGCAGATTTTTGAGAGTACACTTTTTTGAAAATGGGTTCTGTGCAGCCATTCGCGCTTCAGAAATGTCAGTGTTTTTTTAATTTTACTGATGCAGAGAATGAAACATGACTTGTTCGAATATCTTGTGTGGTGTGTGTGTAATTTTTTTTTAAATGTTAAATCTAGCACAAGTCAAAGTGCGTGCAAGTGTTATTTTTTCATTCTTTGTATGAAATAATTTTATGAATAATTTCATTAAGTGGAGTTTACTTTTGTTTCGACTTTACAAAGCATAAACTGTTTTTTTAACATCGGCGTTATTCATAAAATTAATTGTTTTTGTTGATATGATTTGTTTTGACATAGTAATAATACATTGATTAAGATTATCCTTAAGAAGAAATGTGATCCGGCGGAGATATTTTTGATAATAGCCGTAAAATTGCATAATTCGAGGTTTGGCTCTCGCCTGTTTACTCAGCCAATATTAGATCAATTAGAAACGTATTTTGTTCTGAATAAGAAATATATATGTTATGTTCCTAAATACTATGTATTTTACTTAGACTATTCGCAGTCTCTCTCGCTTGCATTTCTTCCTAACTATGGATACAATGATTATGTACTATCAAAATAAATCAACAATGTTTTATTTTTGATGTACTAGATTTATTTTGATTAGTTGTTTTAGCTATTATGATTGTGTTAGTTTTGTTTCACAGATTATTGGTTTTAAATGTTCACGTTTTACATGCTAGGTAACAATTTAAACTCTTGGTAAACTTTATTTAAATTCCGACGTACGAAAGCTTTTTCAAATTTTGGTTTTAGTAGTACGCTTCGATTTTATTTATATTTCTTATCGATATTATTATATGTGTATGATTTCAGCATCGCATAGAATATAGCCACCACTCCAACCTGCAAAATTTATGCTTCATATCTTATTTGGCCAATATGTAGTTTGCCTTGAGAGTGGTACAATGTTTTTCAAAAAGCTTTCTTCCAAATTACCGATTCGCCCTCTAGACCTTCCGCGCATTACAAAGTTGGTTCCCAAATATGTAAAAATATAATATCGATGCAATAATGTAATATACATTTTATTATCGCGGTATAGAAGTTACTTTTGTTTGCTATTTGTACGGGGATTAAAGCTCGCTTGTGTGATCTATGCATGCTTGTGCGCAAGTCTGCGCGCGCGTTGCGATTACAACGGATTGGAGTTTGCATGAGAGTGCGTGATGATGTGTACAGGAAACATTTCAGAGCGCGTCAATGAGGAACCTCAGACGACACGTGGAAGGTCTAAATATTCCACTTACCAGAATAACTTTAAGGCGGGACGGAAGTCAAGCTCTCTTATGAATTTGTGCGGTAAGAGTTTGCGAACACACGGATACAGCTTGACTCACGTTGGTGTAGTCGGTTCTACGTTATGCCGTCGCTTGGTGCGTGGGTTCACTTTCTGTTGCTCTCTACTCGGCGTGTGCGCACGTTTCGATGGTGCATTGTTATGTCTGAACATCCGTCATATTTACTTGCAAAGATATATCTTGTAACCAGTGTATTTGTTTATTACAAAGACGCTAACAGCCATTGTAGATGGTTTGTTTATAATTAGCCAAATATATTTCACAGACAGAGGTCCCCAGAAAATGAAATAACACTTAAAATAAATCCAACCTCTAAAATCTTTTCTTTTCGGGTGCCTGTAATGGTGATTCATGCATTCACTAGAGCATATTGAATGTCAGATTGGACTTGTGAGATTGTCAGATCGTTATGGACAGTAAATGAGTTAATAAATCGTTCTATTAACTTCTCTGGAAAAGCGTAAATATATTAGACATGTAATGTTTTGCATGTATTTATATTTTAAAATAGTATGTTAAATACATCGGATGTCGACGGAGGACAGACATAACACAGTGAAAATCATTCGTGTTGCCACGCCGAGTTTTACGTTTCGTCTTGTGCACATTTCTTTTGGGTATTGGTGAATATATACGTACATTTATGCGGTTATGGTATCATACGGATGCGGTTACGTTAAGCATGTATTTATTATATCTGTTGGTGTTGGTGTGACATCGTCTTTCGTTCTATAAACACTTTACAACCTGTATTCACTTTATATACAGTTAAATTCTGACATTTAGTAGTGATTAACCTATAGACAGTAAATCTGTATTTCTAAACGAAACGAGTTGAACAAAACAGATTAGACCAATCATATCAGTTGAGAAGTCGATTTTGCTCAGTTCATCTCTACTTAATTGAAAATGCATTCTCTTAGTCAGATTTATCTGACAAATTAATAACATCACATCCTTACTCTGTGCAAATACAATATGGTGTAGGTTATTTATCTTCGGGCTAAAAGATGAATCTAAAAGTATTTCAAAAAGTAACAATGGTTTTTGTGACTATGAAATCAACTCTAAATTAATCAATTAATAAGAACTACTTGACTTTTCTCAGTTAACTAACATACTTACGTACAGTATCATAATTAAAATATATTGTGAAATGTAAGATATCATTTAGAACTAATACTATTTTAACAACCTAACAGGGAGTTTGCACTGCACAACAAGACATGATACAAGCACAGTCTTATCTCTGTCTACTCATCCCTGAGTGATAGAGATAGACAGAGCTTGCAACATGTTTTCTAGTGTTTCGCCAGTGAAAAGTGCCGGTACTAAATTGTAGGCATTTGGGTGAATAAAAATAGTGCAGTTGGTTTAGTTTGCCTGACAATATAGGGTAAATGGGAATATTTAGTTTACATTATGGGAGGTAAATGGTTGTAAGTGTTTACATATTATTATAATAGATTTGTAATGTTAATGTATGTATGCGTAAAATATAAAATATCGGCGCTTCTTATTTTGA
The DNA here is from genome assembly GCA_936450015.1 of Meganola albula. NCBI lineage: Eukaryota > Metazoa > Arthropoda > Insecta > Lepidoptera > Nolidae > Meganola > Meganola albula. The sequence goes on along the minus strand of OW388144.1, from coordinate 2,766,533 downwards.
GTTTCGCCTTTAGTTTCGCTTAGCTCCTGTAGTTACACAATTATTTAGTATGTATGTAATTATGTATCAAATAGTTACATTACAATATTTTACGCTTTATATGTGAGACAGTATTATGTTTATTGTGATAGTGTTCGGTGTAGTACAACAAGGTATATTAAAAACATTTTCTTTTAACTACGACTTGAATTTGTTTTTTAAGTAGCATCAAGGAATTATAGTTAGATTTTTTCATTAACGATTACTTCAATATAAAGTCCAATATTATGAAGATAAAAAAGGCTGGAAGAAGGTATATTAACATGACTAACAAGCGTTAGGCAAATATCGCCGACTTCGTCACTGGTATGTGGCGAGGCAGCGGTGCGAGTACATCGGGTACGGTTCCGTAGACTCAGGGCTGGGTCGTGCGACTCCGCCTCGCCGCGCCGCCTCGCCCGGCCTGCGCGCGCTCGCCTCGCCCGCCTCGCACGCCTCGCACACCTCGCACACCTCGCACTCGGGGCCCGGCTCGCTGCCCGGCGCCATCGGCAAGCGGAGACACACGCCTGAAGATACCTCCGACGTCTCCTCGACGCATTCCTCTATCATGGATTACTCCGGTGAGTACGATACATACATTACATATTTATAAGACTATCGAGATTATATTTACTTTATTTCGCTGTTATAAACATATTGTGACTGTGGTAATATATGTGGAAGTTATTTCTGCACAACTCTTTTGAACCTAATAGAATCTTGTTACAAGATTTAAGGCTGGCTATTATATTTTGACGATTAGACAGATTTTCCTTATATTTACTGAAAAATTTAGCTGAGATAATGTTTAATATTTATGTATAATATGCATAATTCTAACAGGTTCTGAATTGCCATACTTTATTTATCGATACACTTACAACACTAGGAATCATTTAGTGTCAGAAATATACTCACATAAACGATAAAATGTACGACGTCAATCATCTAAAGAAATATTGTTTGCCCATTCAGGAAGCTCGGATAAGAGTCGACGCAAAGGTCCTTTAAAACAAATACTAGGTAGTTAGACACGTATTTAGAACGGATCACTTTCGAATTATAAAACCACTGTATAAGCGATGTCATGCCAACAGTAGCCCTTTTTATACAACAGAGTAGCGTTAGCAGAATTCGATGAAAATCACGTTTGTTGCATGTGAAAAGTATACGGCCTTATTCATAAAACTTAATTAACACATCTAAATGCTCCCTAAAGTATGGTTTTCTATAGACAGTCTTACTATAGCGAGTCTTCAGATGTGTAATAATAAGTTTCATGATTAAGGACTAAAAAATATTGTAGATGTCTGTTTTTGCTGACTCTACCGCGGTTGTCCTTTATTAGAGGGCCGATTTAAACTTAAGGCATGGTTTTTGCGAAAATTGTGATCTAACAATATGCGTTGATCGCTTAGATTGGCTTGCTCACTTGACAATTAACACTAATATTTTGTGCGTTCACCGACCGTTTTACATAGTTTCTTACTAATCTAGTTAAACATATTGTGTAAATATATGAAAACTTAACACTATTTCAAGTAAATTCTATTTGAATATACACAAAGTCGAGTAAATAGCACTGTTAAAACGAATAATTATTGTCTCAATGAATACTTTATTATTTTTGGGTAATGAGGTTAATTTTTTAGTTTTTATTATAAATTGTGGTCTGCTTACACATAGTAGTGGTTTTTGGAGAAAGCACAACGCCAACATTATTAAGTGATTGCTATGTATTAATGAGGTAGGTAGCAGTAATGTAATGTGACGTATACAGGTCCCCGGCTGTACAAGCAGCCGACGACGAAGTCAAACCGCGGCATAATGCTGAACGCGGTGGAGTACTGCGTGTTCCCCGGCGCGGTGAACGCGGAGGCGAAGCGGCGCGTGCTGGAGGAGATCGCGCGCTCGGAGAGCAAACACTTCCTGGTGCTGTTCCGTGACGCGGGCTGCCAGTTCCGCGCGCTCTACTCCTACTGCCCCGACGCGGACATCGTCGCCAAGCTCTACGGCACCGGCCCCAAGCACGTCAACGACAGGATGTTCGATAAGTTCTTCAAGTTAGTCTTCCTTGTATTATGTCTAGAAAATATTCACTGTTCTTGAATATTTTGTTTGGCTCGGGTTTCTGTTAATATAGACATTAACAGCATTATTCTAAAACTAGTCATAGCACCCGCGACTGCAATTACAGAATCGTAGGCTTCTATTTAACACTCTGAAAAACTAGTTTACTTATTTGTGTTGCAGATACAACTCGGGAAGCAAATGTTTCTCACAAGTGCACACGAAGCACCTAACGGTGACTATCGACGCGTTCACGATACACAACTCGCTGTGGCAAGGCAAGAAGGTGCAGCTGCCCAGCAAGAAGGACATGGCGCTCGTCATATAGACAACGCGCCTGTCACAAAACTATATCTAGTCGCCGGCAGTCAACTCTTCGGTTAATCGCTACGGTAGGGCTATAGTGCCACTGTCCATTGTAATTAAAATCGATTAGTTACAGACCCGTTTAAGATTTATGTTAATTACGCGCGTGATGTGCGTTTGACGGGCCGCAGTCAGCTCAGAGTCATAAGATATCTTTAGTAAGTAGCGAGCGGCGTCGCACAACATAATGCTAACATACAGAAAATCTGCTTCCTACATGTAGCTTTAAATGCTATGTTTGCGCGACCAGGCGGCATAAAGGAGTATTGTTGGAACTGCGGAAGAGAGATGCCGCTATACAACGTGTAGAGCAATATTTCTATCGTACAACTGCAATAATAGTACTTTACGGTGTCACAGAGAGCTGCAGATTTGTTTAGTATTTGAATGATCATCACCTTATCCCAAAAGTTTTTATTTAGTAAGGTCTGTACTGGGCATTCTCACTGTAGGTAACAGTAAAAACATTTTAGTATAATCTAAGATTGTTATGGGAAGCGGATTCTGTATTGTCAGTGTGTGTTTGGATGGTTCGTTGGACTCGCACTAGTACGCGCCGGTCGCGTCTATTTACGTGTTCGGGTCGCGGGAGCTTCGTGTGACGTATGTATGCGTTGATTGATGCTGCGTTAGTTCCAATGTGTTATTACTGCAGATCGGAGTAGGTCTAGCTTTTTGGTCATTATAAATTGTTAGTAAATCAAATGAAGAAAATATTTTTTTTTATAATAAAAAAAAATCTTTAACACCATTGTTGAGGGAGATTTTATTTGTTTATTTGAAATTAAAAATCATGTAATTTATTTAGTTAAAAAAAATCCAGAGTTACTTCGATCTGTGGTTGTCTGAGTGTATAAACGCGATGTTTGCCATATGTATTAGTGAGATGGTTGATACGTTCCAAATTGACTCAAAAATGTTCACATCCAATATGTTTACAATTGATAGATTATTTAATCAGAACTGTTTTCTCACACATAAAGTAACATGTTCACAAACTAATATCGCTTATTCGTTGTAATATTTAACTCGTTAGTGATTATGTTGTATTTGACTGGAGATGAGATTGTTTAACTGACCCCGTTCAATGTTCAATTTCCATTTTTTTATTGCTTGTATAGCTAAAGTAAGTGAAGGCACATTTTACGAGGTAATAGTACTGCCTTATCCTGTAAATAATTGTTTTGTATACAGCTATTTATTAAACGAATGTTAAAGGAGAATTGATGAATATCATTTTTCATTGTTTAATGATTGGGCATCAATAATATACTACCGATAGTATATGGTATGCAAATATATTGTATTACTTAAAACCATAACGAAATAATATTGAATTTCATATTACTTTGTCGTTTTATTTCCGAAATGTAATTAATTTTCCTAATGGTGTGTTACAAGAGTGAATAAGACCAATATATAATTATCAATTATTTACTCATAGATAACAACTATTATTATGTTATAAATAATACTGCTAACATTAAATTATTGGCTTGTGACTTATTGGACACATTAAAATTAATTACATATTAAAATTTCTCATTAATTACAATCAGAATATTAAAATCAGGTTAATTAATACAATTTAAATCAGTAATATCTAAAAGAGATCCATCAATCATAATATTGCGACATAGCTAAAATCTAAAACTAATTTTTTTTTAAACCAACATGACTACTGGCGCAAACTGCGCTTTATTTCAAGTGACTGGATTGGTAACTACGTATTGCAATAAAATGTGTTTCAAATAAGAATAACTGGACTCGAAGCTACCTTTATACCAAAACCCAAGCAAAAGTAGCGTCTGTACAAAATATTAAACCACAAATGTTGAAAAGGCGATTAATATAGAAAAGTATAAAGCTAGCTACCTACCTAGAGACGTGATAGGATGCCACAAATAAAAAATGCACGCAGATACACAATTGAACATAAGTTTCAACTTGTACGCCTTTTTTCGTCGTAAATTAATATACCTATTCGTGCCTAAATATTCGCTATGTCCAATTCTACTGCAACATCAATAAGATATGCACATTTTTAAATTATTTTCATCAAGATTGTGGTTATTATATCAAACAAAAGTTTGTACCCAATGTAGTAAAAAATGTGAATTCGTCGTTTTTTTTTTCGTTTTTCCAAGATGGCGGATTTCCAGTCCTAGTCTTATTTGAAACGCACAGATACTGAATGATAAAAAAAAATAAAAAACTTGACTGCAAATAAGTCATCACCTGCCAAACATCAAAAGAACACTAGGTATATAGGTATATATCTTATTACAACCGTCGCAAATTCTTTTAACCATCTTCAAACTACATTTTGAAGATACCTAGCTATTGAGCACCACAAAGTTAACAGCTAAAATCTAATAGAGTGACTTAATTAATAGGCAATTTTAAATTGCCTAGATCCTACTTACAAGTAAACTTAGAAAAAAATGAAAATGAATACCATGCAAATAATAATTTAACCTTTTGACCGTCCCGTCAAAAATCAATTTTCGTGCTTTTAGCGCTTGAAATGGAACAAAAAAAGACAAGCATGTTTTTGTCGTATTAGCTGGGGGAACAAACCAATTTGTCCCTTACATGCGGTTAAAAGGTTAAACGATTGTGAAGTAATGAGTGACGGGGCTGTCAGAGTCTTCCCCCTTTTCTAAGTCGAGTTGGTGAATTATTGTCTCTGGGCTCTCCAACTCCTGCAAACGAACATAATCAACCAGAATTTAGTATTAAAAGTATTTAGAATCAGTCATAATAGGAATGACTGTTTTTGCTCTGTCCGTCATAAAGATAAATTAAAAATATTAATATAAGACACTTAATTATCTTTTTTTTTGCGTGACTTAAAGATTACAGCAATACAGCCAAGCAAAATCTCGAATGATGTCACACCTAGATAAATTTTTTACAGAGGCAAGACGTAGCGCACCTCCACCTCATAACTAAATTAATGCGTTAAATCTTAATATTGTTTTATTTCAATGATAAAGTAAAAAATACGTGTCTAAGATTTTTTATAATCTGACTGACCGACTAATTACAATACGATTTTTCATACCTTGTTATTCCTATTTTATTTATGTAAAAAAGATATTAAAAAACTTACCTCTTCTTCCGCGAAACCGTTAATCTCGACTGGTATGGTCTGCCCATCTTGAGTTATCACCTGAAAACAAAACGGTTTCTTTTATTTTATTAACTCGTTATAAACTACCTTATACGATTCAACAGAAAGGGATGGCAAATCTAGCGCCAACGCAATTTGTTTTAAAATAATGTGAATTAACAATAACTTAGAAATTTGAAAGAAATGGTTTGCAAAAGTCTAAAGGAAAGCTTCTAATTAGTGTGCAAACTTGAGACAATTAATTTAGAATATACGTATTTATTATGATTAGTAAAAAAAAGAATGGCCGCTATATCCGCAGTACGCTCGCTAGGGTCACTGACCGCTAATTTTACGCCGCGCGCTTTTATCGACATTATTACGAATAGATCGTCCATAATTTGCTGAATTTATGTCGAATAAAGGAATAAAAAATGTATGAAAAAATTTTAATGAAGATACAGAACCATGTTAAAAAGTTTTCATGTTTAGTACATGTTTAGTATCTTCTCAGACTAGTATTTTGGCTATTCTAGTCTTTAAACCTCGGAGATCTGTTATTAACGTATAATGGAAGACTGATTAGCAGGCATACTTGTAACGATTTTCCGTCGGCAGAAGTAATAGCGAGGCGAGTGCCGTCCTGCATTGTGAAATGCAATGGATTGCCCTGCTCGTCTGTTACCTGTAAAATATTGTCGGAATTTAAAAAAAGTGTAGATATATTCCGTTGCTATTGTTTGGCTAAGTTCGCTGTTATAATTTGCTAATAGTATTCTGGGACATTAACACACATCGTTATCTGGTCCTAAGTAAGCAGAGCTTGTGTTATTGTAACCAGATAACTGGTATATACTATACAAATACTAATTTTTATTTTGTAAATATTTAAATAATAAATAATAACACCCAGACACGAGACAAACAGACATGTACAACACACAAATGTCTCTCTCTGGTGGGAATCGAACCCACGACCAGCGCGCGGCGTGAAAGTATCTTACCAACCACGCACCGGCCTATCTGACACTAATGTAACTTGAATTAATTTTGAATGACAGCTGATGACAAGGACAACATTTTGAAGAAGCAATATTAGAATGGTAGAACGTACCGGTATATGTTCGCCAGGACTCAGGACGAGCTGTTCGTCCAGCTCGAACTCCTGCTGCTCGAGCTGGTCCAGCTGCTGCACGTACTGCTCTTGCAGTTCTTGCTGCAGCTCGTCGTGCTGCACCAACAGTGACGACCCAGAGTATAACTCGCAGTTTGTTTCTGCTTTATCCGCTTCTAGATTTTCTACCTGAAAAATTAAATTGATTTGCCTTTTGCCTTTCAATAATTTTATTTATCAGCAAGGTTACCGCAGAGATTTATAGTATTTTCTTAAAGACCAAGAAGTCTAAAAAGACTTTGTAAACGTCGGGATATAAAAATCTAAATTAAACCCCGATAAATTCCGATGTAAGTAGTTTTATTTCAATAGTTTATAGTTCATAAAATCTGCTGTAAGGAAGCTTTCTACCCTTATTAGGGTTTCGACAGACTAGCGTCGCGCAACAGCGCTGCGAACATGTCTATACTTGTGGCCAGCTAATAGTAAGTAAGCTTTGTTGCGGCATTGGCAATTGTCTAGACACGAATAATGCGCTATTTGAGTCAAGTGGACCAAGTTTCAAACGTCATTAGAAAAGTTCCTACAGCACTGAAACTGTTTGTTACTCTTTTACGTAAAAACTACTGCGTGCAGTTAATAATAAAGTTAGATAATTAAAGTTAGTTTTTAATGAATTTCATTCAATTCCGTGGAATTGGATGAAATTTAGCACAGAGATAGATTATGGTCTGGATTAACATATATGGTACTTTTTATCTCAATAAATACCATGCGGGCGAAGTCGTGGGAGGAAGCTGGTTAGGTATAAATGCGAAAGTACTTGTCACTGTTCTGCTTTCACGCCAAAATTACTCAAACATTTTGGGTGAAATTTAGTATGGAAACAGTTTGAGACCCGAGGAAGGATATAGGATAGTTTTTACCCGCCTACGCAAAGAGAGGTAAATGGTTTAACGCTATACCGGAAAGCTAGTTTTTATACCGTAGATTTTCACGACAAAAATGTTACCTGTTCCTGCGATATGATATGGAAGGCGGAGGCGTCCGGATCATCATCGTCATAGGTAACAAAAATGACCCGTTCCTCCGAGTCATCCTGCGAGTCGGCCATTGTTATCTGTACCGGTGACTGTGTCGCCGACTCTACTAGTTGTACTGGCGACTCTGGAGACTCTGCTGAATCTTGCAGCTGAGGCTGGCGGTTTGCTAGCAGGCTTATTTGTTTGTGCACTTGCTGAAATATTAATGTTTACTTACGATAAGATAAAATTTAGCAACATGAAAAATGTTCATGAAAAGGGTTATCTTACAAAATGTTCATGTAACTAAAATGTCTTTTGTAACAAAAAAAAATGCAGTCAAATTTAAGAATGATATTAGGTTTAAAAAATAAGGAAGCCATGAATTTATCATTAGGGTCTTAGTCGCTCTATCATGGCTACGACAGTTCATGTAACAATGGCAGAAAACAAATTTCTCTGTACGACTGAAGTATTATGTTGTAATACTTGTAATTTCTGCCGCGCCGGGAACGTGCGCAAGCAAGGCCGTTCGTACCGTCACTACACACAAAGTGACACTTTACCTTCTTGTGCTTGTTGAGGTTGGAGCAGTCGGCGAATGTCCTCGGACAGTGCGTGCAGCGGTAGGGCCGCTCGCCCGAGTGCACGCGCGAGTGTCGCAGCAGCGCCAGCCGCGCCGGGAACGTGCGCAAGCAAGGCCGTTCGTACCGTCACTACACACAAAGTGACACTTTACCTTCTTGTGCTTGTTGAGGTTGGAGCAGTCGGCGAATGTCCTCGGACAGTGCGTGCAGCGGTAGGGCCGCTCGCCCGAGTGCACGCGCGAGTGTCGCAGCAGCGCCAGCCGCGCCGGGAACGTGCGCAAGCAAGGCCGTTCGTACCGTCACTACACACAAAGTGACACTTTACCTTCTTGTGCTTGTTGAGGTTGGAGCAGTCGGCGAATGTCCTCGGACAGTGCGTGCAGCGGTAGGGCCGCTCGCCCGAGTGCACGCGCGAGTGTCGCAGCAGCGCCAGCCGCGCCGGGAACGTGCGCAAGCAAGGCCGTTCGTACCGTCACTACACACAAAGTGACACTTTACCTTCTTGTGCTTGTTGAGGTTGGAGCAGTCGGCGAATGTCCTCGGACAGTGCGTGCAGCGGTAGGGCCGCTCGCCCGAGTGCACGCGCGAGTGTCGCAGCAGCGCCAGCCGCGCCGGGAACGTGCGCAAGCAAGGCCGTTCGTACCGTCACTACACACAAAGTGACACTTTACCTTCTTGTGCTTGTTGAGGTTGGAGCAGTCGGCGAATGTCCTCGGACAGTGCGTGCAGCGGTAGGGCCGCTCGCCCGAGTGCACGCGCGAGTGTCGCAGCAGCGCCAGCCGCGCCGGGAACGTGCGCAAGCAAGGCCGTTCGTACCGACACTACACACAAAGTGACACTTTACCTTCTTGTGCTTGTTGAGGTTGGAGCAGTCGGCGAATGTCCTCGGACAGTGCGTGCAGCGGTAGGGCCGCTCGCCCGAGTGCACGCGCGAGTGTCGCAGCAGCGCCAGCCGCGCCGGGAACGTGCGCAAGCAAGGCCGTTCGTACCGTCACTACACACAAAGTGACACTTTACCTTCTTGTGCTTGTTGAGGTTGGAGCAGTCGGCGAATGTCCTCGGACAGTGCGTGCAGCGGTAGGGCCGCTCGCCCGAGTGCACGCGCGAGTGTCGCAGCAGCGCCAGCCGCGCCGGGAACGTGCGCAAGCAAGGCCGTTCGTACCGTCACTACACACAAAGTGACACTTTACCTTCTTGTGCTTGTTGAGGTTGGAGCAGTCGGCGAATGTCCTCGGACAGTGCGTGCAGCGGTAGGGCCGCTCGCCCGAGTGCACGCGCGAGTGTCGCAGCAGCGCCAGCCGCGCCGGGAACGTGCGCAAGCAAGGCCGTTCGTACCGTCACTACACACAAAGTGACACTTTACCTTCTTGTGCTTGTTGAGGTTGGAGCAGTCGGCGAATGTCCTCGGACAGTGCGTGCAGCGGTAGGGCCGCTCGCCCGAGTGCACGCGCGAGTGTCGCAGCAGCGCCAGCCGCGCCGGGAACGTGCGCCCGCACGCCGCGCACCGGTGCTGCGCGCCCGCCTCCGGCCCCGCGCCCGCGCCCCGCCCCGCGCCCGCGTGCACCCTGAGTCATTACAACAACAGTTATCAAATGATGTTATGTTTTTAAAACTGGCCACTTTTAAAGAATACGATAAAAAAAATAAGTTAACATTTTGAAAATAGAACTTTTTGCTTATATTATTGTGTACTAATTTCATTCGTTTGTCATTTGTTTTACGATTTAGGAGCAAATTGAAACTGGTCTGTGTCACGCCAGTAGGAATTTAGCGCGAAATTTTTTTCCCACTGTGATTTTTTTTACTTTCCGTGTCATTTAAGTCAACAAGAATGTTATGACAGCCTTTCACAATGAAGCCCCTTTTAGGGCCGCTGCATATAACTGGTTTAATGAATTTAAACGTGGTCGCACCAATCTCAACGATGCTCTGCGTGAGGGACGGCCTTCTACGGCGATGACTGAAGATAACATCAGTGTTGTGCGGTGTATGACAGAGACTGATCCAAGAGTAACCTATTAGCAGATTCAGACAAACTTAGGCATCGGTTTGAGTCAAGTGCACAAAATTCTCCACAAACATTTAACCGTTAGGAAACTTTGTGCCCGATGGATACCTCATAATTTAACCGAAGCCCAAAAACTCATTCGTGTTAATTGGTGCCATGAAATGATACAAAGATTTAACGGAGGTGACTCAAAAACTGTGTTCGACATACTTACGGGTGACGAAAGTTGGATTTATTGCTATGATTCGGAAACCAAAAGACAATCTGCACAGTGGGCGTTTACTTCCAAGGAGTTTATTTATTTATCTATTAGGAAACTCAACAGCTTATTTATATGAGTACATGAGTAGTATGGCTATTACATTTGAATCTTAAGCTAATTACAGAGCTTCGCGACATTCATCTAGATTATTTCAAACAAAATAAAACTAAAAGTAAATAATGTAAAAACTAACAATGAATTATACTTGATTGGTTGGGTAGAACGACTAAAACTTGTGCAATGACACTTAGATACATTGAGTGTGATGTTATTCTGACAGTAGTACTGGTACAATGTATCAAGGTCCTGCTGAACAAGGTCACAGTCCACATCAGATTTAACACACAATATGTAAATCTTTGTGTCATCTGCATATAGTAGATGTTCCGCGTTGTTAAAACAATGACTAAATGTCATATAAGTAGGCACAGTAAAAAAGCGGTCCCAACAAAGATCCCTGAGGGACACCAGAAGGAACATTAACAAAATCCGATCTACAACCACCCACCGACAACCACAGCCTGAGATCGATTTGACAAATACGAAGTTATCCACTTGAGTAAGTCCATGTATTTCAAGTTTTAGTAGCTTTGCGAGCAGGATAACGTGATGCACGCGATCGAAAGCTTTTTCGAAATCTGTATAAATTACGTCAACCTGCCCACTCTGTTCCATATTAGTCAAACATAATTTGAAAACACTGCTAAATGTTGATCGTTTTTTATGAAACTGTGCTGATTTTGACCTTCTCAAAAACTTTAGCAAGCGTATTGAGGATCGATATAGGACGATAATCAACAAAATTTAAGAGAGGTCGAAGTGTAGGAAAAAAGATTCATTCTTCGGAAGGACCGGTCATTATGCGATATCAGATCAAAAGTCAGTTACTGCAGAGTGGAATACTAACAAATGTTTGCCACTTGTCTAGGAAAAGTTCTAACCTCGCAGTAGGATCCTCCTTCACTACAGCAACGCCTCCTCGCACACCGCCGGGTGAACGATGACTATTTGGCGTCGTCAGACGTGGTATTACTGGGTCACCCGCCATATAGCCCCGACCTCGCACCTTGCGATTTTTATTTATTCCCGAAAATAAAAGAAAAACTTCGAGAAAAACATTTTATGCACGCCAAGGAAACAGTGGCTGCGTTCAAGGCCATCGAAGAGACCCCTAAGGACGAGTGGGCAAAGTGCTTTTGCCGGTGGTTCTATCGAATGCAGCGATGTATTGATGTGAATGGAAACTAATTTGATAAGATATAATAAAAATAATAACTGATCTTCTTCGTTTCTAGTTTGCTCAGTTTTTGATTTTCTAAGAACTTTCAGTGTCACCTTCATATCATGAACCTAAATAATAACCTAGATAATGGGCTTAAACGTAAAAAATCGAAATGATTGTGTTTTACTCTTTTTTACATGTATGTACATACCTCTTCTGGTTATGCGATTGGTGGTCATGTTCTCGGCGATGTTCGTTGTAATGTCTCCTGGCATGCAGCCGGTGCTGGCTGGAGGTAGTAAACCGTCTGTTGCACTGTGAACACTGGAACGGTTTCTCTCCAGTGTGTATACGCATGTGCTCCGACAAGTTGCCTTTCTGACTGAAACTTTTGCCGCAACGGTTGCAGGAGTACGGCTTTTGACCTACGACATAACATAAGCAGCGGTGGCGCAGCGGTACGGGCCTCGCCTTAGAAAAATAAGGTCGTGGGTTCGAATCCTGGTCGTGCCCACATATCTTTGAGTGAATTGTTTTATCTCCGCTGCTCAATATCGTGAGGGAACCGGCATGTCGACATCCACCAACCCGTACTTGGCCAGCGTGTGTGGATTAAGGCCTAAACTCTCTCAACTCGTAAGATAGTTTAGAGAAGACCGTGCCCAGCAGTGGGACACTACTACTACTGAAACTAAGATTCTCTAAGTATATTCGAAACTGTTCCAATATTGGTATTTGTAGAAATTCAATGCTTATTAAAGCTAATTTAGGTCTCCTAGCCGTATTACGTATGGGACCTAAACGTAGCCGGCGTAAAGTGTAAGTATAAAAACCGTATTAAAACCTAATGCCTAATACTGAAAACCTAGTTAAAAACTAAAGACAGCAATAAAGAGAAAGAGAGGGAATGATTTGTACTGCCATTTTCGATTTGTTTCTTTACTGGAGCGGGTTATACCGGTTCACCCTGTATTACCATGACATATCATGTACTAAATTCTACGTGATTGTCACTGTATGCAATGGTATTGTGACGTTTTAACTTTCACAATATGCAATAGTATTGTGACGTTTTAATTTTTACTGGAGCGGGTTATACCGGTTCACCCTGTATTACCATGACATATCATGTCCTAAATTCTACGTGATTTTCACCGTATGCAATAGTATTGTGACGTTTTAACTTTCACAATATGCAATAGTATTGTGACGTTTTAATTTTTACTGGAGCGGGTTATACCAGTTCACCCTGTGTTACCATGACATATCATGTTCTAAATTCTACGTGATTTTCACCATAGGCAATAGTATTGTGACGTTTTAAAAAATCAATCAGAAAAAAGAAGAATAGCCCTTACAGAATAAAAATATTATTTTTCAATTTATTTCTTAGACAGCCCTAACAACCCTACCTTTTGAAGAGAACGCCATTTGTAATTAATTTCTCACATCTTCTATTAGGTCAAAGAGTTCAGAAAAGCAGCTGATTAGGGTTGCGCGACGCGAAATTTATGCACATCAATTATCGTCAAATATGATGCAAATTAATTTCTGACTCATACAGTCATTAGTAATGACCCGAAGAATGTCTGGTTTTAAGTACACAATGATTAAAATTAGTGATGTAGTAACAGTTAACTGACCGCTATGCCATCTCATGTGTAGAGTGAGGCTTGTCTTGTGCGCAAACTTCTGCTTACACAACTCGCACGAGAACTTCTTCACACCAGAGTGTAGCAGCTGGTGGTTCAGTAGGTTCGCTTTAGTTTTGAACGACGAGTTGCAGATCTGGAACAGAGTTGTGTCAAATACGATATTAAATATGACGTCACGCTTCGACAGAGTCTAGCTTGAGGTCCGCACGGGCATAGAGTGGGGACCGGCGATACACGAACTGTCCCCAGTTCTCTACAGACATCCGTGCGATCAACATCAGTCTAGGAACTGTCTTACCACTCGTATTACTTTAACATTTCGTAACAAATTAGTACTGTGATTAAGTTAACTTTGTTTGCTGTTCGTAACCACACCCACTCAATAAGTTTTCTGGCGAAGACTATCCCTCTGATGGGCCGATACCGATAAATATAATTATTGAAAAAAATACTAATGGGCAAGATGATTAAATTTTATTTATTGTCTTACCGACCACGCCACCGCCTCGTCAATTGAGAGTTTAAGCTTAAGAACTACATAGTATTAAGTTACCTTGCAATTATACGGTCGTATCTGCGAGTGCACGAGCTGGTGTCGTTGCAGCAGCTGTTTGTGTTTGAACGACTTGCCGCACTTGTTGCACACATACCGCTGTCCCGCGTGCTCCGCTTCCTTGTGGTATACAATTGATGATGGATGGTTCAGCACCTGACAATTGTAACATAACATAGAGTCACATCTAACCGCCACGCCATTGTAATCTTTATACATATTTTTTAATTTAATAAACACTGGCCAATGGCCTTATTCATAAAAATCTAATAAAACTCTTTAGTTAAAATGGACTTTGTCTCTTTCTTCTTCTTCTTCTTTTAATTATGGCCTTTGCAGAAATTATTCCGCAATTTTGCCAGTGTCAAGTTTAAATCTTAATATATATATTTCTTGTGTGCGTGTGTATGTGACTGAACTCCTCCTAAACGACTGGACCGATTTTGATGAAATTTTTTGTGTGTGTTCAAGGGGATCTGGAATGGTTTAGATTCACAATTTTGTCCGCTGGCAGTACGAAGTTCGCTGGGGCAGCTAGTAAGTATATAAGTTTTTAAAGATTAGTAGTAAAAAACTAAAAAACTGCGACGTTCTAAGACGCCATTTTTTTCTCTCCTGTCTCTTTCTTACTAGTAAAGATGTCAAGATGACAGACAAAGACAAACGAATTTTATACCTATTTTAGCTATAATGAGCTCAAAAGACGTTTACGAATACAGGGGTTATTCTTTATTTTAATGTCTTAATGCAAAAAACGAAGTAATAGCGCGCTCGTGCCACGGTATCAGCTGTGCGCTGGTTAGGGTCACTGACCGCTAATTTTACGTCGCGCGCTTTCGTTTATACTATTAAGTACATGCATAATTTGCTGATTTTATGTTGAATAAAATATATAAAAAATTAAAAACTTGAGAGGTGTCAAGGGACACCCGGATGGAACGAAGTTCCTTTCGATTAATTAGTGAAGGAATTGTAATAACGCGCGATAAGGAACTTCGTTCCAATAGAAATGTGTTGTATTAATAATACAGAACCACCAAATAACAAACATGTAACAAGTAAATGAAATGAGCTGACTGCATACAGGTGACACTGCAGCTAGCGCTCCTGTAAGCCAGACCCGACAGCCGCATACGCAATAACTGTGAGAGTTAAAAATCACGAAACATACTACACTATCTTAAATCCCTCATGAATTAAATTGCATCCATTTTCTAAACGAGAACACGAGTTGGAAAGTAACGTCATACCCAAAAACGCATGACATTCAAGAAAAAATTATCTGTTTTTATTTTTTAATATTTCAGGACATTAACTCACACGTTCAACTGGTCCCAAACTAAGCAGAAATTGTGTATAGAAACCAGATAACTAATGTTTTTTTTTGTAAATATAATAATACAAATGTCTGTCTCAGATGGGAATCAACCCATGACCTGCGGCGTGAATAATAAGTATCTTACCGACCACGCCACTGGCCCGTTGCTATGATTAATCTTGGAAGACACTGCAAAAAAACCTGCGATGGAGGTATTTGGCACTCACCTTCCCACAGAGATCGCATGCGTATCCACGCGCGTTGGCACGATTCTTTCGATGCGATACCTTGTGCAGTGTTAGCGAGCGCGGATATGCAAACTTCGCACCACAATCTGCGCACGTATAGGGCTTCTCACCCAAATGTGCGGCCTGTAACATTGACATACCAAAACTTAACTATATTAATAATATATTGGGACTTAACATACACTGCCATCTGACCA
The DNA here is from genome assembly GCA_936450015.1 of Meganola albula. Taxonomy (NCBI): domain Eukaryota; kingdom Metazoa; phylum Arthropoda; class Insecta; order Lepidoptera; family Nolidae; genus Meganola; species Meganola albula. The sequence continues at coordinate 2,750,775 of OW388144.1, read as the reverse complement.
CAAACTAAGCAGAGCTTATGCCATGGAAACCAGATAACTGGTAATATACTACTTAAAATACTTTCCTTTTGTAAGTACATACTTAAATATAGATAATTGCATCAAGACAAACAGACATGTTCATCACACAAATATCTGACTTGAACTGTCAAGTTGTGGAAATCGCTGCTGGCATCTATGTTTCCCGATAGCTATAATCTGCCTGTCTTCAAGTCACAAGTGGGTAATTTACTGGGTAATCACGTTCCATCGTAGACTGCAACTTTGCTTCACATCAGTCAAGTTGTGGTCAAACAGAAGCCTATTATTGGATAAAAAAGACCGGTGCCCAGCAGTGGGACACTAAGAAGGGTTGAAGTGAGGCAGTACTTACCCTATAGTGTAAGGATTTGCTCTGCTTATTACTGAATGTCTTGTCACAATGGTTACAGTTCAGTCTCGGTTTGCTTATAAGAGCATTTTCATCGTTCTCAACCTCATTGTTTGGTGGCGAAACACCTTGTGATGTGCCTGAAAAAAGTTACAAGAGTTAGTTCCATCGTAGACTAGATCATTGCTTAACATCAAGCACGATGTAGTCAAGCGCCAGCCTATCGCAGAATAAAAAAAAGTAAAGCCTTATAAATCGGCGAAAAGTGGGCAATATACACCCCTTCACAACCTATATTTTCAACAATTTTCAAAAAGAAGTAAGTTCTCAATTCAAATAATTATTTTTATTTTATGTACCTATATTACGCGAAAATTCCGCCAATTATAGGTCGATTTTGATAATTCTTTTTTGTTTTCAACGGTATCCTTTCCAGGTGGTCTTGTTTAAAGCCACCGGGTCCACCAGCTACACTAACTGCACGCTAGCGGCCTTAGTGTGAGTACAGCTTTATAATTTAAACCAAAATTGTTGGTTAAGAGACAAAGAGATGTAATTTAGGTAAGTCCCACTTAGGTTTATTACCCTCTGAGTCTAAAATACCCTCTAGGGGTTGTTATCGAACATATTGAGAACCAATAGGCTACAGGTTAGGAAGGTGTAAGGTGTAACATTCGTAAGATAACTTACTCTCAACAATCACTTCACGATTAGGACTGGCAGGTACTTCCACAGCATCAGAAGTCTCCACATTAACAGTTTCCTGGGGTTTAGTCGGAGTGCTCAAGTCGGGAAGTGATTCTGGTACTGTTACGTTGCTATCTACTTTTTCAGTCTCTACTATTTCTAGTTTATCCAAAAATGGACCGTTTGATTCATCTTTTATTACTGTTATTTCTTGATCCTAAAAATAAAATTATCTTTATGAAGTCCAATTAGCATACTCTATTCTACTATTTTAACCTCTATCAAAAAAATGGTGTGTTATAAGATTGACATATTGTGTACCGTGTCACCGACAAAACACCGCATAGCTGGGGCCCCGCGCTCGCTTAACTTATGTCGTGCCTACATATCATCCGACCACAAGCTAATTTCGATTGGTTTGTTCAAGGGCAAGAACTCTGTTAGTCTTTCACGCAAAATCATGCAAATTCAATTTATACATATTACTTAAATTACTAATATCTATTATTAAATACATAATATCTATTATTTTATACCAATAAGAACCACGTCTTTGAATGAAGTGGTGTCTAGCAGGTCTAAGAACCAATCATTTGAGGACATATGACATCCACCAACCCGCACATAGCCAGTGAGTGTGGATTAAGGCCTAAAATCTTACAACTCGTGGGACAGTAGAGAGAAGATCCTTACCCAGGAGTGGGACACTAAAAAGGGATTAAGTGAAGTAGGTATCTAGACTTCAATATAAATATATTATTTTATGGTGATTTAATAAACTAAACAAACCTCAACACATTCGCTATCCTTTATAAATGGTATTACATTTTGTCCTGAGTGTCCGACTTGTTTCTGATGGCTGTTGCACTCCAGAAGCGTGTGGAATACAGCCGAACATTCACTACATTGATACGACACTGGGCCATGTTGAGCTACGTGACTCATGTAGCGACCGGCGCACGAGAACTCCTTGCCACAAATCGCGCATTGCTTATGGATTGGACGCATAGGACCTTTAAAATAATATAGTGGGATATTAACACACACGGCCATCTGATCCCAAACTAAGTAGAGCTTGTACTATGGATACCAGATACTAATACTACTGTAATAAATACTAATACTATGTAATACTTTTGTAAATACATAGGTACTTAAATATAGATAATTACACCCAGACTCAAGATAAATAGACGTTTCATCACACAAATCTCTGACTTGTGTGGGAATCGAACCCACGACTTGCGGCGTGAAAAGCAAGTATCTTACTGACCACTCCACCGGCCCGTCTTTATAGAACAAATATTTTTTAATGATAATAATAATAATATTATCCCGTTTTTCCGGACTGGTAGTAGTAAGTTTGAACTAATATTTCATATATAGGATTTCCCTCAGTTCAGTGTGTCATGTGCCATAAGCCTCCTCCAAATGTTGTGTTGAACTCTATCGGACACACACATTCATCTAATGATTGTATTCGACAAGAGCAATATTAAAATTTAACAAGTTTAAACATGGATATACAGCAAGGACTACAACTATAATAATAACAATAAATATCTAACAATATCTTATACTATTGTAGGTCTAAAGTTAAATTATTAGTGGACAAAACTTTGTTTTATAATCATCATAGGTACTATGCGTTTCAAATAAGAATAGGACTGGACTCGCGGCTAACTTCATACCAAAAACCAAGCAAAAGTAGCACCAGCACAAAATATCAAACCACAGACATAATATTATTTTGAAATGTATGGAAAACTGATTTATTTAAAAACTTTACCTAAGAATGTAGTAACAAGGTAGCTACTTACCTAAGTAAATTTACGCGGTAGGATATCACAAATTCTTTTACACGCATAAAAACACACGTTTAGACTTAAAGCACCGCTTTTTGTCGCCGGAAGTTAATAAAATATGTTTGTACCTAAATATTCTACTCCTAATGTCCAATTTTAGTCGAACGGCAGTAAGATATACGCATTTTTATTTTATTTTCAACTAGATGTGATTATTATATAGAAGAAACATTTTTGATCACTGCACTAAAAAATGTGAAGTTGTTGCGCATTCTGGTCCAAGATGGCGGATTTCCAATCCTATTCTCATTTGAAATGCATAGTAACCTGCAATTTTTTTTTATAAGTGACTAACAAATTCTCTACTGCCATGATTAAGACCGACTTACAAAACGACTAACAAAATATATATAAGGTAATATAAATAATTTGTCTACACTTTGAATAAGCCCAGATATAAATTGTTGTTCAGATATAAGTTTTGTCTTTTACCTTTTGGTCTGCCACGACCCTTTCCCTTAACAACTACAACAAGTTCTCCAGACTCCTCCATGTGTCCGATCACCTCTGGTTCTTTTGTATGAGTTTTGATCAGCACTTCTGGGTCAGGCTTGACTTCATGCTCACTTTCCTCACCATCTATGACTCCTTCCTCCAAGAATATTCTTTCCAGCTCCTTGCCCTATAAATACACCATGAAAATCCATCGACATCATCACAGTCATTTCGCCCGTTAGCTGGTTTTTTTTTTGCTACATTTTGTTCCTAATCCTATGTGACCACATAGGATTAGGAAAAAAATGTAGTCACACACAAAATATAATAGTATATGTAAATGTTTTGATACAGAAAACATATAATAACATGACTTTATACAAACATATGCAACAATGCTGAAAAAGTGAAAATATAGCGAAAACGTCGGTTTACGACTGTATTTAACCAGTGATATAGTTCGCGACCACTATTTTAAGAAAATTATGCCATCAAAATGAAAACTCAATGATTGCACAATTGAACATCTAACTGTAAAACACAATAAAATAATATTCCAGAACATTAACGCACATGGTTATCTGGTCCCAAGCTTAGCAGAGCTTGTGTTATGGAAACCAGATAACTGGTATATACTATACTATTACTTATTATGTAATAAAACCATCCTTAAAGCGCGCACTGTGTTATTTTTTTCAACTTAAGGTACTTCTACTCGTCCCTGAATCAAGACCTGCACTGATCAATTTTTTTTCGGCTCTGGGGTTAACCCATTTGTTTTAAACTGTGTAAAATCTTATTTTGTTACGCTACTTCTTCAAATACTATTATCTTGATTTAAAGAAACTTATTCTGTCAAAGGATTTATGGATAGGTACTGTCAAGTAAGTATCAAGTATGTAGGTATAAGTCCAGATCAGTTTAAAGATTCCTGTTTATTGGAGTGGAGTAAGGCTGCAGACTGAGGAACATTAACTAATAAGGTTGCACAAAATCTCACAGACTTTTGTGTAAGACTCAGAGATTTTGTGTTATCCTATAGGCTATTATTTCTCCATTTCTCTGCTCTGCAGACTCGCTTCGCTTTAATGGACAGCCTAATCCTATTAAGCAATGACCTTTCTTTGTAAGTTTTTTAAAGACCATGGAGGCAGTTATTATCTTATTGATTAAAATTTAAATAAAAAATTAGTAAATTTGAATGATTTCTACCTGCACTGCTTCTTTAAACCTAGTCGGTGTTTTACGTCGTCTTTTTCCATTACTCGGCTCATACTTGTATTTTTCGTCATCTTTGGTTTTCTTAGCTGATTTCAACTGTTGTTCCTTAGCTGCTGCCTCTTGAGCCAACTGTTCAGGAGTTTTGTGTTTCTTTGGAGGCCTGCCTCGCTTACGTTTAGGTTTCTCAAGACCTGCCACTTGCAGCGTGATTGGATGGTCATCTTGGTAAATGCCATCACTTGTGTCAACTAGAATTTAAATTGTTAGAAATAAATAAATCCTATGAAATATATTGGAACAGTATTTCAAAAGAAATGTAATGTGTACAGCAATAATTGAAGACCATGTTGAATGCTTATTGCAAATTGCATCTATATTGTGTAACAAAATAAATGGTTTAAATGGAAATTGGTCCCAAGCAATATTGCAACTTACCATCATAAACAATTTTTTCAGTGACCACTTCTTCTTCAGAAACAGGGTTAATGGTTTTCTTATACTCCTTCTCTCTATTATATAGCTCTCGAATCACTTTCTACAGTTAAAAAATAATGAAAATAGCAAAAGTAAATAAGTTTAGTTAGTGCAAATGCACTTAAAATAAACCAACCTGGCCATTGATGATTAGAGTTAGGAATTCTACGGTTGCATCCAATTGAATTGTGCAACCTGGGCAAATAGTCCGTGGCAGCTGGCCATCATCACTGACCTAAACAATAGAGAAGCAGAAATTATTATCTAGTGGTATGTAATCCTCTAATTATCAAATCGTGGCGCCAGTCCACAAAAGTTGGCGATAAGATATAAAAGTTAAAATAATTAACCTATAGTTCTAGGAAGAAGCGACATTAATTTTATTTTGCATTAACTGTTAAATCAAAACTATATTCTGAATTTAGTTGTCACTTATTTACGTATCGCAGTTAAAAAGGAATGAATATGTTAAATCAGAAGTCCGCCATGTTATTTTTCATAGGAGTCAATACAAATTACAATAAGAAGTAATTTACCTTTATGGGCAAGTACGTATTAACAACTTCACCTAAACTTTGATTATTTTCTTCAGATATATATAACAATGTCCCATTATCATTCTCTTCTCCACATAATCTACAAACGGTAGAGTTATAAAGAAATACATCCATCTTTTTGTAGGAAAAAATAAAGCGCCATCTGCTTCCTGTATTGAATAATCTGAATTGACACTGACGTTTTGGGAATGACATTTTAGTGTCGTCACTCGTCATAATAAAAAATGTTTGAACGTTTGTTTGCTTCAATCGGTTTTGCAGTGGCATTGAAGTAATTGTGTGCAAAATTTGCACACAATTACTTCAATTAGAAACAAAAATGACGGTTTAATTAATGCGTGCCCCTGTCGATCCTGCCTGTCTGGTTATCAGAGTAGCAGTGGTGATTATGGTGGTGGGATTAGTCTCATCTTCGAATATTCAGATTTAAGTCTGCCTAGCGAGGCGATTATGGGCAAATCCTTTAAAACATGTTAAACTAGAGTGGACCACGGCCCCCAGTTCCCGGTCGCTCTGCTATTCCTGATCACGGCGGTGGTCACGGTAACGAGGGGAACAGGGGGAGCTAAGAATCCCCGGGTTACGGCAGGCCGCTAAAACCAACTGACCTCGACGACGTATAATGGACGCACGTTATGGATGGATGGGCACCTGGCGCTACTAGAATCGGAACTCAAAAGGATAATGTGGCACGTCCTCAGGTAATGTGAAGTCTGAAGACAGGGGAGGACACCTTAAAACTTTAATTAGGTCACCTGATGTACTTATATATATAAATCGTATAAATCGTAAAAAAGTTGTGCTACATGGACTACCTGAACACTATAAAGAACCCAACTATGAACTCTACGATAAATTAATTGAAATATTTTATGAAATCACTAACACAGACTTAACCGGTTACATCGAAGAAGTATATAGAGTAGGAAGAACTGGAATTAAAAATCGACCTATTGTCATAGAATTCATCAGCAAGAGAATGGCATCGTACATTATAAACAACAAAAATTACTTTGAGGGGACTGGACTGTACATTTCAGAATTTCTAGATTCAAGTCTAAGAAAGGAAAGAGCTCTACTACGAGAGAGAATGATACAAGCCAGAAAAAATGGATATCATGCCATAATAAGAAAAAACCAGCTCTACATAAATGGAAAATACATTAATATAAAGGAAGAGAACAAAAAAAATGAACTATCCAACACACAGAGTCGAAACAAAGAAAATTTAGAAACTATAAATTTAGACGATTACCAAAATACTTCATTACAAGAACCAATAGCAAAACATACTTTTCGAAAACACAGACCTACCCTTTAAAATACTATTCCAGAATATCCAAAGTCTAAATAACAAACAAGATTTACTTGAATCCTTTCTTAGTGAAAATTCTGCATATGAAGTATTAGGAATTTCTGAGACTTGGCTCACTCAAGATAAGCTAGATCTGATACAATTTAGCGGATACAAAATAGCATCATCCTACTGCCGGGACACCCGTACAGGTGGCGGTGTATGCATAATAATTAAAGAACACATAAACTGCAATAATCTGAGAGATATCACAAACATGTCTATAGAGTACGTTGTGGAGTTATGCGCTGTTGAACTCCCAGATGAAAACTTATTGATATTAACTGTATATTGGAATAGAAGAGAGGAAGAAGTATTCTATCAGCAATTAGGTAAATTATTAAATTATATTAATAAAAAATACTCGAAACTTAATATAATTATAGGAGGCGATTTCAATATTGATTTATTTTCGGATAACTTAAAATCTAAACTTTTTCTAAACCTGATGCAAGAACATAGATTTACACAGCATATCAACGCATCAACACGAATCACACCAACCACCTCTACATGCCTCGATCTTATATTTACCAATTTCTACCACAAAAACTTGTACACTTCAGTAACAGACTTGGGGTTCTCCGACCACTGTTGCACTATTATTCATCTAAATTTACCTCAAAAACCAACAATAACAACATGGACCACCAAAAAAAGATTTTTTACTAAAATAAACATAGACAAATTTAAATCTAATCTACAATTAATTAAATGGAGCGAAATAATTACACCTGAAAAAAATGTTAACCAAAACTACACAGCTTTTAATAATACATTAGTACAAATTTTAAATCAAACCATACCTTTACGAAAAATTAAATTAAAACAAATATTTAAAAAGTATTGGCTAACTGTTGGTATAAAAAAATCTTGCAAACATAAGAGGCTACTAAAGATATTTACTAGTAGGTCAAATAACTCGACTCTAACCCAATACTACAAGAAATATGAAAGTGTCTTGAAAAAAACTATAAATACTTCAAAAAGGCTACACTATAAGAATAAAATGATGAAATCAAATAATAAAGTTAAGACAATGTGGAGCATAATTAATGAGCGGACTAATAAAAAAATTAAAAATGACAAATGTAACATTACTCTTAAGACGAACAATGGTGAAACTTCTGAACCTAAAGAAGTTGCCAATATTTTAAATGACTTTTTTGCGTCTATAGGAGAAACCAACTTAAACCCACCTAAAAGTGTATATACGTCTTCTCAGAGAGAAAACTCTATCTTCCTTAAACCAATGGATCCCTATGAAGTTAATAAAATTATAAAAGATTTGAAAAATAAGAACAGCCATGGAGTGGACGAACTTCCTCCATCACTGATAAAAAATTGTGCAGAAGAATTGACATTGCCTTTTTACTTAATAATCAATCAATCATTTGAAGAAGGCGTTTTCCCTAATCTACTAAAAAAATCAATAATAAAACCCATTCACAAAAAAAGCTCCAAACTTGACCCAAACAATTACCGACCAATCGCCTTACTGCCAACAGCCTCTAAAATAATTGAAAAAGCAATGTTTAAAAGAGTTATCAGTTTCTGTGAAAAATATAACATATTTAACGATGCACAAAACGGTTTTAGAAGTAACCGATCAACAATATTAGCCGTATATAAGTTTATGCAAGAGGCTCTCAAAATTATTAATTGTAAAAAATATGCATTAGGCTTATTATTAGATATGACGAAGGCTTATGACAGAGTACAATTTGACATATTATTAAATAAATTATATAGTATAGGTATACGAGGAAAATGTCATGAATGGTTTGAATCTTATTTGAATCAGCGAGAACAACATGTAGAATTTGAATCTTACAATCACAAAACAAATGAGATTGAACTTATTAAGTCAGACACTAAATTTATAAACGCCTCAATACCACAAGGCAGCGTATTAGGATGTTTCCTATTCCTTGTGTATATTAACGATCTTCCAAATTACATAAAAGAACCATCTATCTTATTCGCAGATGACATTTCAATAATAATTCCATGCGACAATAACATTAATTTAAATGACAAATTACAATTACTACTTGACGACACAACAAACTGGATGACATCACACAACTTAGAAATTAACTTCAATAAAACAAAAATAATTACATTTTACCCACGACAAAAGACACCATTAAATGTAAACTTTAGTTACAATAATATTCCGATAGAAGTTGTCAATCAAGCTACATTATTAGGTGTTGAAATAGACTCATATATAAATTGGAAATCGCATATAGATAAAATAAGAGCAAAATTATCTAAATTTTCATATGCCTTACGCGTAATTAAAAAAACCACAGACATGAAAACAGCACTAGTCACATACTATGCGTATGCTTATGCATGGCTGAGGTATGGCATCATCTTATGGGGTAACAGTACTGATGCACCTACATTATTTATATTACAGAAAAAATTAATTAGAATATTAACAAACATAGACCAGGAAGAAAGTTGTAGACACCACTTCCAAGAGTTACAAATTCTTACTTTACCCAGCATTTACATTTTAGAGCTTTGTAAATTCGTGCGTGAACATCCGGACCTATACAGTAAAAGAGGTGATACTCAAACAAGGTACACACTGCGCCACAAAAATAGACTTAACTTCCCAACTTCACGACTTAAAATGTATTCGTCTAGTACCCTAGTCATGTCAATAAAAATATATAATAAGCTACCTGAGGATCTCAAAAATGATACCAAATTTATTAGCTTTAAGCATAAATTAAAAAACTTTCTTATAAGCAAGTCATATTATAGCATAAATGAGTATTTTGACGATAAATATATTTAAAGCAACATAAAAATAACTTGACATGCAATATGTTAGTTAATATAATATACATAATTTAATAAAAATACCATGACATACAATATAAAATTAATTAATACACTAATACATTTATTTAATAAATATATCTTGACATGAAAAAATAACATTAGTTAATATAATAAAACATATCTAATAAAAATATCTTGACATGCAATATAAAATTAGTTAATATAATAATACATAATTTAATAAATTCATCTAGACATGCAATATAAAATTGGTTAATATATTAATAGATAATTCAATTTATGATTTAATTAATTTTATTCTAATTTAATAAATCTAATAAGTAACTACATATAAAGTACACACTATCTATCTACTCATACAAACAATCTTGCATAAGGAAATTAACTACAGAACTAATTATTATTATTATTATTTTATGCGACCTTCCTCCTCTCTTCTGCATATTGCTGTGCCCGACAGGGTTCACAATTGATACTAAAATTGTTATACCGAACACCTTATTTAATTAACATTGTGGAACGCAATAAAGTATTGAGTATTGAGTATTGAGTATTGAGTACTTTCAACAGGGAGATCAACTATCCCAAGAAAGATGGTGTAGGATTCCTGATACTTAAAGCCCTCCGTGACGATGTTGTAGAAGTTTCAAGTGTGTCGAGCAGTGTGGCGTATCTTATTATCAAGTCCACTAAAAGGTATAGTCTCAAGGTGGTGCAAATATACGCACCGACCTCATCACACTCTGATGAAGTCGTGGATGATATGTATGATGACAACCAAGGCCTTGCACTCCACCACAAAGGCCTACTACGTTGTCATGGGAGACTTCAACGCCAAAGTGGGAATACAGAGTCGCAGCAAATCGATAGTCCCATAGATTCGGCAGATGAAACCAAGGGGGGCATAAGCTTGTCAATTTCCTTGAAAAAGAGGGGGCTGTCCTTGATGAACTCCTTCAAGAAACAGTCCTAGCGGAAGTGGACATAGCGAAGCACCGACATTATGGTACAAAACGAGATCGACTTCATTTTGACGGATAAGATGCATATATTCAGAGATGTCTTAAGTGATTAACAGGTTTAATACCAGAAGTGATCACCGACTTGTCCAAAGCTCTATGAATATAAATTTTCAGCTTACACGGGCCCGTCTGATAAAGGCCATGGTCCGACCTAATATGTTCAAAGCCATAATAGGATCAGAAAACGTTTAAAAAAAAATTGAATAACCGGTTTGTAGCCGTGAAAACCTCAAGCGCTGTTGATATAGACCGCCCTCGAAAGCGTAAGTGGAATCCTCAGGGAGGAAGGTGTGATACTTTGTAGCATTCAGCATAAGGGCAGGAACTCAAAACTTTTGAAGGCTAGTCTGGGTCTTATGGAAGAGCAACACTCACAGCAAATATTCACTCTATCACTGTCACGCGCACACACTAGGTGGAGTGACGATCTTTGCAAGGTGGCTGGTAAATGCTGCTGGGTGAGATTAGCCACGGATCGTGCTCAGTAACGTGCTTTAAGAGAGGCCTAAGTCCAACAGTTGGCTAGGATAGGCTGATGATGATGATGATGATGTCACAAGAAAGTACCGACGCACTTAACTACTTGTGCCAAGTGTATTGATGTTCTTCGAAATCGATACAAATCAATTTCTTTTATATATTATTTTTTGTATTATAACAAATATTTTTAACAATATGGGCATTAACTGCTTGGCCTTTAGCTCGACGGTAATTATTATATAATCTGTGGTGTGCTATTCTGAGATTGACAGAGTGACAGGCAGGCAAATTTTTCAATGTTGGCAACCATACTTTTTTTTCTTTTCAAGGCCCTTTCCGGTTTAGTTCTTGGGGCAAGAAGCCGTTGTTTCGGTTTTTATTATTTTTAATCGCCTCCAATCCAACAAAATGAGGATCTATAAAGATATTATTACTGGTAATTAAGTTTCGTGGATTTTTGCTGATAAGTTTTTCATTATATTTATTTTATAGTGTAATTTTGCTATCAGTGATCAGTGATTTTGACATTTCATCTGGAAGCGATGTGAAATTCGTTGATGTTGATTTTTGCAATATTGGTGCCACATCGACAAGAAAGAAGCTGAAACTATTATGAATTAACATAAAAACATGTATTTATTTCAGGTGATGAGATGTTCTCAGACACATACAAAATGAAACTGGTCGACGAAGTAATTTACGAAGTCACCGGCAAACTTGTATCGAGATCGCAGGGCGATATTAAAATCGAGGGATTCAATCCTTCTGCTGAGGAGGCTGATGAAGGCACAGATGAAAATGTCGAAAGCGGTGTTGACATAGTTCTAAATCACAGGCTGGTGGAAACATACGCTTTCGGTGACAAGAAATCCTACACATTATATCTTAAAGACTACATGAAAAAGTGAGTGTGAATTGAAACAGTGCAAAATATTGGCATAAAAGTGCAACTTGCATATTAAGTCGTCGTGTTTAAGTGGCTTTCATGCAAGAGTGTTGATGAGTCATTAATTTTAACCGAGTTCGAATTAAGTTAGATTAGATGCGACAGCTGTGTCATTGAATCGGTTCAAGGTGTAATATTAGTCAATGACCTTTCGAGTGCTGTGTAGCAGGGTGTTATTAACAGACATGGAATCTGGCAGTCATTACAGGCCTGCACTGAAGTGATGTAACGGGCTCCTTTTTAAATTGTATTGTAACAATGAGCTACTATGGATTGGCTTTGTTATATGAAAATACTATATTACGTATTTAAATAACAGAAAATTGTATTACATAGATTAAAAATAGAAAATTCTATGACTTCAATCTAAACCCTGAGTGACTGGTTGTTGATTCCAAGTTTTGGTCATTTTGCACCCAAATGTACCCGTAATAGTTAAATGTAAAACTATATTGTATGTTGTGCAAATTAGTTGGTCAACAAGGGTTTCTTTTGTATGCATAGATATGCTGGTGCTTGACCACAACTTGCCTGATGTTAAGCAATTTATTCTATGATGGGACGTGCTAGCCCTGTATACCTATTCACTCGTGATTACTAATGATTTTCGGTAAGATGGTGGCTGTGGAATGAGCATCCATGTGTTAGAAACCTTTAACGAGCAACAGTTCTGATCCATCCTCTGCATGGTCCAGACAGGGAAGAGAGTGCTCATCAGATTTCATCAATAAACTAGATTTTGTGCCTATTCAAGTTTTCCAGAGGATTAATACAACTGTACCTGTGCTAATTCTGTCTATCTAGGTTAAATTAGTTTTAAGCCATCAATGCATCATCTAATACCACTGGTTGATGTTCAATATCAGCCTATGGAGCTATTGATGCGATATCATCAAACTTCAGTGAAAAAACATTCATTCTCATAGTGTTTGTTCATGAAAGGGAGATGACAATTCTTATGTATAACTAACTCTCAAGATACATCATAATGTTAAAAGTTGTGTCTGACATTGTTTTTTTCTGCAATTTCAGGTTAGTAGCCAAATTGGAAGAGAATGCACCTGACCAGGTTGACATCTTCAAGACCAACATGAACAAAGTAATGAAGGACATCCTCGGTAGGTTTAAGGAACTGCAATTCTTTACTGGCGAGTCAATGGACTGTGATGGCATGGTCGCCATGATGGAGTACAGAGATGTTGATGGCACACAAATCCCAGTCATGATGTTCTTCAAACATGGTCTCGAAGAAGAGAAGTTTTAAGTGTATCAGTGACATTACTCATTATATTCCACACAGGCGCCTAATTCATATCTTTTTTATTTATTTACAAAATCATGTCAATCTGTGCATCGGCTGAAAATCGGCTTCTCCCATCACAAGGCTGAACAATTTTGTAATGTTAATAATTAAATGTTGCAAACTGTAATAAAATGAATGAACAACTATACAGTGATTTTATTAATTTTAAGGGCTTACCAATGGTTGGCCTAGTAGGTGGGGATGTTTACTTTCTAGCATTTAACATGGGAGCTGTTATGCAACTGTTAGTACTTACTAAATTTTTTCTGCCAGTCTTTTGGGGAAGGGTAGGTAAGCATGGAGATACAGCACACATGTAAAAGTTGCCAATGCACACGTAAATAAAAGCTATTTATAAACAAATTATGAACAGTTTATGCCATAAACTGTTCATAATTTGATGCATGATTTGGTAAAGTAAAGGTAAGTTTGGTATGTATGCATAAAGTTTATGCATACATACCGTTCATGCACCTCTGTAAAGGAACGCACGCTATACCAGTCCTGTGTAGACTTCTAAGGTTTCTAAAAATACCACTGTTGAAAACCGTGAAAGATTCTTTTCATAAGATTTTGTATAGAGATTTCTTATGAAGGCGATAGATGGCAGTTCTTTAAATAAATGTTTTGGTGGGTATTTCAAAAATTCAAAGAGGAATTAATTATTGCATGTATTCACATTGGCATGACGTATTATTAGAAGTCATCTGTGGAAGACTTGAACTGTCGATGGTATCGTAGGGCTCAATGTCTTCGTAAATGTTCTCGTAGCAACGAAGACCGTTCAGTATGCGCGGGGGGTGCTGGAACCTCTCGTCTGGAAGAACGTTGGGCTCAGGTGCCGGGACTGGACCGTGAAACGTTTCTACATGAGGATGCCAGGGATCGCTGTTCATGTAGAACATGTTAGGAAACTCGTACAACTCCGCACTCCCGTCTAGTGTACACTCTTCGAAGTTAATATGTCTCTTATTTTGCCTATACTTGCAGGCAATTAATACTGTGGTCCCAATTAGAATACCACAAACTACCCCACCGATAACGTACATACTGATTTGTAACAGCAGCCGGTTTTCTTTTCCATAATCTTTGCTTGCTGGTTGTAATATAGTGACCGGGGCTTTATAATTAACTGGCGTAGTTAAATTTTTTACTACAGAAATACCTCTAAAGGCAAATTCGCTGATGTTGTTAAAATTTAAGCTGTTCAGGTCTAGTACAGTCAATCTATCTAAACCGGCAAAAGCGTCTTCTGGTATGTATGAAAAAGCGTTTCTGCCAATATGCAATTCGACAAGGTTTCTCAGAGGACTAAGAGAAGTTGTAGGTACTGAACTGAGCTGGTTATCGTCCAGATATAATGTTCTCAAGGCTGATAAGCCTCCGAAGGCTCTCGGCTCAATTTTGGATATTCTGTTTTGTCCCAAATTTAACTCTTCTAGTTTTGACAGAATTGCAAACGTTCCCTCTGTGAGCTCTTCCAAGAAATTCTGTTTTAAATTCAATACTATAAGGGAGTCTAGTCCTTGGAACGAAGTGTTGTTCAAAGAGGATATCTTGTTTTGATTAAGGTGTAGTTCTTGAAGTTTATACTGATATGCAAAAATTCTTGGTGGAACGTTTGTGAGATTATTCTGGGACAAGTCTAAATATTGAAGTTCCGTATAAAACTGGATTGAGTTGTCAATAACTTTAATCTTATTGTCTCTAATAATGAGTCGTTTGATGATAGGGTTGAGAGTGATAGGCAGGACATCGAGGCTGGTCTGTTGGCATACCACGGCCAGAGTGTCATCGTTACAGTAGCAGCCAGTCGGGCAGTTAGTCGTACCGCCGCAAAATGCCAATAGTACTAACAATAGGAATATCTGTAATAGGCGAAATACGCAAGTTTAGGAGTAAGTAGGTAAGCAAGAATTTAATAGGCAGGCCCTTTTTGTTTTACATAATTTACTAGAATTTAATTAGGTTTAAGCTATCAATTGTTTATTATTAACATTTATGATTTAATAAGTAGATACCTAGGCCTCCCCCAACATTCTACCCTGTCTTCGACTTGACGCATCTAATTAGGTAGATACTGCCTGCTGCCAAGTCCCAAGTAATTTATTTACCTACCTAAATGACATTTGAATAAGTATAGCAGAGTATAAAAGCTTTAAATTGATAAATTTACTCTAATTTGTTCTAGGTAATGATAATAATAAATAATACTTACAAGTAGAATAAAACTCATGTTGTAGATGTTTCAATTCAACAAACAAAACATTGTTATAGCTGAGTAACACAATAGCATCCACAAGACCACATACACAAGATCATTACTGTACCTAGATACAAGTAAATAAACTTGGTTATAAATTGTTTTTTTTTTAACTAAGCATTGAAGTATCTAGCTGATACCTACTTATGTAACTGCCTCCTTTAACCTTTGACACGTCGTTGATAAGAATTCATTATTTCTCTGCTACATAAGTGCCTACCTACGTAGTTGGAGCGAATTTTTTTAAGTAACTTACAGTAGAGCAAATTGGCAGAAATCGTCAAGCGCCCGTGTATGTGAGATGTTGTGGTCAGTTGTAGAACCTGTAGTGCACGGCCTTCATACCTTTGGCTTACCCACCATTGATGTTGAGTGACATTAAAGACATATCTCGTCTAACCCTACCAAAATTGGTAGGCCATTGTATGTAGGTATAAATTTTTTTTCACCAGTGTAGGTAATCAACGGTACCTAATAAGGAAATAAAAAAAAATTATGGAAGACTAGCTTTCTGCCGCGGCTACGCCCGCGTGAACTACATATCATGCCCAGCAGTGGGATAAAAACTAGCCTATAGCCTTCTTCAACAAATGGGCTATCTACAGTGCAAGAATTTTTCAAGTCAGCCCAGTAGTTTCTGAGACGCGCTAGCGTTCAAACAAAGAAACAAACTCTTCAGCTTTATAATATTATTATAGATTGATTTATTTAATTTAGATATGATAATAATTATGTAGTACCTAGTTCTAGGCTAGTTAGAATGGTTGGTCAGATACTTGCCTTGGTATACTTGGATTCAATTACCATCCATTATATTCATCTGCATTGTTGGGCAGTAGGCACTATCTTAGAGTCAAAAATGTTTCAGCCTCTCGTACTTGACCAGCGTGTGTGGATTACCACACACGCTGGCCAAGTGTGAGTTAGTGCGAGTTACACACAGACTACTAAGGAGTTACATGTCGCTTGTGCCGCATGCCGGTTTCTCTACATGTTGTTTGAACACCCTCCCCTCTTATTTTTCTGAAGGTGGCGTAAATGACTTCGACACAAGTCTATGACTAAGTACCTAGTGATTTACGCATCTACACCATATTATAAAACATTGCTTTACACATTATATCGTATATAACTTTTTTGTTCCGATAAAGGTTTTTTTTTGGTTATCCTCATAGATTTAGGATGTATGCTAGATCTATGGTTATCATTTATTGATATTGAGCAGAGGCATCAGTTTTTTACTACTAATCTTTAAAAGTTTGTATATTTATTTAAACTTGACATTGGCAAAATTGCGGAACAATTTCTGCAGAGGCCATAATTAAAAGAAGAAGAAGAAGAAGATAAAACTATTCACTTTAGTTATATACTTATCTATATAGCAAAGCTGAGACAGGTGTTGTTGTGTCACCGCCAATACCGTAGTAGATTCATACTAAGTATATATTTTCTGTGATTTATAGGTGTCTAAAAATAAAAGAACACATTTAAGGTATATTATATTTATCGAGTTTGTATGTAGGTAATAACTACAATAAAGTACAGAAATGATCGATGATTCTCTATTACAATGTCGTGAGTACTCAAATCACAATTTTCTCATATGTATTCATTATTTTGTATACTTTTTAAGGTTAAAACACACTAACAAAGCGGCACCACCACACCTCTTAACTCCTGCTCTGATTGGCTCAATCGCACCTCTAGAGCTTAGCACGAATCAGCGTTCGAGTTGAGAGGCCTGGTGACCCCGACCGGTTAACTTTGTGCTAACCTGTAGGCGTAACTAGGCACTAAATGATGCCTTATTCTAAGTCTTTAGTTTCTCCATATTTACAAGAACTGAAGAACATCAAAAGTCGTAAGATAGTCTGATTGAAAGAAGTTGGCGCCTGACAACAAATGCACTTATTGATATTGCTTTGATTTGGATTCGTAAAAGACTAATGTGTTATTTCAGGTCAGACTTCAACTTCTTTCATTCGAACTTTACATGTATGTGAAAGAAGGTCCTTCCGTAATCCAAAAAGAAAAAAGATCAAATATATAGTAAAATACTTTTATAAAGATTTATACCAACAATCAGTCACTTACATATACAAGGTGTTAATAAATTAAGTTTTAAAGTGCAATCATTTTTATTGAGCGTATATTATGAAATAGGTAAGCTTTCTACGAACCAGACAGCGCGTGCGCCATCGCATTACGTTTAGATATTTATTATTAACTGTACGCAGAAGAATTTAGTAAATTACTTTTTCCATAGTCGAAAATTAAAAATCGCTCAATTTTTTTTCTTGTTTATTTTCTTCTATAATGTTTATTTTTCTATACCAAGTACCATAGTACAGTTTGACAGGGCAATTACTTAACACCTTATATAAGTCTACTGAAAAAGTCGATTCCCAAAACATTGAGTTATCCGGCAATGTTCTAAGCTGAGTAGAGGTAACATGGGGTTCCCTCGTGTTAGTTCTCAGTGAACTAATAAGAACTTAACCATCCTTAGCCTTTTTGGATTACAGAATTACGAAAAGAGAAGAAATAACAATAAAATTGTGAGTTACATTGACATCGGCGAATATTCGCTCGAGGCACATTATAATAAATGATGTGATCTATTTAATCATTCTGACATTAAATAAAGTAGGTATAATCAAAGTTATTTCGGGTAATGGAGAAGTGGAAATCGTCATGAAGTTGGTTGGTCACGTAAAGCCGTTGGTCATGCGCCCTATCATCCACCGGTCGTTTCGGTCAATCCGTCCCACCGGACTCTGAGACTGGAGGTATTAGAGGGTGCACTTGTGCTTGTACACATTTGTACACTACTTATAACGTCTCCTGCTTGCCGCTAATCAGCTTAGACTGGCCGCCGTAGCCGGAATACGGCTTGTAGAATGTGTAGAATTAATGCTTCACAATTACTAGATATATTTTAACTAAATTTACTTAATACCAAGTAATTTAATCGTAAGCTAATTTGTCGGCCTAGATCTAGGCCTAGATGTTAATTGAGCGATCCTCGCGCTTCGCTTGATTGCAATTAAACCAATTAATACGGGCTAACTTAATTTGTGAGCGTTTGATTATTGCGAACGTATCTATCTCTTAACTAATAACAGTAATGACCTGCCTCAGCCTCAAACGGGTGCTGTACTCCGGAATTTGACTATAAAAAGGCTTAGTTCTACAAAGTCTTCCACTATATCATATTACTTTTTTTTGTAGTGGGACATTAACACACACGGTCATCGGATCCCAAACTAAGCAGAGCTTGTACTATGGAAACCAGATAACTGGTAATATACTACATATAATACTTTTTTTTGTAAATACATACTTAAATAAAGATAACTAGCGGCCCGCCCCAGCTTCGCCCGGGTAGCTTCAGCCCACTCGACAATTTACAAAAAATGTGATAAATAAAGAACCGCTCAAGCGATTTTGTGCAAACTTCACATAAACCATCTACTAAATAGTCCGAACAATGCCTAAACATTTGGTTTGAATAGGTAAGCCCGGTAAAATTACAACAAAAGTGGCATTGATTTTTATATATACATAAATTACACCCAGACTCGAGACAAACAGACGTATTCACCATACAAATGTCTGACTTGTGAGGGAATCGAACCCACGACCTGCGGCGTGAAAAGCAAGTATCTTACCGACCACACCACCACTTTCGTTAACAGTTTCTTTTTTTAAACTTTTATATAACGACGTGGTATAAAAAAATCTTATACATATTTTGATTAGTTTAATAGTTAAAACCTGTACCTGACATTTATCTGGGTGTCTATATGTTGGTTATTGCAGCATCATATCTTTAAACTAATGATTTTGAATATTTGTTTTGCCAAAGCAGACTTAATCGAGTATTCTAAGCATGGAAAGTCTGCCAAGTGTGATAAAATTCATAATTAATTTTTTTGTCTAATACCGATATCTACCCGCGCGAAGCCGGGGCGGGTCACTTACTAGTGTCTACAACAGTTATTAAATTATATAGATACTTCTATATAATTTAATAACTGTTGTAGACACGAACATGAAGTCTGAAAAGACTTTGAAACGTCGGGATCTAAAATCTAAAATAAACCGCGATAAAATTCGTTAAAAAGTAGTTTTAACTGTTGTACTATAAGGATCTATGATCTGAAAATAAATATTATGATTAATAAAGCCCATATTTGTTAATAATTGTTTAGGATACGATGGGAGTGGCATACGCTGCGCGTCAAAGTCCCTTCCAAAAATAAAGATTAAAAAAACAAGGTAGATTATAATGCGCTTTACAGAATAATATTAAAAAGATCACACATTTAAGTAAAGGATTCAACAAAAGGATGGAGTTCTAGATACTATAAATAAGTATAAAGATTAATACCGGAAATATTTTTAACCAGTTCTCAAACTCTGAGAAAATAAACTTAAATAAATTTTGATAATTATTTTCTTAGGGAAGTAATCGCAAATAAAAAATGTTTACTATTATGATACTGATGTTTTGTCACCCGCACGCCGACATCAGCTGTGCGTTCGCTAGGGTCAATGACCGCTAATTTTACGCCGCGCGCTTCCATCGACATTACTACGAATAGTAGGTACGTATTTAATATTTTGAATTCAAATTAATGAAAATATGTTCTATTACCATAAAAAAAGGACACTGGTTAAAAAAAAATCCTGCATGAAAACAAATAACTCATAAATTCTTGTTTAAGTGCATTTCGATCACTAGGATCAATTCAAGCGCCAGGCTGAATTTATTTACCCGATCCAGGAGTCGAACCCTGCACTTTCGCATTGGCTATGTAAACTTCACTATTAAATAACAATATTAGGATGAGCTTAGTGCTAAAAGATTGTGTTCATAATAAGGTTTTACAAATAATGTGTGCTTGACGACACAGCGGGGTTAAAATGTGGAAGTCACGAAACAATCTGGGTCCCCAGACAAACTACATAGCGAAGCGATAACAAAAGATCGAAAAGAACTAAATGTATGGATTTTTTTAATTCTGCGATAGGATTGCGACTGATTACAATTTGCACTATGTTAAGCAATGATATAGTCTACGATGGGACACGCCCGCCAAATATACCGATTAACTCGTGATTACGAATGATTTTCGGTTAGAAAGTGGCAGTGGAATGAGGCTCCATAAAATATGGTCAGAAACCATAAAGGAGCAAAAATTCCGATCAACCCTCTTAAGTGGTGTAACCAGACATCGCAACGGAGCACGGCAAGGCGGCTTGGCGGTGAGGCTTCGTCTGGTGGGTGGTCACTAACCACGGCCGAAGCTTACCACCAGTAAACACAATTACCAGTTGATTAATTGAATTTAATTGTCATAAACATAAACCTTACAAATGTCATGTGACAGTCTTATGAAACCCATGCATTTCATTCTTTTTGGTCTTTCGCTATCGCTTCGCTATGTCACTTAGTCTATGAGCCCAGTTATGTCGTCTAGACGATCGCGTCTGTCGTTTCACGCGACAAACTGGATAGAATGAATATAAGAATAGCAAATAGTGTCAATTTTGTCGTTCTTCAGCACCGACGCTTGCCTTGGTTATGTCATACGACACATACATCGTACAAATCATGCGAACATTGATTAACATACATTGATTGGTTCGTTTAAGGAGAAGACTCCGCCAACTTTTGATGATTAGATACAATTTCATACATAAAGTGAGGTATAGAGGCGCGCATAACATTTTAATTACAAAAATATACAGCAATTTTTAAACGTCTTTCTTCATGTCGAACGCGTTATGTTTACGACAAAATTGACACTGTATACTGTTCTACTTGTAATGGCAAATGTCTTCATTCCATCAATCAAAGTGAGATTCTAACCCCGCAGGTCGGAAGTTTGTAAGTAGTCAGTTAAATATAAGTAGTTAGTGACAGACGTAAGAACTCTCACAATTTACGGGATATCAGTCACAGTGAACAAGATACCTAGTATCTAATATCCCGAAATAAATTTATATTTTAGAAGAACAAGATCGTATTAAATTTTATAAATATCTCAATATAGTATAAATATATTTACATTTATTAATCCTAATATTTTTCATATTGGTGTCTTATTTAACGCACGCTTATTTTTATCATTTATAAATAAAATATTAGATTATTATAAGATATCATATGGAATGGGTTTTGTACAAAATCAAATACAAAATACACCGCACTGGTAGAAATAATCACAAATTACAATATTTGACGACATATTATGGGGCTCCAGCCGTCTCCACTCGACTAGTCCATCGGTATATACGTACCGTGCACTCGCTGAAACTATGAAAGTTATACTTTCATCCACCGCGCCCAGAGCGTCCCATTCTAAAATAGATTCCATCACTACTTAAATTTATAATTTACAAAATAAAGTACTCTTTAAACGAATACGACACGAGAAGTCCTCGCGGGCAAGCTGACCCGCCGATACACTAAACGTCACTAACCGCTCTAGAGCACTAGGTACGCGTCGTTCCCGACATTTGTCCATAGAAAACTTATTGGAATGAAGATTTATTGCTAGAATTACAAGATCACAAAGATAGAGAGGTGCAGCTGCATGCTCAACAGTCGAAGGTGCCGGCGCGGCAGGAGCGGTAACCGCCCTCCGGGATGACCGAGTACTCCGGCTCACCGTACTCGTAGTCACGCTCGCGTGAGTAAGTGTCAGCGGAACGCAGGTAGCCGTTCTCCTGCTTGCGCGGATAGCGCGGGTCTAGGTTGCGCTGGAAGTTGTCTGGGTGGCACGCGGCCCCGTTGCGGTTGTTCCTCTTGCCCGGCAGCGACCGTAGCGAGCCGTTGTTGAGCGGCACCGGCACAGAGTTGTTGAGCGCGGCGACGTCGCGCGACGCGCCTCCCGAGCGTGGCGGGCGGCGCGCCGACCCGCCTGACATGTAGAACACGCTCGGGGACGCGTACAGCTCTAGCTACAGCTCCGTCACCGGGATGGGCCGCAGGCCGGCCACGTGCGGGTACTGCGCCGGGTACTGCGTCGGGTTGATGCCCGCGCGCACTATGCAGTCTTCCTCAGTCGAAGACGGCTTGTGGTAGTCTAGGTTCTTGCGGCCCTTGTTCCACTTGTAGTCCTTCAGTTTCTCCTGCATACTCTTTCTATATCTATACAGGATCAACACCAAGGTAGCTATCGTAGCGACACATGCGGCGACCACGATGCAGATGATGGTCTGTTGCCGTGTGTCATGAAGGACGCATCCCAAGTCGTCGGCGTTTAGAAGTCTAAGAGGCTTGTCTTTTAAGTGTTCAGGGCTTGCGCAGTGTATTTGAGTGAAGTTTATTTTGTCACTGAGCAACTGTTGCAGCCAGAGCAATTGACAGTCGCAGAAGATGGGATTATCTGTCAAATCCAGCTGCTTCAGTTCCTTCCCGATGAACACTGTCTCGCTGAGAGTCACGATAGCATTGTCTCGTAAAGAGAGGTGTTTTAATTTGGGTAATCCCAATAAAGAACAGTCTTCTATAGTTGTTAATTTTTTGTTGTTAGTAAGTACCACGGTTTCCAAGTTAATATTATCTTCAAAGGCTCCCTTTTCAACTCTTTCTAGCTGTGTTGCACCTGTGATGTCTAGCAATTTTAAATTCTTCAATCCTTTAAACGAGTGACTCTCTAGTGACAGGAAATCATTTTGACCGATGTAAAGCTCTTCTAATCTCGTAAGGCCAGAAAGTTGAAGAGTGGGTACTGTAATCAATCTGTTCCCGAATAGATTTAAGCTTCTTAAACCTGGAAGTCCTCTAAAAGCTAACTCACTGATATTTGATAATCCCGCTCCATTAAGATCTAGAACAGTCAATCTGTTGAGACCGGCAAAAGCGTCATCTGGTAGGTTTGAAAAAGCATTTAAACCAACGTGCAACTCAGCAAGACTTCCTAGGAGACTGAATGAAGAAGTTGGGACAGAACTGAGTTGGTTATCGTCCAGATACAATATTCTCAAGGCGGATAAACCTGCAAAGGCTCTTGGCTCGATTCTTGATATTCTATTTTGACCCAAATTCAACTCTTCTAATCGTGGCAATGTCGCAAATACTCCATTTGTGAGTTCCTCCAAGAAATTGCGTTTTAAATTCAAAACTGTGAGCGAGTTAAGTCCTTGGAACGTTGTGTTAGTCACAGAGGATATCTTGTTATGATTTAGGTGTAGTTCTTGAAGTTTACGTTGATATGCAAAACTTTTTGTGGGGATGTTGACGAGATGATTCTGGGACAAGTCTAAATGTTGGAGTTCGGCATAAAATTGCATCGAGCTGTCGATAGTTTTGATCTTGTTGTTTCGAATGATGAGTCGTTGTATGGAAGGGTTGAGGGCAATGGGCAGAACAT
Source organism: Meganola albula (assembly GCA_936450015.1). Classification (NCBI taxonomy): domain Eukaryota; kingdom Metazoa; phylum Arthropoda; class Insecta; order Lepidoptera; family Nolidae; genus Meganola; species Meganola albula. Next base: position 2,726,588 of record OW388144.1, on the reverse strand, counting down.
CCAGGCGGCTTTCTTCGCAGACCACCACCAGCGTGTCATCGTTGCAGTTACAGCCTGTTGGGCAGTTCGCTAGTGCCGCTGCACCGCTGCGCCACGCTAGGACCTCCACTAGTATAAGTAGCACCTGAAAAAAGGAAAAATAAACTTGGTTTATATTTGTGATTTAATAAATTTATGTGCTGGGAACTTAGTCAGCTTGAGGCTCAGTTTTCAAAGACATTCCAATAAGGTAAGTAATATGAATGAATCCTTCGAGTGACTCTATACTCGACACTGAATATGCATTCAGGCTTATCTGCTATGAGCAGGCATTAAATGAATATATTTCGATAAAAGCTTAGTCGCATTCGAATGATGGCATTCGGTCGTTCGCTTAGTCTGTATAAACAGATATACCAAGCAATTCCGGCGGTGGTTAGGTACCTAGGCGCCGCCGCTGCCGTGCATTTTGTGAAAAGTGAATTGGACCGCAAATGTTAGGTCGGCAGTTTGTCCGCTGGATACGTGAAAGCGAATCCGAATTATTTCAATTACAGAAGAGCGTACGTTTCTTTAAAAATACACGGAATGTTTTTAATACGCAGGAGTGGATAGATAGATTGATAGTCTTTCAGCAAAATGGAACGTAAGGCGAGCAAGACCCGGCCTCGCGGAACGGACGCAAAAGGAAAAATAAAATGATATTGGAATAGGAATTTTGTGCAGTTTTAATTTATTAAAATGCGCTCCTCGGAAGCGCTCGAGGCCCAGCTTCTTTGCGTCAAAGACTAGCACTTTTTATTAGATAAGCACGTTTCCACTCTCGAACAATTAGCAGCGAGATCCAGTGTAGTCGAGATTCGACTTCGAGTTGCAAACTCGAGTTTAATTTTGTTACGAGATTGCTGATAGATGCAACGCCGACAACCTACTCGTTTTGAAAGACAAAGATAGTTGTCCTGGTAAGTGAGTTTATTACCGTTCTATGTAAGAACGGCACAAGATGAAAACTCGATTGGTCATCCAAGAAAGCATTGAATAAGTTTTGAGTGTTTGCGATGTTCCCAAGAGAAGCAGTTATAAGAAACAAACTAAATGAACTAAAGATTTCCTAGATGAAATTTTCAAGTTGTTGCGAAAATGTTAGTGTTTTAGCTAAATGTAAGTACATTATTAGTAGTCTTGTACTATTTCTGTAACACAATGTTCGACATATGTTCACTGTTAAGAGGAATTCAGCCGCACATCGGATTTGACCGTGTCCGGTTAGCATCCGATGCGTTTTGCATTCCATTTGCGAATCGCGTTGTCCTATTTATAGGACCGGTAGTTGTTCCGATACAAATCAGAAATCAAAATTCGATATGCAGGGGTGATTCGCAAACTGTTGGGTGTTTTGCTCGTTGTGTCCCGTGTGCGAGTGAAATTTCCGCTAGAATTCAATAAAGCTGTATTCCAAAGTGTTGTGTTTTGATTCGCTTGCTATGGGCGTCGGATATTGCAATTTTTGGATGAGCTAGGTTATGATAAAATACTGATAGATGATCAGTTTTTGTGTTTTGTGCAGTAATCAGTTTTTTTCCTTTACATTATGCCTGGCGTTTAAGGATAAGACATAATGGGAGTTAAACTTATCGTGAATATTTTGCAGGGTTATGATGAAAATAGAGATTTGATAATGAAATAGACAAATGTAGTAATTGAAATAAAACAATTTTTTAACGGATTTTATCGTAGTTTATTTAAGATTTTAAATACCGACGTTTCAAAGAATTTATAGTCACTGTTGGACCGTTATAAGTATAGTTTTATTTCAATGTGTGACATTCGCGTAAGTCTAAGAAAATACTAAATGTAGTACACAATTTGAAAAAAATACCAGAACCAATTCAATGACATGAAAAAAATAAATTTTCTATGGTAGTCTAAAGATTACTTGATCTTTTGATTCTCAATCGTCAAAATTATCGACAAATAATGCTGGTTGAATGGTGATATGTATAATAAAATCTGTTCGTCGGTTAAGTTAGGTTAGAGACGTGACTGAGCTTCAAACTGCATAATGGATGCTGCATGAATCAATTGCAAATTTGCCGATCACTAATTTTGTGCTTTGCTTTAGTTATTTTTATCATTTCACTAAACCACTTGCGGCATAGTGTTCAAATGACTAATTTTATTAAGGGGAATGATAAAATCGTGCTGTTCTTTTATTATCCCCCGTAATTCAATCAAATCTCTTGGCAAATTGATCATACCTTTGTTTTTAACATATCCCTGCTGCAAGTATACCTACTGTTTTATTACCTAGGAATATTACCATTACCATAATATCATCTAGATTACGTCTCAAAGGAAACATTGGGACGTGTAAATAATCTCTTGGTAGTTTTTGTAACATAACGATCAATTCTACCTCTTTCTTTCAATATTGGTTCGGCATTGCCTCTAAAGTAGGCCAAGAACTGAAGAAAAGTCAATTAAACGATAGAATTCCAATCGTTTTGCATTCAGCTGCGCAACGGCCTGCACGGGACCCATTCTGCCGACCATTTGGCCGGAACAACGGACCATTAACACGAATGTTCGCACATTTATCGATGCAGTATCCTAAAACAACCCTTTTGTGAGCCGTTATTCAAATTAGCAAGGTCCAGAAAACCACCAGTTTCTAAACCTCACATTTTTCAGTTAACCATTGATTTTTTGGATGAACTTTGGGTGTTTAGAGATTGTACGTTAGATTAGGGGTTGGTGGACTTAGTTTTAGAGGTTTGTTGATTAAAAATGCGAGAGAAGATGTGCCCACTGGAACTGAATATAAAATCGGGAAGCTCCAGAATAATTATGATAGCATTTACATTCTGATGACATTTGGTTCGTTTTAATTAAGTTCTTTTGCGTTTTAAAAGCAAAGTTGCTAGTTGTAGATTTGGATGTATTTATACAGATTGGTTTTGATCCAAAATATTTTAAAGTATGTGAGCGACAGTTTGTCGAACTTAGTTAAGATGTCTCCGTGAATGAAAATTAATTTGGTTTTAACGTATATATATTTAGTGGTTAACTAGAAACCTTGTTGGTTCAAATCTAGTTATTTATCAGAAATATCTCACAACACATTGAAAGTTATATAGTTAGCGATTTCCAGTCTGAATGAGTCAAGAATGATCGTGCGGTTAAAAAAACGCGATCATCTAAGGCTAGCAGGCAGAAGGCCATTCGAAATTCATTCGTCGTGATATCGTTGAGATGTGCTAACTTAACTAGCCTTACAAATACCCAATCTTGGGATTAAAATTAATATTTCTGTGATAATATAATTCTCTGCCATTATGTTTAAAGTATTTTAATTTTTTTAATCCTCCCTTAAGACTTTGTACAATAATGAATCTGATGTAAGCTAGATATTCTTTATTGAAATGTGTTGTGGCACATCACTAGTGCGTTGGGGAGGTGCGCGAGGTGGCAGCACTGTCGCGAAGCAAGCGTCGTCCGCGCCGGACAGAACAACCACGTTTTTTCTATATAACCTTTGGCCGCGGCATCTATTTTGTCATTGTTTTACACATTCAATAAAATAAGTTTGGAGTTACCAAGTCTACCAAGAGAACAAAATGTTTTCTTGGTAGGTTGTGAGTTTAAAGAACAACTAACTAACCCAATAATCTAATAATTAACTCGCTGCCTTCTCTGTAGGCAGTAAATACGAACACGTTAATAGGTTAATGCTCAATAGCTAACATAATATACTCATTATTACAATATAGTTGTAATAGCTTGATAGTGATGCAGATAGTTTGAATGTAATTATCATCTACTTTAACCGTATTTTGACTATAGCAGTTACTGAGCTGACTAAGTATTACCTATTCATTAGGGCTTGAAACAAAGTATAAAAAATGAAAATGACGTTTCTCATAATAGCTGATCGATATTAAAGATGGCGGATGACAAAACGTCACATTTTAATGTAAAATCTATAGTCTCTATGGTCTGTAATTTAGAAGTTTTTAAATGGTTTGCTTGCCTTTTTTCTCACGGCTCCCCGAATTTGTTATAGTGAAGTAGGTGCGTAGGACATATTATAGTGCACAAATGTGCCTATGCGCATACAGGTGCATTTTCTATATACTACACTCTCCAGTGAAACGGGCTGAACATGATCACCTAACCCAAGGAGAAAGATAAAAAAATATTTTATATTGTATCAAAATGAATTGAATGTGTGTGCAACACAAATTTCCTGGACTGTGTACAAAAAATCATATTTGCTTTACGTTCCGTTGTTTTTCATGAAAACACAGTGTGTTTGCATAACAAAAAACTTTTATTGTTGTGCAACTATGATATTTAAATTGTCGATTTGATTATAGATTAACCGTTAGGGGGAATAAAAATAGATAAATCTTATTGTATCGATGATACCTTGCGCATTCCCACAATTGTCTATGCCTATGCCTGTGACTGCCTCGTCTATGGTAGCAACGTTTTGGCCTCCAGCGAGAAGTTAAGCGGACTGCAATTATTTCACCACAGTTTCGATTCTAATTTATTATTTTAAAATAGGTTTTAATGAAGTCAACTCTCTCAACATTATTTCCGATTTGGATGATATTTTTACTATCAGTTACAGAAATTTTTAAACATTGTAAATAACACCTGTGCGATGCTGGTCGTTAGTCTTAAATAAACGCCACTCTACTTCTCCAACTTAGTTGAATCATCTGTTAAAGGTATATTTTTGTTTGTGATAATGTCGTTTTACCTTACTTAGGTTTTTTTAGGATGACCTCATCTAATAACCCTAAGAGGCTTTTATCGATTCACCGGACTTTGTCAATGAGGATATTATTAAAAATGGTAGAGCTCATAGTTAGGGTAACGTTTGATGGTTTTGCAATAGGAGCTAAATTGCTTTGAGCTACCTTATTGTTCTTGTGCTATATAATGTGGTAGTATTACATTACTGTGCAAGCAAAATTATTCTCTATGGTGGTCAACCAGTAACCGTGATACACCTGTCTCTGTATAAGGCTTAGCCAGTGCGTTATTTAGCATTATTATCACTTCGATGTATGTGACTGAAACATGTTCAATGATTTTTACTTTGCGGTTATTTATATATGCAAATAGTTTGGTCAGAGTTTATCGAATATTGTCATGTAGAATATTATTCTACCCTATTACTGTAAGCTAGCTTGTATAATTGTAAGGATGGATGGTTGTTTTATCATTACAACTTAATTTTTCACTTGTTTTTATAACTTTTTTTATTTGTACTCTTGCAATTTATTCTAGAATCAGAACAGATGGGCTCGTGTCATGCATTAGGTTCAAGAAGACGGTTGTCGTCTCTGAGGAAGACCTAGAAACCGATGGCCAAAAGCCTCAAGTCCGGTGAACCAATCGAGGCCCTTCCGGCTAATTGGGTTAGGTCATCAGCAAAAAAGGCATAAGCCTCTTTTATAGTTTTAGTTTTTATAGTTTGTTAAATAATTGAATAATTTTTATAATTAAACAATGCTGTCTAGGTATTTTTCCAGTATTTAATAAATAGGTACGACTCTGCAATTACGGTAGTTTTCTAATCAGTACGAATATTTGTACTATCAACTTACTCACTTACTTCAAACTTTTTTTTACTATCTCAATGTTGGGCACAGGTCTTCTCTCAACTATCTTAAGAGTTGAGAGAGTAATTAGCCTTAATCTACACACGCTGGCCTTGGTGGACGTCCCGTTATACCCTCGAATACGGGCCGGTGGCGTGGTCAGTAAGATACTTGCTTTTCACGCCGCAGGTCGTGGGTTCGATTCCCACCCGAGACAAACATTAATGATGAACATTTGTGTTTGTGTCGAGTCTGGGTGTAAATATATATTATAAGTAAATATTTACAAAAGAAAAGTATTATATGTATAGTATATACCAGTTATCTGGTTTCCATAACACAAGCTCTGCTTAGCTTGGGGCCAGATGACCGTGTGTGTTAATGTCCCATCGACCTTATATTTTAAAGGCGAAGTCGATGCCACTGCGCCATCGCTGCTCACTGCACAGTTATGTATAATAGCAGGAAATTCAATTGTTATCAATTAAATTGCCCGAAATTTAAAGCCATAACGTAAATTCGAAGAGTTCTGTGTCAAGAATTTTCTGAAACGTAAAATAAATAAACGGTCATCATGCGAACAATCACAGAGTTCACGGCCTATTAGACGCGCCACAGTTTTGCGAATATTTGCTTTTCAACAACCAAATTTCAGAGACACGTAGTGTTTTATTTATTCTTAGATCTCATGGGTCTAGGTGGATTGGTCGTTTTAACGTTTTCAGTTGCGTCCGCTTCATTTGTCGTTCACAAACGGTTGGTAAATGAGTGCCGCGTATTATGCAGATTGCAGAGCGACAGCCGCTGCACTGTGTACCAAAATGCTACTACTAATAGGCAAATAATAATTCGCAAGATTTCCCATTTGCTCTGTTTTAAAGCTATTGTTTTGCAGTGTAGACTCTTAGCTTCAGACTGCGACATCGTACCCTTGAAATATTGAAAACATTCCAAGGGAATATACCTACTTATAACCAGAAGGGCAATACCGCTCCAAAGTTTGGGTACGTACGGCTGGCGGCGCGCGGCGACGTGTTTTACAGAGGTGTATGCGATTTAGTAGCCAAATCTATCGAGTCAGCAATGCCCAATGGAAAATGAACGCTTGTTACACTGGGTAAGTTCCAATTTCGCGTGCAATCATCATAGTAGGTACACAAATTTACATACCTAAACTTGACTATTGTTAAGTGTGATTCTTCTGTACTTTTCTTGGGTTATTTATTCAGAGCTACCGGGACAAAAAAATGATGGCTGGAAATGGATTGCTTCTTCCCACTCAGTAGCCATTGACGAATCAGTTCAACCCTTCAATGGTACCCATTATCTGTCGAACAATATCAGCTATCTTGGGTCTGATTTAATTGTCACGGACTTGTCCGCTGGCCGCCATTACGGCATAACTGAATTAATTACATAAACGGTCGAATATAAATTACGGGCATTGTTTACGTCCGTAATTCATTGGACAACGTCAGGTTATCGATATTTTCATCAGGATTTATTGGTGCTCCCTGTAATTGGTGGGATGCAAACTGGTTCCCGTGAGTTATGGTAAATGCAAGTTATTGAAATCCCACTTTTAACGTAGCTTGTAATCAGATGTTTTCATTTTTCGTTATTAATTAAATTTTATACTATAATAGGTTAATTAATTAATATAATAGGCCGAGTGCCGACTTAGCATTGCAGCATTGCCATCTGGCAATGTGGCGAGGTGTGTTCTTGTGAGTAAGTATGTTTTGTTAGAAACAGACCTACAGATTTTTCGACGCATCGATATTTTATTTTTAAATAGGGATCATATTTTGATTATTTACTTTTGAGTTAGGTTATTTCGTAGACATACCTAGGTAACATGCTTGCTAATATTTGCTATATATCATTTAGACCGGTCTGATTCTCGTATTCAGTTAGCCTTTAATAAACGAAAGAAGAGTATTAACATTTAATTTATTGCGAGTCATGCCTTCTACTGGGCACTGAATAATATAGTGCTAGAATTACGCCAGCCTGTACCTAGCCTATACATAAATTAACTCCGAGTATCTGGGATTGAGCCCATTAATTATAATTGAGCGGGAAAAATGCCTCAATTTCGCAGCTAGAGGTGTAAGTAGATAAGTTAGTTCTCGGTAAGGTAAAGGAGGAGTTTTGACGAAGAAAATTTGTTAATGAACCTAAACTTCGATAATTAGAAGATAAAATGGAGAAATGACAGTTTTGTAATTATGATTTATTGAATCTGTACTCTAAGAATAAGGACAAATTGTAAGATGAAAATACCTAGGTACTAATATTGAATGACCAGCTTGCGTAATTCATAAAGGTAATAAAGGTATGCTTACCAACAACAGACTTGACATGAATGAAGCTGTGGATTTTCGGCCCAAACTTGGTGAAGACATCTGAAACAATGAGAAGATAGATACATTAATAATTCATAATATAAGTAGGCACATATTTATTAATGTTAATACAAAATCTAGATAGATAATAAAAGAAACTGACTAACTGATATATCAATGTACAGTCCTAACCATTGGGTAGATTCCATATTTGGCACATTTAATAGTAATAATAATAAATTGTTTATTAGGTTTAAAAGGTATGTACAACGTGAAATCAAAACTAACTATAAAAGAAAAACAGAGTTAAGTTATGTATATACCTGAACTAGAGTGAACCCCTGTGCCTCAGGCTAATAGTGCTTATAAAGTAACTAGCTTTCCGCCCGCGGCTTCGCCCGCGTGTATGTCGGTTATCGCGCCAAAACGTTACCTTCTTTTTGCGCAGTCGGATAAAAACTATCCCATGTCCTTTCTCGGGTCTCAAACTACCTCCATACCCAATTTCATCCAAATCGGTTCAGTAGTTTTTGCGTGAAAGCGTAACAAACAAACTTACATTCGCATTTATAATATTAAGTAAGTATAGATGTAAGTAATTTTACAAAAATGATCAATATTATAGGTTAGAATATTATAGGTTCTGTTTGGTGTAGGGGTGCACTAGGAATTTTTCAAAACTCACCGCCTAAGCGGGTGGAACGCGGCTCACGCGGGCGAAAGCTAGTACAAAATATAAAGCTTTTTTTTGTTTAATGTATATAAGTATCGAAGAGATCAAATTTGGGACCTAAACATGGAAGAAATAACCAATTTGTTACACGGTGACATGTGGTAATATCTCTGCTTAACTTTCAGTATAATGCATAAAAATATTTTATGACTCTTTAGTTATAATGGACTTTGTCTCTTTGTTACTAGGTATGTAGTATAATGTTAAGATGACAAAGAAATAGTATTGTCTTAGATTTATGCGAATATCAGACATCAAAATAAAACTATTTATTGACGGATTTTTTTATTTCTTTTTATTTTTTTTAATAAACCGCGATAAAATGAGTAAAAAAGTACTTTTATTTCAATGATAAACAAAGACAAATGTATTACAAACCTACTTTAGCTATAATAAGCTTATAAGACGTTTATGAATACGGGGGTTAGGATATATTATCTGTGTTCTGGCTTAAGTATAGAAGCATGCTTCGTCTATTATACTTATTTTATGAATGCAATGTGAATCCACAGCATGGTGGGCTATCACGCGATAATTTCAATCGAGCAAATTAACTAGCGCGTTTGACAGGAAAATGCCGGGATTTGTCGCTTGTTAGGTATAATTTTGTTAGATACGGTAAAATAGAAACCTCATTAGAGCTTAAATCCAGACAGACTATTTAGTATTTCAGTGGGTTGATTTAATAAAACAAGTTTATAAAACACCACTATATTGTGAGTCGAGATAGTTATATTGAGAATGAGCCAAACACGAAATCTGATTCCCAGTTTGAACCTTTCAATAAGGGCGAATTTCGCTTGCTGCGATCGCCAGCTCCACTAGTTGGAAATACCTTTTATGCCAAAAGTATGATGTTAACGAACTAACCTCTAAAACGTTGCTAGGATACTTCGAAAAACAAAAAAAAAATTGGAGCGTTTTTAATTATCGTCTAAGAAAAAGTTATAAATCTAAAATTCTTTCGCGCTAACCTAACCTAACCTGACGTAGGTATGATGCGATGACGAGGGTACTGTGGCTCATTGAATAGAAAATTAGCTTCCGCACACGGCTTCGCCCGCGTGGTACTTATTGGGTTAAAAAGTAGCCTATGTTAACACATACCATAATCTATATCTGTGCTAAATTTCATCCAATTCCGTCCAGTAGTTTTTGAGTGAAAGAGTAACAAACATCCATACCTTCTAACAAACTTTCGCGTTTATAATATTAGTAAGATTAATAACCAAGATAGCATATTTAAATATACTACTTCTAAAACTTAAGCTTATTTATAAAAAAAAAATTGATGGCATATATTATTAAACAACTCCTTAAATTTTGAAAACTGAATTTAAACACCTTGTATAATAATTGTAAAAAAATGGGATGTTCAAAAAATATTTTACGATGTAGGTTTTTTTTTTGGGTTCGTGAGCTTGGTATTCATATTAAATTAAATTTGAAATATAATTGCAACATATTATGTATGTTTCAATAACGAAATCCATCAAAATAAAACAATTCCTGAACATTTATAACCGCACAACTTCTAAACAGCTATGAATATTAATTTGGCATTGTTTTGATAATATTTGCGAGCGTATGTGGTTTACCGCAATGGGTACGTTAACTATGGTTCAACTTCACAGTAACTGTGCACCGCGCGCCGGTGGTTCGTTCTCATTGGACCTATAATTATGTCGTTAAATATGTTTTATTTCAATTTGATTATGCCTAGTCACAATTTCCTATAATTTTTAAGTTAAACTTAGCTGTTTAAAGCATTCTTCGCTTTCGACTTTTTAAAAAGAAATAAAATTGTACTGATATCTGAAACTATCCCGGATTGACGGACCGGTGGCGTGGTCGGTAAGATACTTGCTTTTCACGCCGCAGGTCGTGGGTTCGATTCCCACCCGAGATAAACATTTGTTTAAATATGTCAGTTTGTCTTGTGTCTGGGTGTAATTTATCTATATTTAAGTATATATTTACAAAAGAAAAGTATTATATGTAGTATATTACCAGTTATCTGGTTTCCATAGTACAAGCTCTGCTTAGTTTGGGGTCAGATGGCCGTGTGTGTTAATGTCCCACTATATTATATTATTATTATCCCGTTTTGCCTAGAGGGAAGTGGACAATGCAAATTTCCAACTCCTTCTATTATCTTTCTGAATAAATTTAGGTGTCCCGGGACTTGGGTGGGTTCAAAACTCGAGTCTCTTCACGGCGCCGTTGTCGATCCTAGCATACAGGAGTAGCAATAGCGGGATTGCGGTGGTGGGTTAAGTCCCAAAAAAAATTTTGAAACTATCCTTCTACTCCGCTGAGGTAATGAACAGTCTGTGTATGTTTTGTGTTTGTGTGTAGCTTTTATTTAAGTGTGTATTTGTAAATACGCTTCAAATTCTTGTAAGTGTGTGTGAGCATTTAAAAGTGTGCTGTACGTGGTTACTTCGCCTCCACCAAAAACTGACAGAAACATTTTTGGTACTAGAAGTTGCGTTAAATACTTCCTGTGTTAAATGATCTAAGAATATTATAATACGTTGATTTGTATGGATGGATGATTTTGGGTGCTGAGTCACCTTCGTCCGTGGGTGTACACCTTTAATTGAATCCCCACACGTGGTCCCCGGGTGGTGCAAATCAGGTGACAATCAACTGGTAGGCTTCGGCCGTGGTTAGTGACCACCCACCACACAAAGCCGCACCGCCAAGCGGCCTTGCCGTCTTCGGATGCGATGTCTGGTGACACCATGCAGAGAGGGTGGGTCGGAATTGTTGCTCCTCTAAGATTTCTAACCATATGCAGGCTCATTCCACTGCCACCTTCTCACCGATAATCATTCGTAATCACGAGTGAATCGGTATACTAGTCTAGTAGAGTGAATCGTAGACTACATCATTGCTTAACATCAGGCAAGTTGTAGTTAAGCGCCAGACTATCGCAAAAAAAAAATGGATGTTTGAGAGCACGTTAATCCGTTGGTCCGGATTGTCATTAAAAGTTTCAATATTATTATTGTTACAGGTAGTCAGAAGCCTCATACTCATAAAATCATACACCTGGTCTAACCATCTCTCTGAGAACAATTAGCTTTTTTCTTCCAAGGGTTCCATTTTAAAGAGTGGGTCAGAATTGTTGCTTCTTAATTGTTTGATCTTTTGGCAACCTTGGCGCTTGGCGTCACACTGTGGGAATATGGACATTGCTGAAAATCAGTGCTGTGGGTCGCCTCTAATAAGCACTCACAGCGTGTACTGAGCAATCTCCATGTTTGACACAAGTAGGTCACACCTACTCTTTGTTTTTTATTTTATTTTTCCATTTGTTTTTTTTTTCTTCTCTTTCTATGTGTTTTTTTATCATTTTGATTTGGTGAGTCCTGTCTGTGTCAAATAAATGTTTCTTTCTTTCTTTCTTTAAGGTTTCATCGTGGACAGTGGACACTACCTACTTATTTTCTCACTAAGAATCAATCGTAATCGCTGTAATTAGGTATTTATCTACTGTTATAAAATACGAGACTGTTGCACCCATGCAAATCAGGGGCGAGTTGCATTATATATCAATAGTTTTGCGTAATTACACGCTATTTGCAGTAGGGCTTATTTGCCGATGGGCTTTAGCATTGCCCTAAGCTTAAGTCTAAGCTTGTTTTGAACTTTTACTGACTGTTTAAACAGCCAGTTGTTAGTTCTCATGTTGGTAATTTCCCTTCATTTATCCGCGGAAATTTTATTTACTTTGACCGACGAGAAAATAAGGTAAGTATCCAAATATATTCTTTTTGGTTCCGTTTTTAAAAATGTTACTGACAGTTTTTTTTTATTTTTTTATTTGGTGGCAAAAGTGACGACGTAGGTGAAGATACACGGGTAGTAAGTGCTCACCCTAGCAAACGAATATTAACAAGCCTAGACTTGAAATTACCTACCAAGATAGTGTCAGGTAAAGTAGACGCTAGACTGTCGGAAGACGATAATGGCAGGGACCAGGTCCAGGATCGAACCATCGATTTGCTACATCTAGCAAAATCTAAATGCTGTATGTAGTGAAACTGTCAAAAGTACAATTTCCGCCATAACCTCAAAAGGCGTTTCGCAATCATGTTTTAAAACGAAACTCTGCCTCTAATTACGCAGATTACAAACAAGTATAAAGCAGTGTACAAGGGTGAGGCTAGTTAGTTATTCCCTGGAATTATCCCAAGGAGAATGAAAGGGCATCCATGGTCAATAGTTGTACCAAAGGATTGTTCCAATTTGAGATCAACTCCTCTACGACTTAAGGGCCCCGATTCACGTAGACATTTAACTCTAATAAACGAATGTCTAAGACAAAATAAGGATTGCATTAGTTTTCTAACATTTTTACGATATTTATCTATTAGAGTTAAAAGTCTAAAGCACGAGAATCGGGGCCCAGAAACATACAATTTTTAAAACGAAGTTTTTTCTATGGTTTTTAATGGAAAAACCTGGCAGACATCATCGCCTCGAAGCAGTGGCCAGGCGATCTTTCTATTAGCACAAATAATATAATACTATGATGTTAGGTAATTTATTTCTAGGCATTTCCAACAAAGAATACCTACACCACAAAAAACACATGCCATTGTTCTGTTTCGTCAGGTACTAAAATCACGTTTCATGCGAAATTAATATTAAAACAATTATAAGTACATTTTAGAAACGAAAAATGTATAGATAACATAAATTTAAAAAAATAATCATTCTATCCTCTTTTTATCTTTCCTTTTGTCTCTTTCCTATGCGGGCATTATGATTTGAGCAGAAGAAATAGTGCGTGGTCAGCTGACTTATTTGTTCCAGCCCCTTGACCGCAGTTCTTTTTACATCAAGTAGGTAGGTAGGTACCTAATACCTATGTACATATTACGAAGTCCTTAATACAATTCGGGCACAGAGCAAGTTGCCAAGTTAGAAACCTAAAAGTTTCGTCCGTTTGTTTGTTTGCGGTCCAACCGCTCGTTACAACAGTGACTCTAAAAGTAATTTGCTGTGTCACTAACACTAATTTTGCGCGCGTATTTGTTAATGCAAAACAAAATGGCGATAATGAGCGCCATGTTTAAAATGTTATTATTGGAAAAAATGTTTATGGTGGAATTATTGGAAAATAGGAATACTGATAGCGTGGCGTCTCAATGAGCTTTATTTAGGCCTTCTACAAACAAAATTAAAGAAACAACACCCGCTCTTTTTTATCGGCTCTTTTTTTTATTAATAAATGTCACACCACAGACATTTCATCCGTGCTTTTTTAATAACGTTTAGTTGTTTTTAATCCTTAATATCCTTATATAATGTTTAAAATAATAATAAACCATTAACCTCTTATTGCGCTGACGCATAAAAACTATACTATATGTCAAATTTCATTAAAATCGGTTTAGTAGCTATGGCTTGAAAGCGCGACAGACAGGTAGAGCTTTTGTATTTATAATATTAGTAAGGAAGTATGAATTATGATGCTTCCATAGAGTAAGTAATACACGGGATGCTTCTTTCGTCGGGGGTTAGAAACCAGGTTAAAAGTTATGGTCGTTGGCGGTAAAGGGTAAGGTAGTGCTGGTGTAGAAATGCGAAATTTGGTTTATAGATCTGGGAATAGTATAATGTATAGTAGGATAAACTATAGTAATAATAATTGATGGGCCTGGTGGCGTAGTAGTTACTGACCCAGTTACGTCAAAGGTCGTGGGTTCGATTCCCTCCCAGGAAATTATGGATTATTGTTCAGTGTCTGGGTGTAATTTGTCTATAATATGTATGTATTTACAAAAAGAAAATGTATTTAAGTATTATATCCCTTCCTAGTTCCCATAACACAAGCAATGTAATTGCTTAATTTGCGACTAGATGGCGCTGTGATACCTGTGTGTGAATATATTATCTTTATCTCAATATATAAAAGAAGAAACTGACTGACTGACATATCAACGCAGAGCCCAAACCGCTGAGTCTGGAGACTCCAAATTTGGCACATAGGTTCCATATGGGGTCTAGGGGTGCACTAAGAAAGGATTTTTCAAAACTCTCCCTTTAAGGGGGTGAAACGGGGTTCCACCAATAACAAATAAAAATATATGATAAATGGTTCATATAGATCTGTCACTTGGCTAATTTTCATCCTAACACCAAGCGGGCGCAGCCGCCAGCGGAAGCTAGTTATTAATAATAATTGGAACTATTGGAAGTATAAGACTTTCTACTATAACCATACTTTAACGAAATGAAATTTTGACGTAGGTACTTTATATGGACCATGGAGCTAATGTCAAATACCATGGACCATGGAGCTAATGTCTAACTAAATCCACACATGGAATATTGAAACCGTAAGGCGTCATAATTGAAATCGTATTCACAGTCTAACGGGATAGCTTTTCAAACAACAATCTACTTTAACACCCTAAATATAAAGTAGTAATTTCAATAAAACCCTTATTTACCCCTATCTAAGGCGATATTGTTGGATAAGTAAACGTGTTTTCTATCGGCAAAGGAGACAGTATTTACAAAAACCCTTTTTGAGAGGTATATGACCTCTGAGGGTCCGTGGAGGGTGGACCCTCTCTTGGCTTCATTATGATTCTTTAGAAAAAGGGATTCTGTGTCTTCAATTTAGAAAAGTGTTAGTCAGTGGATACTTTGGCGCCATTTTAAGATTTTCTTAACATTTTCATACAGTTCTGTGAGAAAAAATGTGTTGGGGTAATGGAATATAACCATTTTTGTAGGAGATTATGGTTTAATAAATATGTATGTTTAAATTTGTAGGAAAACGTTCTTAAGATGATTACCTTGTAACTATTTTGTGCTATTATATATTTGTGCGTATACTTACCTAAATTATTCAGGTAGATAGGTACATAAATATCTTGTTCTTGTCTCTTTATTGTATGTGCATGGTGTTGTGATCACAGACTACTAAGAGAACCTAGTTGTGATACAATTGCGTGAAAAGGAAGAAAACTGTCTTAAATTCAGTGAATTCCACAGATCATAATGTCATCAAATTATAAAAAAAATATATAAAAAAAAAATCAAGGACGATTAGCTGCTCTATGGTCAATTCACAATTCAGTGTAGGTGTTTTCAATAGGTACTGTCGGACTGTAAAGAATGCTTGTCAAAATGTAAAAAGAAAACTGGGATATCTTTTATTTAGACTAATTAGCGAAAATCTACAATGTCGAGATATAATTATCATATTTGATATGATTACCACGAAGCTTTTCATTTGGCGAAAAGCCAGGAGCGGTGTGCGGATCTCATATTAAAAATTGTTTGTGGCATAATTTACTGTTGCTAAATTTTAGCTATTTGAAACTATAAACAACGGCCAATTAGCAATTTTCTACCATAGTGCACAGACTGCAAAATCTTTTTACTAATCCATAATATAAAAATGAATCGCAAAATGTGTTGATAAGCGCTTAACTCGAGAACGGCTGAACCGATTTCACTAATTCTTTTTTTAGAATATTTCTTGAAGTACGAGGATGGTTTTTACGTAGAGAAAAATTTAAAAACCACCGAAACAGCTTGACCGATTTTTATGAAATCTTAAAGGTCGTGTTCTGTTTTCCCGGTAGGTGGCACTGATTTGCCGGGCAGGACGACGTCTGCGGGGTTCGCTAGTATTAGATATAAATGCAAAAGTTTGTATGGATGTGTGAATGTTTGTTACTCTAACACGCAAAAAGTACTTGATAGAATTGAAAAAAAAATTGACACAGAAATAGAATGAAAAGCCTACTTTTTATATCTTTACTCCAAAACTTGATGTGACAGCCAGAATAAGCCTAAGTACTAACATACATTATTTAATCTATGCAATACAATGATGTTTCTATAAGAAACGTCATTAATGCTGCAACTTAGATATTTATTTAGTTGTAGGTATCTACTTCCAAAACTTTAGTTTGCATCTAACCTCATTATTTAGTCTACAAGTGTTGGTAATCCAATTTTATCCGACACTTGTTAATTCAAATTGGAATATACAACCACAATCCAATTTATAGAAGTAGGAATCCTTGTTAAATGAAATAGTAATGAATAGATGCTTGTTGCTCAGAATAAAACAATAAATCTCAACTCCAATACAGTTCTAAATGTATCTGACAGTTACTAAACCAAATAAAACCTTTTTCGTAATAAAGAACTATTGTGTCTCACGTATGCGTTCTTAACTTAAAGTTGGCACTCCTATTTGAGTACATTTATTTCAGTTTTATTGTAGCCAACATAACGTTGAAAGATTTTTGAGTGCAGTATCATAGACTAAAAGAGATGCGAAGTCTTAACACGTCCCAAGGACACTTCAAATTCGCATTCAAAATTGGAATCCTTTGCGAGGTTCAGATGTTTTGACTGCTTTTATAAGAGTTTCATATCTCATATCACTGAATATCTCGTAACTTTAGAAAATAAACACTGCGTAGATCGTTTTATAAAATTAAAACGAAAAAACAAATTTAAATAGTGATACATAAGTTAATATTAGCTTATATTAGGTTGTATAACTGGCATGTCTGAGAACTAATAGTTCAAAGACATGTGAAATCTCCCAATCCGTACCTAGATACTTAGCCAGTGTGTATGGATTAAGGCTTAATTTTCTTGAGAGAAAACAGTCTCAGCAGTGAAATAATATCAAAATACAGCTGACCAAAAGCCTTTTCCTTAAAACATCACAACGATCGGTTAGATATAATAAAAAATATACATAAGTATAGCGTCGCGCCTGTCTTACTTGAAAGTGCAGACAGAGGTAAATATCACCCACTATATACTTTTAAACTTTCGCGTTGCATTATTAAATATATAATTATATTTATCATAACGGGCAATTAACAAACGCATTTAAATTATATTACAAGTAACGGTAGTTCGCTGGATCAGTCTGCTTGCGACCACGACAGGTGCAACCCGTGTCGAAACGTAAAGCCAAATTAAAGGTGAGCGCGTTAATTGCCCGTTATGATAAATATATATATTTGATATCACCCACTTTTCGCCGGCGGTTTAGGAACTTACTGTGTTGTTCATCGGACGCATTCCAAACTATCGAGCTTCAACTAAGATTCTCTAAGTATATAGAAGTCTTTGCTCAACTCGGAAATCGAACCCGGGACCTTGTGGTTATTTAGCGAAAACTCTTACCACTGGACCACTGATATAAAAAAAAGATTTCGAAATTAAATGTATTAAGTACCTACCTACTGTAATGTTTTTCCTTTTTTTGGAAATAAAAATTTTTTTTTAATTTTTCTTTTAGTTCAGGAGTATCTAATTGTTTAACAAAAATCCTTTTTAGTTAAGTGTATTCAGACCTGTTTTCATTATAATCAAATTATAATATTACTTTTAACGAAACCCAGTTTCTGAATAAATTCAGTTAAATTATACAGCCTACCTGAACCAGGCTGAACCCCTAGGGTGTAATAATTGCTTATACAATCACCTGGTTTTTGGTAATATAGACACATCGAAATACATACATGGAAAAGTGTTTTAAAACGGCCGTTAAGGGACATTGGTAGTGTATTGAGGGCGTTGAGAGTATTGTGAGCGTTGAGGGCCTGCTCAGAATAGTTTGCGAGGGGTTAACGAGAAGTTTAAGTGCAAACTGCCATCCAAATTGAGAATCTATACAGTTGTTTATAGAAATGAGAACGGTAGGGATGGTAGGGGTGGTAGGTTATGTAGTATATTAGTTCTCGTCGCACATCGGTTTATATTAAATAAACAATGAAAATAAGTATTATCTATTCTAAGTAGGTACCTAGGGGCGTAGAGTCCATACAAACCGATTCTAATCGGTTTCCTTTTAAGAATTAATTGATTGAATTCACTTGCAGTGTAGTTGCAGTTAAGTTTCGATCAAAACAACCCCTTTCGTATTCTCGTAATTTTTGACAACCGTTCACAGATACGCTCGGGTCATGTGAGGCCTTTAGACTAGATATGACAGCTAAACAATTACAAAATTACCATTTTGCACTTAGATGTAAACTTCACTGCAACAGCATTTCAACTTGATCAGTGCGTCAAGAAATTACGTGGATTAGCCTATGTCCTTGATATTATCGCGTTCAACCAACAAACGCACTCTTCAACTTTATAATAAGTATTAAATATCTGTATAGACAGTTTTTACCATAGTTTCATTGAAGCTTCAAGAGTGCTTTGTTTGTTTATAATTGACGTCACCCGTGAACAGTATTGAACTTGAGTTCTAAAGTTAAACGGTTAAAGTTTCAAATTAGTTTAACTACGTCGGTTAAGTTTTGAAGGAAACAATAATCTCTCAAACTTGCCACAAATAAGATAATACAGTCAATGAAGCCTATCTTCACAACCAGATAATATCATGATCATTGCTGCTACTTTAGGCTCCATTTCACCAACTTTTAATCGAAGTTAACAACTAAACGTGAAATTTTGTTAAAATGTTTTTTCTGGAAAAATCTGTCATAGCATCTTATAGTATTATTATAGCAGTTGTAGAAAAGAGAAGTTGCTCTACATATTGTATAGCGGCATCCCTCTTCCGCATCTCCAACAATGCTGCTTTAAGCTTGTTGTACTCCACCTGGTGACACCATGTGCGAGGGTGGGTCGGAACAGTTGCTCCTGTACGTTTAGCGGTTTCAACGATGAAACTACGGAGTCAATCATTTGAAGAGTCGTTCCATTTCCACCTATTCACCAAAAAATAGCTCGTAATCAGCAATCAGCTCGAGCAGCAGTGGCGCAGCGGTACGGGCCTCGCCTTAGAAAAATAAGGTCGTGGGCTCGAATCTCGGGCGTGCTCACACATCGTTGTATGATTTTTTATCTCCGCTGCTCAATATCGTTGAAGGAAAATATCGTGAGGAAACCGACATGTCTAAGAACTAATCATTCGAGGACATGTGACATCCACCAACCCGCAATTGGCCAGCGTGTGTGGATTAAGGCCTAAACTCTCTGAAATCGTAAGATAGTTGAGAGAGGACCCGTGCCCAGCTGCGGGACACTATTAAGGGTTGAAGTGAAGAGAAGTGAAGAGCTCGTAATCACTAAGTAAGCGCGTTCCATTATAGTCCACAACATCACTACGATCTGGCATGTTGTGGTCAAGATAGTAGCCTATTTTTGAATCAAGAAAAATACATTTTCTGTTGTACTATTAAACTAATTTTGATTTGATTTTCACTATAATTCACCTTTGCTACCCATACAAAGCAGGTCACTATTAAAAGTAAAACGTCAGACTGCATAGTATTTTCTTAAATTTACGAGAATATCACAAATTGAAATAAAACTATATTATAGCGGTATTTTATCGAGGTTAATTTTAGATTTAAAATCCCGACGTTCAAAGTCTTTTAGACCAAGAAGAAAGAAGTTTGAAAAGACTTTGAAACGATTTACAGTCCATCAAATCTAAGAAGTACCGTTTGACGTTTCACTGTTTTCTATTAAAATTAGCTTTATAGAGGCGTAATTCACACTATTTTTATTAGCTTTCCTGTAAAATAATTGAATTATGAAGCTATTTTTATTTTAACATAACATAAACAATTTTCATACAAAAAATAAAATTCTAAACGCGTTTAGAACTGTCAAACGGTACTTCTTAGATTTGATGGACTGTAAAATCTAAAATAAACCGCGGTAAAATCTATTTTATATTAGTTTTATTTCAATATGTCAGACTGCAGTTAGCAAACTTAGACATTAGTGATGAAACACAGGGATCCAAGCGTCCCGCAAATTAACCACCCCGGGATCCTTCTTAGACGTGATCCCTAATTTTCAGATACATCTCCGGGAATAAATAGGGGATTACGGGTGGTGTTGGGAACGTAAATAACTTTACGTCACGCTACGAGACGAGATAAGGGTGAACGGGCTCCGTACAAATGGGTGCAAGTGAATAGCGAAAATACAAAATATTTTGCTTCGAGTTTCACAAGGTCTATTATTATGCAATATTATTTGAGTAAACTACTTTTTAATGGATTTTATCGCGGTTTAGTCTTTTCAGAATTCATGTTCACGGGTGGACTGAGGTATTTGACGTCCAAAAATATTAATCACAATTATTACTGACTACCTCCAAACATTAACATTTAAGTTCCGTTCCGATTCAAGCAAACTGAGCTCACAGTGTCTTGAATTCTGAGTTTATTTCAATGTGTGATATTCGCGTAAATCTAACACAATACTATGGGTGGGTAATATTTTCTATATAGTTATAAGCGGTTATTTTAGAAGGGTTAAATGACAGTTATGCATCATTTAAATATGTTAGGGACGGGTAGAGAGAGCAGCGGTGACGTAGCGGGATTCGGCATTTGAAATATCGCGAGTTTGATCCCCTGTCGTGCACACATATCTTCGTGTGGATTTTTCATCGCCGCTGTTCTATATCGGCGAAGGAAAACACCGTGAGGAAACCGGCATGTGTAAGAGATAATCATTGAGGGAATGTGACATCCACCTGCACTTGACCAGCGTGTGTAGATTAAAC
This sequence comes from Meganola albula, assembly GCA_936450015.1. Classification (NCBI taxonomy): domain Eukaryota; kingdom Metazoa; phylum Arthropoda; class Insecta; order Lepidoptera; family Nolidae; genus Meganola; species Meganola albula. The sequence goes on along the minus strand of OW388144.1, from coordinate 2,705,366 downwards.
CCTGATTTCTCTCAACTCGTAAGATAGTTGTATAGTAGCAACCCGTGCCACAGAATAATTGACGTGCTCAGCAGTGGGACACCAAAAAAAAGGGTTGAAGTGAAATGGGTAGAGTAGAGAGTAGTGTGCTTCGATTCATCGAGTGGTTTTAAATCTAAACCGGTTGAAAAACCAACACAGCACCAACAGCTTTCTGACACTTTTAGCTGTTAGTGCACTATACAGGACCGTCGGCGTAACATGCTCTCCGAGGTTTACTAGTGCTGTTGAAAGTACCAATTCTCTTTTATGATCCAGCGCGGGATTTGAACACGTGACCTCGAAGCCACAGGCAAACTCAAATATAACACGCTATCCCAATACGAGGCAGATAATATGTTGTATAACAGTAAAAAAAGGGTTATACGTATAAGGTACTTAATTACTGTACTTAGGGCAATAATTAACGTGAGAATCTTTATTTAACAGTTCCTAATAGCTATTTAATTACTAGCTTCAAGCAATCCGCGGCAACCAATGAGCGAACGACGTTGGCATCCAGCGCATTGACTTAAGAATCGACTGTAATTCAATACCTGAGAATCCGTCTACATCTTAACGTATCTTAATTGTAGCTAATTGCAAGAATTGGCAGGAAAGCCTTCCCATTAGGGCCCTTTCTTCGTAAAGAGTTAACTAATTAACACACTGAGCTGTTGTAAATTAATTTTATCTCACAATTTGAGAATCGGAATAGTTGCCACTTTTTTTATCCTGGAATAGGTTTGCGCTAGACCACAACTTGCCTGATGTGAAGCAATGATGCAGTCTACGATGGAACGCGCTTACCCAGTAAATACCGATTCTCTCGTGGCTTGAAGACCGGCAGATTACAGCTATCGGGAAACATAGAATTCCACAATTTGGCAGTTCGCACAATGAAAGTGGAAGCAAAGCGATTTGTGTGTACCGGTGGAATTACTTTATTATTACCCCACTTTATTGTAAACAATTAATAGGTAGCCTAATTCTAGAAGTTAGTTGAATTTTAACACCGAAAATCAATTGTAATCAGTATAGATAAGCGAGTCTCATCGTAGACCACATCATTTCTTAACACTAGGAAAGCAAAGCAAAACTGTTTTCCGTACACGAACCCTGTCTACGGAAAACAGTTTTGCTTTGCACGATACAATAGTAAAATTTAATTCTGTGTTATATTGCAACAAAAAATTCAAATCGAGAATTGTTTAAAAACATTTCCAGTTTCATTCGAAATTAGAATATCAGTCGCATTTAAACTGCGTCGTTTTTTTTTTCATTGCATATCAAAGAGGTTGCTAATGTCGCGGTTAATTGACCACCTCATTAGTGGCAGACTGGGAGGCGGCCAGCATTTTTTGTAAATGCTGTGTAAAGAAAGACCTGTGGTATAAACACAAAATTACGTTTACATACATTGGTATGTAAACGTCACGTCTTTGCCTAAGGGGGAATGCTAAGACTATAAATATAAAAAAAAAAACAATACAATAAAAGAACAAAGTAGGTTCATAAAACAGTCATTGTGTGTAATCGTGCGAAATACATTTTGTTTCCGATCCCGCAAGTTGAATACGCTTAGGGATAGCTCGAAATAAATTGTCATAAGTACTAATTATTACAAATTAAAATCCCTAAAGGACCTTATGTAGCTAGGTACTGGAGCTATGTTCACAAAACACTGTTTCAAAATGGCGGGTCACATAAACTGGATAACTCAAGGTATAACAATGTTAGTACATCATAATTAAGTGTACATTAATTATTACAGTTACATGCATTCCACATTAACTTTTCTACGTCGTTGCTTCAAATCCCCAACTCTGACGGGAAAGTGAATTAAAAGCGAGAAAACGACGAAGTTGCTACGGTTTGATGAATTGCTGTTAATGTGAGTTCGAACACTCTATGTGACTTGTACCTCGTTAAAACTTCTACACGGTGCTAATAAACTTGGCGTAATTTGTATTGTAAATAACTGTTTTGTTTTCGATGACAATAGCAATGGGTTTTTATTTAGATGCCAAGGTAGGATTTTTTCGTATAGGCTCCGCTCGCGTATGTCGGTTATCGCGATAAACTATTAACCTCAATTTGTGCAGTTGGATAAAAACTAACTTATGTCCTTCCTCGGGTCCCAAACTATCTCCATACTAAAGTTTCATCGAAATCAGTTCGGGCAGACAGAGTTACTTTCGCGTTTACAGTATAGTTAGGAAGTCTGTTATATATCGATGTTTTAAAAAAAAGTGTTGAAATTATATCCCCATGTCACTCTCGACTCTCCCAATAAACACCTTCGTGGTTCAGAGAGCGCGTAAAGTCGTCAGTCCTGTGCCCCGTTAGTCCGTTCCACCGGACTCTGCGGGTGAAAGGAATAGAGAGTGCACCTGCTATGTTTGCGTAAACACTTTCGTAAATACTCGGTTAGTCAGCTTAGACTGGCCGTCGTTGCCGGAATACAGTACGAGACGTAACGTATTTATGTGATGAATAAATATAACATTTTTCGAAATTCGAATGAATTTAAAATCTGTTAAAATAATGAAGTTTACGCTACCTTGTTTGTCGAGTATAAAATTATCAGTATTCAGTAATCCATTTACTTCGCAGAATTAAAAATAGAACACAACATTCTTTTTATGAACACATTGAACGAATATTTTTTTTTAATTGGAAAGAAAAAAGGTTTTGTATATTCGAATGATTTTAAATAAATATTCGAATGTATGTATACTGGCAGGTTATTCGTTCCCGCCAGTAACGATTTAACAAGTTTAAATCGAACTATTGTCGCTTTGTGACGTGCATTGAAATGGACATGAATATTTTTGTTTATTTACTAACGAAATCAAAAAAACTAGCTGGTCAATCGTTTATAACACACAGAAAATCATCTCTCAAAACTAGATTTTGTGCTTCTACGTAATACGTAACTAACATTAAAACGTTTGTTTATTATTATAATGATTTTTATTTGTCTGCCTAATAATCAAACTTAAGCAGTAGTAAATATGCAAAGATAAAATGTAAATAGCAATGGATAATTTTATAGAGTGGTTATAGAGCCTACTCTATAACGATTCTATTCAATTATCCAGCTCCTAAGCTGATAGTAAACTTCATTAAAGCTATGTAAATGCTGTAAATCCCATAATATCTACATTAGATAAGGTGACATGATGGCCTAAGGCTGCTATTCTACCAAAGCGGAGCGGGACGAAGCTACTTGCAAGAGTAATTAATACAATGCCTTCAAAATGATAATAGTTTAGACCTAGTTATACCACTTTAAAATCCTTTATGTAGACATACGGCCTTATTAATAAAAAAAGTTATAAGCCTCTTTAGTTCAAATGGACATTTTTTTTTTACTAGTAAAAATGTAAAGATGTCAGACAAAGACAAACGAATTATAAACATATTTTAGCTATAATGAGGTTTAAATACATTTATGAATACGGGGGTAAGTAGGTACCTGATCTAGAAAAATATATTGAAAAAAATAAAATTATTAATAATAAAAAAAATTACGTCCTATAATTATATTTTTCTACTCTGCTCTGATCTGGTGTACTGGAAAGCTAAGTGGAATGGACCCAAATGAGTTCCATTTTCTATGGAAACTATCATTTTGAGCTGGAAAGGTGTGCCTAGTAGAACGGAGCTAAGGTAGATGAGTAGCGTAAAAATAACCTGACTGTTATGATTCGATCCGCTAAATACTATCTACAGCTCCACTAAGATCGACTGATACCAGGTGTTGTACCAAGGCTTAAAGCAGTACAGTTGGAGCTGCAAAAGAGAGATGCCGCAATACAATGTTTAGAGCAATTTCTCTTTCGTACAATTCCAATAATAAATTAAAAATTAAATTATAAATATTTATCATAACGAGCTTGCGACCACGACCGGTGCAACTCGTGTCAAAATGTAAAGCCAAATTAAAGGTGAGCGCGTAAGGGGCCGTCCATTAATCACTTGAAGCTTGAGGGGGGGGGGGGGGAATTGACAAAAATCACGAAATGTCACAAGGGGGATGGGGGGTGTAAGATATCACGTGTATTTTTTTTTTCATTATTTTATCAAACGTGCGAATCAACCTGCAACCTTTCTGTCGACACATTTTTATCATGGTCCTTAATTTCAGAATAAAATAAGATTATACTTTATACCTGTACCTATAATATTTTAAAAAAAATCAGATGCTAAAAATACACGTGATGTTGGGTAGGGGGTGCGGGGCAGTCTTAAACCTCACCATGTATCATCAGGGGGGAGAGGGGGTTAAAAATTTTTTGAAAAAAAATCACGTGATTAATGGACAGCTCCTTAATTGCCCGTTATGACAAATATTTGTCAATAAAGGTTGCTTAACAAGACAATAATACGCTCCAATTCACTTCAGTGGATGATTGTCCTTATCATCTTAGCTGTGTACATCAAAATGATGGAAGATGCAATGTGTAATGAATTATGCAAAGCTCTGAACTCAGTGTAGTTGCAATTAAGTGGAAACACTGCCCTTACTTGATTCTTGTCAAGTAGAATTTGCAATAGATATCTAAATAAAAGTTGTTAACTGCAACTGACCAACAGCGGTAGCGCAGTGGTACAGGCTTCGCTTTAGAAATATAAGGTCGCGGGTTCGATTCCCAGTCTTGCCCACACGTCTTTGTGTGAATTGTTACATCGCCGCTGCTCAATATCGGTGAAGGAAAACATCGTGAGGATACCGACATGTCTGATAACTAACCATTTGAGGATTAGTTGTAAGGATGTTATAATACTGTAATAATAAATAAATAAATGTGACATCCACCAACCCGCACTTGGCCAGCGTGTGTGGATTAAGGCCCAAAACTCTCTCAACTCATAAGATAGTTAAGAGAAGACCCGTGCCCAGCAGTGGGACACTAAAAAGGGTTGAAGTGATTATTACAATCGCCCACATTAACAAGACAAGACATTATTAAATTTAAAACCCGCTAACAGCGCCGCAAAACTGAGTGAATTTAAACGGCAAACACCGCACAATGGGCAGCTTTGTCTTTGCGGTATTAACCCATTAATAACATTAACAATGTGGTACACCGTCAACGTAATTGAACGTTCGCCCATCTGTTATCTTATGGCCTAATGAAATCGTCTCTGAATTCATTAATTATGCTTAAGCTGTGAATACTTTTGATAATACTGTTCTGTAGCTAATTAAGGTATAGATCGCCATTTACAGCAACTGTATGTCTTAAGCGAGGTTAATAACCGCGAGGTAACATATTTGATTCCCGGGTTAATCAAAAATCTTCTAAATATATAAAAGAAGAATGCGCGGGACTTGAGTGGTGCGGCGCGGTTTGCGTTGCGTTTTATGTTCTCCTTCTCCTGCACAAGGAGGCACATAGCTACGCCGCGTCCCGGTGCTGTAGATGCACAGCTGAAAGCTGGGAACGGTTCCGCGGCGTTCTGTGCGCTGAAGAAGTGTTCTAGCGAGGGAACATGAGCATAGGTACAGAGTTTATACAAAAAAAATCCTCAAAAATCATTTTGTCTACTAGTCAAAAACGTATGAAAATTAGTTCAGTATTTTTTGTGGATAATCACAAATATAGGTACATAGAGATAGACGCGACGGAGGATTGTTTTAAAATATGTAAAACTAGCGGACCCCGCAGACGTCGTCCTGCACGGTACAGCAGTGCCACCTACCGGGTCCGAAAATAGAATACGACCGATTCTCAGACCTACCGAATCGTTCAAGTTGTTTCTGAAGAGGTTGTTTTTTTTATTTTTTCTTTCCGTAAGAACCATCCTCGTACTTCAAGGAACATTCTAAAAAAAGAATTAGCGAAATCGGTTTAGCCCTTCTCGAGTTATGCGCTTACCAACACATTTTGCGATTCATTTTTATATTATAAGAAGAAGAAAGAAATAGAAGAAAGAAACTTAGAAGAAATAACGGATCACTGATTGGACCAGGTTATGATAAGCTGGGAGAAAAAAGGTCCGAAACCAAAGGTCACCTGGATGCTTTTTTAGACGAAGAATTCTGTTAGTTTGCTCTTCAAATCTAGAAGGACTTCATACAAAACGAATTCATGTTTTTTAATCCCGTAATTGCCTCGTGTTAAGCGAAGATGTGCCGTACGATGAAACCCGCTTACCCTTTGAATATCGATTCACTCGTCACTTGAAAACAGAGAGATTATAACTGTCGAGAAACAGAAAAAGTATTTACCTCCAGAGTGAAGCTTCTAAGTCATTAAGTTTAACAGTTATGTTAAGTCGTGATAACAATCATGTTATTTAAGAAAACGACTGCCTTTATCCTCAGTCTCACTCGCACGCTAATATTATGAGTCGCAAAATCTTCGTACACAAACATTGACCTAATTGCCCCGACACAAGAACATACCCGCCCCATTTAATAAAGCCTCCGAAATAAAAAGTTGAAGCATACAAAATAAACTAAAAGAATGTTTCAAATAAATGTACACACATACTGAAAAAACCGGGAAAGTGCAAGTTGGGCTTGTACATGAAAGATTCCGTACTAAGTATTAACCCCCGTATTCATATATAGCTAAAATAGGTTTGTAATTCGTTTGTCTTTGTCAGTCATCTTTACATTTATACTAGTAAAAAAGAGACAAAGTCCATTTTAACCAAAGAGTCTTTAATTTTTTTTATGAATAAAGCCGTTAATTTTTAAACTGCCAAATTAAATATTTGCTAACTCATAAATTAAATAACATTACGAGGTTTTAGATGAGATTTGTCAGGCAGCGTACCACAACAGCATAAAAGCAGTATTGTTGGAGCTGCGGAAGGGGGATGCCGTTATACAATGTGTAGAGCAATTTCTCTTTCGTACAATGTATTATATAAAATTTCCATGTCACAGTGTTAGTTACCGTACTCCTCTGAAAAGGCTTTACCGATTTTTACCAAATTTTATATGCGTATTCAGTAGGTCTGAGAATCGGCTACTATCTAGTTTTCAAACCTCTAAGTGATAAGGGGTGTTCACTCCAAAAAATATTTTTTATTTTTTTGATATTTTTATTGTTTTATTATGTGGCATTAAACAACCCTAAATTTTAACCTTTCTATCATAGCCAACCTCTATTTTTTAATAGCGAAATTAGTAATACGCATTACGAAGTTCGCTGGGGCAGCTGGTAATTCTACGAAAGTACGATGCTGGGAACAATGTCTATGGGTCAAATCTCGGACACTCAAACAGGACCACTTTATGACTTTTGATTCTGCTCAAATTTGCCGTGTCTATGGTGTGATGATACAATAACATGGAACCATTATCGCATAATGGGAGTCAATGCTACTATTGCTACTTGTGGTTCAAAAGATACAGCCCCCTAACAGCTATACGGATGGATGGTTAACTAAAACCCAGTTCCCAGTAAGGTGCAGTTAACACCTTTTGGTTACGGGACCCTAAAACAGGCTATATTCTGATTGTGAATAGCAAAAATGTTTATGTGTGAGTTTCTTAAGAAATACATTTACAGGGCGTCGTCGTAAGAAAATGTTATTTCGCACATTCCCCTCAAATGCCCAACACTCAACGTAATCTCGTGGATAGGGCACACACAATACGTCCGCCATATTGTCTCGTAAGATGCAATAATTTAAAAGACGCATTTAGGTCTAAGTGGTAGAAACTTGTGATTTTGCCGCGAAATGCGGCCCTCGATGCCTATTCGCGTTTTATTTACGCGCGAGATTTGTTAATGGCGGCTATGTATTACGCAAATGCTTCAAAGTTTACATTAAATTATAAGAGCTCTCTGAGGATTAATAGGTGTGATGTTTGGCGGGAGAAAATGTTTCCAAATTCAAATTTACAGCTAGCTCGCACAATGGTTCGGTTATCGTCTGGAAATTTTGAAGTAATTGAATGGACTACAACAAAAAAAGAATTCTAAACGTACCTAAAAGGTTTTTATTTGAGTTAATTGAGTTACATATTAAATTAAAATTTGTTCCATAGTCGATCTAATCCCAACACGAAAATTGTTTTTTTTTATTTTTTTTCAGAATCATGCTGCGCGCTAATAGGTACCAGATGCCAACCGGCATTTGTTTTTACTTTATTTTCATTATGAACATTTCAGTATCTCTGGCTGGCCCTCAATGTTCCCGCATTTGGAGCAGCGCAGCGGTATAATACAGTACGCTTTTTAATGAAATAGGTCGTGAATTCTCACACATCTTTGTGTGATTGTTAATAATATGATTCTGTCTGCTAATAAGCAATTGCTGTTTTGGGTGCTGAGTCACCTTCGCCTGTGGGTGTACACGTGGTTCCCGGGTGGTGCAAATCAGGTGACAAACACTGGTGGTAGCCGCACAACCAAGCGGCCTTGTCGTGGTCCGGTGCGATCTCTGGTGACACAATGCAGATGCAGACAGGGTGGGTCGGAATTGTTGCTCCTTTAAAAAGGTTTCTAACCTTATAGACGCTCGCTCCACTGCCACCTCAACAAAATTCGTAATCACGAGTGAATCCCATCGTAGACTACATCATTGCTTAACATCAGACAAGTTGTAGTCAAGCGCAAGCCTATTGCAGAAAAGAAATAGTTTCACCTAGTTTTTTTCCACCATTTAAATAATTTAACACATAAGGCCTTAATAAGGCTTTAATACATAAGGCCTTATTCATAAAAATCTTATAAGACTCTTTAGTTAAAATGGACTTCGTCTCTTCCTTACTAGTATAAATGTCAAGATGACAGACAAAGACAAACGAATTATAAACTTATTTCAGCTATTATAGGCTTTGACCTTTATGAATAGGGGGGTTAGAGCTCTATTCAATCGTGACAACTTCGCGGTCTGTCGTAGACTTAATTTGTAGTCATTAGACTGCACGCGTCTCATATTCTTTGTTCACTTAGAATTCAAACAGTGTTACGAACAGAACTTCTATCGTAACTAGTACAACTTAGTACTAACAAGTCCCGCGACGCTGCAGGATGTATTAAATCAGCCAAACTGTGAATGATTTAATCGGATCGCTGTTCGAGTTCAAGAAAACCTTCATTCTGTTGCCATCTGTATATTTCACTACACTTTTGTTTCTACAAAAGTAATACAGATATTGTTTTCATATGTTAATGTTTTGTATCTTTTGTTTTCGTTATTGTTTTTCTATTTGTTGAAATAAAACTATGTATTCTATAACAGATTTTATCGCGGTTTATTTTAGATTTTAAATCCCGAGACTTCATGGTGACGGGTGGACTGAGGTATTTGACGTCCAATCTTATTAATCACAACTGAGCACCTACAAACATTAATTATTTACGTTGAGTTCCGATTTAAGCAAACTGAGCTCACAGTGTCTTGAATTCTGAGTTTATTTCAATGTGTGATATTCGCGTAAATCTAAGACAATACTATGGATGGGTAATATTTTCTATATAGTTATAAACGGTTATTTGTCTTAGTAATCTTTGCTAAGTCTTGAATTCTGAGTGCATTTTGTTTGGGTTTTGTTTATTTCTAACGTTATTGTGAAAAACTTAAAATGTCTAGTATCGACTTTGTTTTAAATCCTACAGCTTACTCTGACACCGTATAGTATTATTATTGCAGTTGTACGAAAGAGACGTCGCTCTACACATTGTATAGCGGCATCCCTCTTCCGCAGCTCCAACAATATGGTACGCCGCCTGATGGTAACGACACTTGCAATACCAGAAACGTTACTCGCGTTGCCGATGGCGGGTTCAATGGCTACACTACTCACATCCAGGAACACCACCAAAAGTTAATTCATAGTTTGTAATTTGTAAGGTGGAGATTCTTAGTCAGGCTGCCCACAGGGTAACAAAAATCGTTGTTTTTTGTTAGGTCTATTACTATTATTGTTTACTAGCTGACCTGGCAGACTTCGTACTTCCTTAATCGATAAATAAAAGACCTAAACTGTTATAGATATGTATGAACTGTTATACATAGATAGATGACAGTGAAACATAATATTTTCACATGTAAACAGAGTGAAAAATTGTCCCAAATTAAGCAATTTCGGACTAGATGTTGCTAGAATTTGCTTCAGTTATATTGACTAGGAACAGTCATGCTCATCACACAAAGATTTGTCCTGGTTGGGAATTGAACCCACGACCTCCATATAGATAGGTAACTAACAAAATTTCTAAAGTAAGTAATCAATGTATTTGGAAACGGTTGTGAAATGTATTTGAAAAAATATTTGTACTAGATAAAGGGTTAGGCTATTTTCAGAAGCTTAGCAATCAATTTGATTGATAGTCTAAAGTTACAAAAGCTCAGTTGAGCTTGAGATTGTACTTAGATGTTGATTAAAGGTTTGTAAAAGCTGCGGGTGGTATCAAGACTGATAGGTAGAAGACTAATGAGCGAATCATTAGTCAAGTTCAAGTTTCCACTAATGTCTGGCCTGGTGACTTTAGTGACCCTGCTTAACCTTGTTTGTTCTGTGTCTGGGTCTAATAATTATTAATAATGTGAATGTATTTACAATAAAAAAAATATTTAAGTAATGTATCCGTTCCTAGTACCCATAACACAAGCAAATATAATTGCTTAATTTGGGACTGGATGGCGCTGTGTGAAATCATTGGTAAAAAGAATATTAGAAAGTTATCTAAAATTAGCAGTTGCAGTTGCTTCGGTTTAAATTTATATCCCGGTATCCCATAGGTTCGACGTAACTAGGTTTGTTTTATTGTACTAATAGGCTTGACCCAGGCAATATATTTTATATTAGATGCTAGTTTGAAGAAAGCTTAGAACATTTAGAAAATAATAGGTTATTACATTAAGAATATCACTACAGTCCATCAAATCTAAGAAGTACCGTTTGACAGTTCTAAACATAGTACATTTAGAAATTTATTTTTTGTATAAATATTGTTTATGTTATGTTAAAATAAATACAGCTTCATAATTCAATTATTTTACAGGAAAGCTAATAAAAATAGTGTGAATTACGCCTCTATTAAGCTAATTTAATAGAAAACAGTGAAATGTCAAACGGTACCTCTTAGATTTGATGGACTGTAAGGTAGCAGATAAAAACACAAACATTAAAATTAAAAAGGACAGGACATATTACGAGATCAGAAGTAGAATAGTGGATCAAAAAACCAATAGGAAGGCAGATCAAAAGGTGGAAAGATGATCTACCCAAAAACTGAAGAAGGAAACCTCTTGATCAGATAGGGTGGAGGGAACTTACGGAGACCTATATCGCAAGACAAGATGACTTGGTAGGTAGTTGAAATTTAGCATTTAATTAGTTCATATTGATACATATATGTAGTTGATTAGATATTTGTTAATTAGGTCAACAAAATACTATAATTATGTAGTTTACCTTCTAGTATAAAGTTCCTACAAACCTTAGTTACTAAAATTACAAATCGTTTTTTGGAGTAGAATATAAATTATTATTGTTATTATCATTAAATAAATAAGTCTAAACTTTGACGGGCCGGCGGCGGCGTGGTCGGTAAGATACTTGCATTTCACGCTGCGGGTCGTGGTTGATTTCCACCCAAATCAGACATTTGTGTGATAAACACGTCTGTTTGTCTTGTGTCTGGGTGTAATTATCTATATTTATGTTTGTATTTATAAAAGAAAAGTTATATAAGTAGTATATTACCAGTTATCTAGTTTCCATAGTACAAGCTCTGTTTAGTTTGGGATCAGATGGCTGTGCGTGTTAAAGACCCACTATATTATTATTATATTGTTATTACTATTCAAGTGAAGGACGGGTTGATAACCTTTATTCGGTTCTTTTGTCCACGTAAACACATCAAACAAATTAAATTGCATATGAAAAGCAACACAAACTAATTGTTTACTCAGAACTCTCGCGAATTCCAAATAAGATTGCATCTGTGGAATGGGAACCAACTTACAGCCCTCAGGCCGTTCTACAAATAAACCTTAATTCAATAAAAATAAAGGATATATTCGCTTGTCGCCTTATTCTCACCTCTCGTTGTTCTATCCTCTGATTTCCCAAAGGGGTTCATTTTAAAAATCTACCTCAACGTTAAAAAGGTAAAAATATTGCACTTGTAAATTTTGAATCCTTGTTATGCTTTTGTGACATTTTCTTGATTTTGCGAGGAGCTCATTAATGCGTACCCTTAGGGTTTAGGGCACTAGAAACTTGCAGATGTGTGGGGCGAGCCTAATCAGAAGGGATCCGGAGGGTAGAGCAAACAAGGGAACTTAGGGCGACTAGTTACGGCAGACCTTCAAAGTTTTTACGATTTAGTTTTTTCTTTTGAGTTTGAATGATGCTGGAGCACTCGTCAAACAAGTATTCACAAGTTTGGGTTTGGTGTTGAATATTTGCGAATAAAATGCCAATTTTCTTACGAGTTTGGTAACTTGTAACTTTCTTTTACGTTGTACAATAAAGGAGTTTTGGATACACAAAAGGTTAGTAAATAGTCGAGATAAAATAAAAGTAGGTATAGTAACTTATTGTATAAAAGCAGAATGTTTTTCTTACAAATAAATACTTAGTAATAAGTATAGTACCTATATTATCTGAGTAAATAGGAAAATAAACGAGATAAGAGGTCATCATCATCATAATCGTTATCAACCTATCCTAGTCTATTGCTCCAGCAGTGCTCAGTGGCGTACATTAGGGGAGGCCTATGTCCACATAGGCCCCTCCTAAGGTACGCCACTGAAGACGATCCGCGGCTTTTCTCATCCAGTTCTTGCCGGTCACCCTGCTGAGATCGTCACTCCACCTAGTCTGAGCCTCAGACAAAGAGGTACATTTAGTGTAATGTATAGCTGATAAAATGTTTATTAGACCATAATGAAGGTATGTATAACTAACGATTATATGTACCAAATAAACATAGGTACATTCACAATGCGGTCCAACCAGCATTGTCCTCTAAAGTATAGTCAAACAACTGCGTTTAGACATTTAAATCCTTCTAAATGTCCCATATCTGTTATTATGCTATGTTTTCATTCCAAAACTAGGTTATTGCATAAAATACGAGCTAGTATAGGTCATATGCGCGCAATGTATATGTAATTGAGCGTAAAATGCACAAACACGTAAAATAATATTGGGCAGCACTTTGCCGTGTACGGGCAGTGGGCACGCGATTGTATTAACAACCGTATTATTTTGACGGTAAATTTGTTGTTCGTGATATCGAAACGTGTAATACAATCAGTACATTTATGTACAGATTTTGTAGTGATTATTTTTTATACAATGATTTAATTTTGATATCATCCGTCACACACAACGCAACGCAAGTTATACGCATTGGATGAATCCTGAATCGCACAAGCAAAGTTTTTCCGACAATTCATCACTATTTTCAAACCAGTCGCAAAGCATCATTTTTTATATACCTATCAACATTTTGACGTCAATAGATAGATAAATTCTGAACGCATCGAATAGAACTCGTAGACTCCAAATTTAAAAGTACATTTTGGAATCTAGTCTTTAAACAATTGTGTTTATTTTTGGTGTCTACTGTAAAATTTGCTGCGATGGAGTTACGTGGTATGCGACTTAAGCCAACGATATACATCTTCCTGGTAAGAACTAAGACCGGGGCCCAACTTGCAAATTATTAAAAAAATATTTCACATACATTTCTATTCATATTCAAACTTTTGGCTAATTAAATAAAGCGTATATTGCAACAAATCCCTACTAATATTACAAATGCGAAAGTAACTCTGTCTGTCTGTTACGCTTTCACGCCTAAACTACTGAACCGATTTGGATGAAATTGGGTATGGAGGTAGTTTGAAACCCGAGAAAGGATAGTTTTTATCCGACTGCGCAAAAAGAAGGTAATGTTTTGGCAGGATAACCGACATACACGCGGGCGAAGCCGCTGTCGGAAAGCTAGTAAATAATAAAAATATAATAATATCTATCATTATTACTTAGATAGATATTATTATATTTTATTTTATTGATATTGCAACAAATTGTATTAATGTAATAAATAAAATTATACGTCACGGCCTCATATATAAACAATACGCGTATTTATTTCTTTTTTTCCATGACACTTAAAACCCCTTAACATAAACAAAATAAGGATTAGATATTCTGAGCTTACTCTTAATTTATTAGAGTACTAGCTGCCCCAGCGAACTTCGTACCGCGCAAAATTGTGAATCTAGATCCCCTTGAACACACACAAAAAATTTCATCAAAATCGGTCCAGTCGTTTAGGAGGAGTTCAGTCACATACACACGCACACAAGAAATATATATATTAAGATTACCTAGTTATATTGAAATGTTAAAAAACGGAATCCGAGATACACGCTCGCTGGAATAGTTTGACATATCTGATTACCATACATCATGCATACCTGTTCCTATCGTCCAATGCCAATCCACGCCCATACACGGTCAGTCCTAACTGATCCAATCAGCAGCGTAATGTGTCATACCAATTGAACGAGGAAGCATGGTGTATGGCCTGCATTATACGCACTAATGTAGTACGTTCGTCGTAGCTACTTTCGTAGTATATACTACGCCGTAGTCCGTAGCACGTAGACATGCTACGTGTTGAACCGTCTGTGTTGAGAATTTGAGACATAAAATATTTTAGTACTACTCATCTACGAACATTTTTTCTTCGCAAGTTTGCGCTTGACTACAACTAACCTGATATTAAGCACACACGCTGGCCAAGTGCGGTTTGGTGGATGTCCTTGAATGATTAGTTCTTAGACATGCCGGTTTCGTCACGATGTTTTCCTTAACCGATGTTGAGCAGCGGCGATGAAACAATTCACACAAAGATGTGTGGGCCAGACTGGGAATAAAACCCGAGACCTTAAATTTCTAACGCGAAGCCCGTACCACTACGTCACCGCTGCTCGTCTATCTATCGGCATTTATTAACATCGACTTGAAAGTTTGATACCTAGTTACTTCAGCATACGAACAATAATTGACGGGCCGGTGGCGTGATCGGTAAGATGCTTGCTTTTCACGCCGCAGGTCGTGGGTTCGATTCCCACCCGAGACAAACATTTATTTAAATATGTCTGTTTGTCTTGTGTCTGGGTGTAAATATCTATATTTAAGTATATATTTACAAAAGAAAAGTATTATAATATGTAGTATATTACCAGTTATCTGGTTTCCATAATACAAGCTCTGCTGAGTTTGGGATCAGATGACTGTGTGTGTTAATGTCCCACTATATTATTATTATTATTATTATAATCAGTCAATAATATAATTATGTACTTATCTAGTTCATGTATGTATGATAAAATTGAATTACGCAATCATCTGTCACTGATTATGTCTAAACACTGTTTGTGATTCACAAACATTGTTAGTTACGGAGATAACGAGGTAGGTAATTAATACAAAGTTCACGCCAGCAGGAGATACAGGCAGCAGTGGTGAAGGGTGAAGTTTGAAAAAGGGAAGCCGGAGCAAAAAAGTTCTTACTTAAGAAAATAATATCTCTTTAGTACCGTCACCGATCGTTCTTATACTTGATGCTATACTTATTTTTGTTGCTATTTAAAAATTTTAGGCGTTTATAATATATTATTAAGTACGTGTGATATAGACTATTTCCCAAAGGGATGCTGATGGTAATCGGCTTGTATGGACTCTCCGCAACTGATAGGCAGATATGGATATCACAATTGTCATGTAGAATGACCTCTAAAAATGCTTTACTTTTTTTGAGACGCGAGTCTACTTAAAAATAGTCCAATTTTTTTTCCTACCGTGCAGTGAATGACTGGCAACTACTGAGAAACACTGCCAAAAAACTCAGTAGGTTTTTTTCTTTTTCAAATGAAGTACTTATATCTATTACATTTTGTTTGTTTAGTGTGTTGAATTAGAGCGACTTAATTCCAAGCGTTTTTATCCCTTAGATAGTCTGAAATTTTATAATACGCTTTCATACATAATGTAGATTTTATAGTTAAAATTTTTATAGTATAGTATTTTATAGTTAAAAGTTTTAAAATTTCCAATTAAATGGAGTCTCATTCTACCGACACCATCACCGTTGTCGACACTTGCTTTTCACGACGCATATCGTGGATCTATTCCCACTTAAGACAGAATTTTTTCTAATAACCATGTCTGTTTATGTTGAGTCTTGATGTAAAAAATATATCTATTAGAAGCACTTATGTATTTACAAAAGAAAAGTAACATGACTGACTGCTTAATATGTGTTAATGTAAATGGTTTAACAAAACAGTGTTAACATAAATAAATAAATAAATGACCGTGTGTGTGAATGTCCCAGAATAATATAGAATTATAGAATCATAATACCATGTAAATCCGAAAGTTTGTGTCTATGGAATAATATTTAATGCCTATTTTTCCAACGCTTGGATTTTGATGTTAATTACTTTGTAAAAAAGTAGTTTTTCCTTAGAGTTTAAAGTGTGGTCGCTCTTATAAACGATTATTAAATACGAGTACATTACTCAAGGCTAATAATGCATACAGTCAACAGCCCAATCCCTCAAATCTAGAGATGTCGCCACATGGGGAGCCCTCGAAGCAGTTGTTAATAGTATTTGATCGGTGCGACCGTCTTCGAACGACTCACAGAAATATTCCAGTGAACTGATAAAGACCCTTCAAGCCAATTGGGTTAGGTCATCCACAAAAAAATAACAATGCAAGCAAGGATTTATAATAATGCTGTGTTATATGAGAAAGCGTATTAAAATTTCAGACTATCTAACAGATAAAAACATTTGAAATTAAGTCACTCTACACTCTATACAACACACTAGATGCTGTTATAGATAAGTACTCATTTAAAAACATATTGATTGTGTCTAATAGTTCTAAATGAAAGCTTTAAAATGCTCTCCTGTAAAATTAATAAGTATTGAGATTGTGTAACAGCCTCGCCTTAGAAATTTAAGGTCACGGGTTCGATTCCCGGTCGTGCCCACACATCTTTTCGTGAATTGTTAACTAAAAAAAGAGAGGATGTCATAAGTTTTACGTGTTTTAGGCGCTGCGAGGTAACAATTTTTTTGCACAGATACACGCGTCAACATAAAACACCCCTTTTTTGTTGAGGGTAAAAATAATGTAAAACCATAAACATTACTATAGATTTAAGTCCCAAAGATTTAATTTGCGAAAACCATTACTCTCGCTCGTAACCCGATCTACTAAACACGGTCCGTAAAAGTGAATTATAGTGCCATAAAGACGGTGAGCAATGAAGGTGCAATGTGCATAAACATGGAAGTTTCTGTGACTGTATATATCAAACTGAGTCGACCTGCAGCAGCTCAAGTCCATCTACTGCCCAAGCATCAATAAAAAATAGTATTTTAAATGTTATATATAAAGAAAGTATTAAACCCCGTATTCATAAACGTCTTCTAATATAATTATCTGTGTACATTGAAATTATCTATGCTCTATGTACTTTTAAAATGGTGAGAGATTGAATAAATATATTAATATACCTAAAATAGGTTTATAATTCGTGTCTCTTTGTCTGTCATCTTGACATTTATACTAGTACGAAAGAGACAAAGTTCATTCTAATTAAATAGTCCTCGTGTTGTTGGGATCCTATAGTCAATTGTTATTTCTTAGTCATTTTATTTTGTCGGTCATATATTCAGCTGACAAAATATTGTTGTTTGGAGCGCATCTAAGTCACTCTTATTGTCTGGTCGGTTTGACTCCCAAGACAATTATGATTTTCTGGCTTTATATTATCTATTTTGCAGCGCGTAAATTACGCTGGTAAGTGTTGCTTAGCCTTACCTATTCCTCCTGTCACTTAACTAACTCATAAGACGTCAATGTCACTGCATTTTGGTTACTTGTCTGTGATTGTCACTGTAACGTCGGTGGACAATGTCTATGATGTCGGTTGGGTGAGCACGTGGTATTTGCAAACCAAATTTAATCTCACAAAAAGCATCCATTTCCGTCCAAACATTGTGTGAATATTTGTGATTGGTGACTGCTATAATCATTAACGACGATATTGATTACCTTTCTGTGGTGTTATTTTGTGTCCTATCGAGATGAGTGAAGAATGGGTGTATCTAATGGTCGCAACGCTATGGGATCGACGACATCTAAATAATAGTTTGTTAGGCTACATGTGCGATATCTTCACCCAAAATAAATAGTTGACGTGTGAGAATTGCTTTACGCTCAACTTGTTATCACAGGTCACGCATCGTTTCGAGCAAGCCATTACAAACTACTCGTAACTTCACTCGACCATACATAAAGCCTACCGACTTGTGAACACGCGACCGTCACAAAGGTCTTTTCTAGAAGTTATTTCCGTGACTTTTCGACCCCAAAAGGTTCTTTATTAATGCCGTTTGCTCAAATATCGGCCATTAGCGCAGTCTGGCGCGTCTCAAGCTGGATATAAGGTGATTTATCACAATTATAAGGATTTGCCGGCCTACGGATTCGAAATATGGGTTTGCGTTACTCACGCTCCTTTCTTTTAGTTATTGCGTTAATACTGATAGAAAAATCAATTTAGAAATGTGTTATAACCCATGCCAGTAGAGAAACTAATTATAAATGACGGCAGTAATCATTCCCTCTTATTCGCACATTATTGCTGTCTTTAGTCACACATGTTAGTACAGCACACAAAAAATAATATTCTTTTTTAACGTATTCACTAGCTACCCGCTGTTTTCAAGTCTAATTAGCACTTGGCCGGCTTTTTAAATATGTAGTTACAATATCTTGCTTATTTATTTTGAAACAACTAAAGTAAATATTAAAAAATATCGTTTATCTGTCTATATTGTTTTGCTGACGGTCCCATGTCCAAACTGTCGTTACAAGTATTAGACGCCATTTTGGATTCCACTTTGACTGGTTTCTTTTTAGCGCGGGTTATACTAAAGGTAAAACTTACACTATTCGTTGAATCAAAGTATCGGATGAATTTCGGGTACGTTGACATGAAGCTTACCTGAAAAAAATACAGTATTTAAGTACAATCGTATACTATCGAACTACAAAACCCAAAGTCGTATACAACCTTCCATGTAGTTACACTATAGTACCTACCAGTGGCAAAGGGTGGAAGTCTGAAAAAGAGAAATCGGAGCAAAAAGTTCTTACTTAATAAAATAATATCTCTTCACTTTGTCACCGATCGTTCTTACACTTGATACTATACTTATTTTTGTTGCTATTTAAAACTTTTAGGTGCTACATAATACTTAATTAAGTACATAAAATTAACCTTTTCCTAAGGAATGTCGATGGGAATCGGCTTGTATGGACTCTTTGCTACTGGTACCTACCATCAAAACCAATAAACTTTTTATAACTGCTTTGTGTATACTACTTTAGACCAGAGTACTGATATGAATGAAATAACTATTAAATTACTCATAATCCCTCATACAAGCACAACAAATCGTAGACCATTTACGATTTAAGCTTTTAACAATCAAACTGGTACCATAGATAATAAAAGTATACGTCAAAATAATAATGCATAGTTTATCTGTGGTGTAGTAAGTTCCTTGTCGTTTGATATCGATAAGTATAGCCGTCGGCTATTATAATTAAAGCGCGGTCGATAAAATCGACTTGTAACGCACTTTGGAGTCGATAGTGCGGTGTTATCGATAACGGAGAATGGGTGGCCGGACCACCCGCGCAGCACTATCTAGCAGACTAAATTAAGTGGGCATTAGTATGTAAAATATTTTCGAGACAATAGCATAAGCCGTGATGTTGTATATACCTACTATGAATATGTAGAACGGCCTTAATCGTTTTGAAAATTTTAAAATTAACTTTTAACTCATAATTAATTTCTATAAAAAAATAACGTAGGTATATTCGGGCCAGTTCGGGTCGGGTCAATTCTTGCAATAGTGAACTCTGGTGAGGTATAGTGGCACCAGACCTTTTTCCATATCACCGGTGTATAAAAAAATTGTGTCAGTGTGAAGTAATGCTTACTTATTTTGAGTAAGCACCTTAATCCATCACTGCAACCCACTTCTGCTACTACTGTACGTCAGGATCAATAGCTGCACCGTGAAGAGACTCGGGATTTATTTATTTATTTATCAAAAGGTACAGTTACAGAACACAGATCAATTAGTCATTATAAAAATAGCTTTTACATATGTAGTAACATTTCTAAATCTGCACTCCAATTACAGCTGTACACAGCTTCCAATATTCATACAGCTTGAGAGTGTAAGTGAAGGTAACGTGTAAGGAAAAATAAAATATGGAAAAAGATGGGATAAAATAAATAATAATAAATGGTAAATAATATATATATTATTATTTTGTGCAAAGATGCGATAAATTTACTGTGACTTATTTCAAACATTTCAACCTGAGAACAAATATCATTGTATTGTCTACACATTCGAAACAATGGATTATTTAAAACTGGTCATGTCCCGGGACACCTAACTGTCTTGGAATGAATTTAATTAGAAAGATAAGAGGAGGAGTTAATAAGTTAGATGGTCAACTTCCCTCCAGGCAACGCGGGAGACAGCATAGAGAGGTTGAAATTGCCTCACCAAACTGGACTAAGAACGGGTAATGCAATCCAAGGGCACAATTTACAAATTGAAATAAAACTAATTTTTAACTGATTTAATCGTGATTTATTGTAGACTAGCTTCCGCCCGCGGCTTCGCTCGCGAAATTGATCTCACTAATCTTGCTTCTCCATACAAACTTTGGAACCCCGTTTCACCCCCTCAAAGGATGAGTTTTGAAAAATCCTTTCTTAGTGCACCCTTAGACCCCATAAGGAACCTATGTGCCAAATTTGGAGCCTCCAGACCCAGCGGTTTGAGGTCTGCGTTGATATGTCAGTCAGTCAGTTTCTTCTTTTATATATTTAGATTTTAGATCCCGACGTTTCAAAGTCTTTTCAGACTTCGTGTTCACCTTTTACAAGTTAATTTAATGTCGAACGAACGAAATACAGTAGTAGGCCTTTCTCTTATAATATGCTGGTATACCTAGTTTTATATCCGTAGAAAATAATGTTTTGATACTACATTATTTTGTCTGCGCCCGTCAAAGAATATAATGAAAATTTATACTTTATTACTGTAACGACATTAAAGTTTTACGATACAAGAATTTTATGATAAATATTCCTAATCCTTACTAATCTCTTCGTCATCCCTTTTCATAAATAGATAAAGTATTGTACCTTCTTCTTTGATTTATGCCTTTGGGTAACAATGTAATACATCTGGAGGTTCTCCGTTGAAAAAGTAGGCATAAAATGATAATTAGGTACGCTTATTTTTTATTCTAATATAGACTTGCGCTTGACCACAACTTGCTTGATGTTAAGCAATGATGTTGTTTACGACGGTTACGATCTCTTACGAGTGATTTTCAGTGAGATGTTGGAAGTGGATATAGAAATAACACACGGCCATGTTCTCAAACTAAGCAAAGCGTGTACTTAAGAAACCTGTAGGCTTATTCACGTAATTAATTAAGTTCAGTTGCAGTGCAGTTGCAGTTAAGTTTCAATTAAAAGAACCCTTTTTCGTATTCTCGTAATTTTGACAACCGCTGACAGATAGGCTCGAGTCAAGTTCACGTCACGCGTGCGCTTTAGCGTGTATGTTGTTATATGACAATTACAAGAATACCATTTTGCACTGAGAAGTAAACTTAATTGCAACTGCACCGCAACTTGATCGGCGCGTTAAGAAATTACGTGAATTGACCTACTGACTGGTTGATGTCACATGTCCTACACATGCTTGTTTAAAAAAAAAGAAATTCACTTCTATTCATCTTGCTAAACCAACTAGGTATAATTATTCATCAGGAATAAAACAGTAATAACCAAGTACCTACAATTATTTATAGTACTACTATAGTAGTGCAATAACAATCGTATTGTAAGCACGACTTCGACCTTAGAAGGGGCTGGTGAGACAAATGGTAGAACGGCTTCGAACTTAGTAACGCATTATCTAAGATTTCTTAGAGGCAATCTAGTTGAATTATGTTTTGGTACAAGCTACAAGGGAATTGAAAAGTTAATAACACAGCGCATAGCTGTACAGCACTCCGCTAATAAGCGAAAATTTAACTTATCAATATTATAATAATATAACCAGCATGTATGTATGTGCTTAACAAAACGTTGAACATCGTATTTTTTAACTCCTGACAAAAAGAGAAGTGTTATAAAATTGGCACGTGTATCTGATCTGTGGCTGTGTGGCTGTGTAACGGATAGACCGATTTTGATTCGGTTTTTATTTATTCAAAAGCTAAATGACACAGATGGTCCTAAATTCTATTGAAATATGGGTCGGGCGTTATCTAATTTTTATTTTATGTTATTGAAGTAATGCACCCGTGCAGTCGTGCTTGATGTTTTGAATGATTTGTCGGGCCGGTGGCGTGGTCGGTAAGATACTTGCTTTTCACGCCGCAGGTCGTGGGTTCGATTCCCACCCGAGACAAACATTTGTTTAAATATGTCTGTTTGTCTGGTGTAAAAGTAAAAGAAAACTATTTTAATGTAGTATATTATCTGGTTTCCATAGTACAAACTCTGCCTAGTTTGGGATCAGATGACCGTGTGTGTTAATATCTCACTATATTATTATTATTATTTATCAACGTTCGCGTGAGTTCATCGCTTGTAGCTTGTACCATACAATAACGAGTGTGATTTATGCAGGCGCACGCCGCAATCACGCGCCATTGTGCTACCAATACCTAGAGAAGGGATCTTGAGGTATCCTAACTGCTTTTGTTGAGAAAATGTTCAAGCTATCGATGGACTGTCTGGCTAATTTATTTGAAACACAGTGGTCAGTCTATCAAGTAGGAAATTGATGCTATAATATAATAATAATAATAATAATATAGTGGGACATTAACACACACGGTCATCTGATCCCAAACTAAGCAGAGCTTGTACTATGAAAATCAGATAACTGGTAATAAACTACTTACAATACTTTTCTTTTGTAAATAAATACTTAAATATATATAATTATATGCCCGTGGGATGGAAAGTATGTAAAGTCCGGTGTATCGCTAGTCTTGTTAATGAATTCGTGTTATAGAATCCTTATTTGTTAAGGATGTGTTATAGGATCGAAATAAATTTTCGATGATTTATTCCACCAAATACACCTTATCAACTTACAACGTATTGGCGAATCTTGCATTAAGCTATGCACGTTCAAAATGTTACTTTTGAACGAAAGCATATACCTACCTACCTGTGGATATTGTATGGAGTATTTCGTGGTAGAGGTATTCGCATATCGTGGGCACATAATATGGAGGACGGGCGCGCCCACTATCCGGGTACTATCCTAGGTATGCCGGCGTGCCAGTTCACCACATGAACGACACACGCTGTGAAGTCTACTAACCTGATCTAGTAGTATACGTATATTTAGTATACCTACATTAGTTTTACCCGTAGTTGGGAACTCGTTAAATACCGAAAATATACCTAAGTAAAGTTACAGATAGATACCTATTTTAACAAGATTCGGACAACGGGTCGTTCTGCGTGTAAATAACAAACACATTATCTTAGTTTCATTTATTTCCACAAACCCATAGTATTATTTTTAATAGCCTGTAATGACCCACTGCAGGGCAAAAGCCTCCCATAGACTACCAACTCTATATCGCTCGCTTTTTCCGTCCAAGTAGCGACAGACGAACTTAGATCATCGCACCATCGTTTCCGTGGTCTTCCTCGGAGCCGACGACCGTCTTTAGGATTTTTCTGCGCCGATATTATACACATCAATCATCATCATATAATCAAGATTACACATAAAAGTTAGAAGAAAGACTTAGACATTCGTAGTGTCTTTAAAAAACGTAAACAATGAAGATCCTATCCTTGCCTAGGTAGGCAACTAAATAGCTAGGTACATCATATAACAATGCCAACTTTCTCAACTAAACGATGCAACACAAATCTTTCTAAGTTCCTACTTACAGAACTTTCCAGTTATTTCCAGTTACAACCAGACTTTGGAAAGTATTATTCCTGTATTTAAACAATTCCCAACTGGAAATTCCCTAAATGTTCGTCCGGTCCACTCTCGTTGTTCGCATAGTTGCGTCCGAATATTTCGGACTCCTGACAGACTTTTTGCCATTTTGGACTCTTGGCGATCAATTAGACACGGTTTAATACACTTGAGTGAGTTTAGTGATCGATGATGTGCAATGGGTAAGTACGTTTTGCCGACCCTTCTGTGTTGGGTGACGCACGTTACTTGGATGACTACCTATATGGAATTAAAATACCTTAAAGAGAAAAATTTGGGTAATAACTTTTTAGGACCCCTTTATTTCTAGGGTGAAAAAGTATTCTAAAGTCAAAAACTTTGAAATAAATGTTTGAAGGTATCAGTAATAATTGTGATTAATATTTTTGGACGTCAAATACCTCAGTCCACCCGTGAACATGAAATCTGAAAAGACTTTGAAACGTCGGGATCTAAAATCTAAAATAAACCGCGATAGAATCCGTTAAAAAGTAGTTTTATTTCAATGTGTGATATTCGCGTAAATCTAAGACAATACTATATCAAAAACTTTGTGTCAAAATGCTTCTAATTGTCCGTGATTAACATATTTCGATATTGGGATTGTTGCGTTAGATTAACTTAGTCGCGTAAAGTACTCTTATTTATAACTATTCATGTCGGTAAGTAATCTCCATCTATCATTTTCTAGATGGGTCATTGATGGTTTTTTGGTTAAAGTAACGTTAGGTTAATTTACTAGTTCAATACTTCAATGAGTTACAATGTGTTGCTAATAGCAGTTAATAACAAATTGCAAAGTAAAGCGTTTATTCATTAAACGTTTTTTTTTCAACGTTACGACGTTCAACTGAACAGATATTTTACTATTACGTCTCACTCTATGATGTTATTTTCAACATAGGTAAGTTTCGAGTTTCATTCATTAAATCTGTTAAATTTACCAGTATTTTGATTCATGCCTTTTCTGCTTCTTGTCTACAATATTATATAACATTAGCATTTTTAAAATCCCAGATTAATTAGTTAGTTATTCGCTAGTTTTATCAAATAAATATTATTGTTTATTAACAAAATGTTTTAATGAAAGTAGTTACTATAAAAACAGGTTCGATGTAAAACGTTAAGTGTTGCAGTCACGGAAATGTCAGTTGATTAAATGCTAACATGAAAATAAATATGGCGGAATCAGGGCGCGGGGCTAACTGCTCGCGCAATAAATTTTACACGCTTCCAGCGAACACGTAAAGAATAAAATGCTACTTTGTATACAACAGACGCGACGGTTGAGATTGCGACTTGAAATTAGCAAGTATAGTTATGTGCTTACAGTTATAATTTTGTTATATAAATACCTACTTATGGGTTTTTCTTTCTACACTCTGTTGAGTATAGTACAATATATTTTTATATAATAATATTATACTGGGATATTAACACACACGGTTATCTAATTCGAAAATAAAAAGAGCTTTTACTAAGGAAACCATACAACTTTTGTAAATATCTAAATATATAAAAGAAGAAACTGACTGACTGACTGACATATCAACGCAGAGCCCAAACCGCAGGGTCTGGAGACTCTAAATTAGGCATATAGGTTCCTTATGGGGTCTAGGGGTGCACTAAGAAAGGATTTTTCAAAACTTACCCTTTAAGGGGATAAAACGGGGTTCTAAAGTTTGTATGGAGAAACAAGATTAGTGAGATCATTTTCGCGGGCGAAGCCGCGGGCCAGAGCTAGTATTACATAATATAGATAATTTCGTCCAGACTCAAAACGGATATGTTCATCACATGTCTGTCTTCGGTAGGAATCGAACGAAATGAAAAACAATTAAGTCGCTCTAATTCAACACACTAAACAAACAAAATGTAATAGACATAAGTACTTCATTTAAAAAAGAAAAAAGCCTACTGAGTTTTTTGGGCAGTTTCTCAGTAGTTGCCAGTCATTCACTGCACGGTAGGAAAAGAAATTGGAATATTTTTATGAAGAATCGCGTCTCAAAAAAAATAAAGCATATTTTCATTTCAGCAAGTAGTTAGTATATGTAGTATATTACAAGTTATCTGGTTTCCATAGTACAAGCTCTGCTTAGTTTGGGATCAGATGACCGTGTGTGTTAATGTCCCACTATATTATTATTATTATTATTGTTATATTCTGTCTCCAAAATCATGTATTTAAATCATCTTACCGCCAATCCACGGGCCTGTCAAATCTCGATGTTAAAGAGACTTGTAAGTCGGATGTGTGGATCTGTGTCTTTTATTTACATGTGAACAAAGTCACGGGTTGCCACTAGTATAAGATTCACCATTTTTAACCGACTTCTAAAAGGAGGAGGTTTACAATTCGACTGTATGTTTTTTTATGTTTGTTACCTCAGAACTTTCGAATGAGTGATCCGATTTTGATATTTTTTTTTTAATTGCAAGCTGATGCTTCCCATGTGGTCCCATTTCAGTTTGGTTTAGTTCTGTGAATGGCATCCATGAAGTCGGTTTTTTTTGTTAATAGGTATTTTAACTTATATATTATGTAATCACCATTTTGCGTTCTGTTTTCTTATTTATCTATGCTACATGAATTTTACTATATTTGCGTGTGATGTCTACCTCACTTCAACCCTTTTTAGTGTGTTCTCGGGCACGGGTCTTCTCTCGACTATCTTATGAGTTGAGAGAGTTTAGGCCTTAATCCACACACGCTGGCCAATTGCGGGTTGGTGGATGTCACGTGTCCTTGAATGATTAGTTCTTAGACATGCCGGTTTCCTCAAAATGTTTTCCTTCACCGATATTGAGCAGCGGAGATGAAATAATTCACACAAAGATGTGTGGGCACGACTAGGATTTGAACCCGCGACCTTATTTTTCTAAGGCGAGGCCCGTACCGCTGCGCCACCGCTGCTCTACCTACTTAGTATTAATTGTAAATGTAACAGCAGAGTCTGTGAACGCCAGACCTTTGTCACTGTATAGCAGAAAGTTTGCCAGCGCATGCTCCCAGTGCAGCTATATCTGCCTCGCCATTGAAATATAAGGTTGCGGGATTCGATTCCCGGTCTGTGAATTGTTTCATCGCCGCTGCTCAACATCGGCGAAACTGGCATGTCGAACGCCCTAGCCACGGGAGACGGCGTCGAGCGGCGCGGTTTCCGATTTCATCGTTCGTTGCGTATTTGCTTAAGCAGTGTCTAAAGACAAGTTAACGCGAGTGGGCAATGAACTGCATAATCGTCAGCCGCGCCGCCCGACGCTGTATTTCGTGGCCAGGGTGTAAGAACTAATCATCTAGAACCTGCACTTGGCCAGCATCTGTAGATTAAGGTCTAAACTCTCTCAACTCGTAAGATAGTTGAGAGAAAAACCGTACCCAGCAGTGACACAAAGGGTTGAAGTAAAATAGTCGTAAGAGCTTTAATAGAATTAATACATTTAGCCAAGTGCCACAAGTACTCCTTTCCTAGAGTACCTAGTTACAAAAATACAATAAAGTAGGGCCCTAAAGAAATACAATAGATAAGTAGATAGAAATTTAACACTAGAACCTACCTACATTAATCTACGACTAACACTGTCACTGAGCAATTTGGTCCAAATTTCATCCATTTGTTACGCCTATAAAAACACATTTTCACGAAGTCTGTTATTTGTGAAATTGTTTTATTATTTATTTATTTATTTCATAACAAGAAGATTCCGTGGTTTGTTCGGATAAATACAGTCTATTTAACAAACAAACAAACTTTTTGGTGCTTGCACAATAGTTCAATTTTTTAAATCGTATTAAAGTCAAAATATTTATTTTTGGGTATTTAGGTTACATTATACGTGAGTATTGAGTAAAGTAGGTATATTTTCATCACACATTACGTCACATAGGTAATAGCCTGCCCTAATGGTCGTTAATCCATCTCAGTCATCTGCACTTCCATTTCCTCGGGCGTGTGAAGGAACGTTCGGTCATTCTGAACTGCAAATATTTCATAGACGAGAAAAAATTCTTCGCAAACAATTTAATAGTATTTCTATCTTCATAATCTACTTTGAAAACCTACGTAGTTCAGATGAAACTTAAATTTATATAAAAATTAAGATTAAACTTTACATTTAAAATGTTATTACTCCTCCGATAATAATCTCAATCATTTTAGTTTTGAAATAAAAAAATAACACGCATCCCAAATTCATTTGTTTTTTAATCTGTCACTCTTTTCGTTTGAAATTTTTCTTTTTGGATTTTTTAATTTTTCTTTTTATTTTTACTTATGTTTGTTATCTGTAATTTGATTGTGTGTCCTGTCAAATATATGATTTTTCTTATTTTGAGAACTCACAAATTTGTACATAGTACATAGACAAGCGATTTTTGTGAAAAAATAAAATTTTGAATATCCTTCCATAGTGTGATTATAATTAATCTGATATCTTAATATACTCTACCTGTACAAACTAAAAGAAATAAAAACATTCAAAATAATTGAAATTAATAAACTTGTCGATTTAAGATTTTAAATAGTTTTGTTATAATTATTATGGCATTAATTTTATCGTTCAATAATTTAGTACTAGCTTGTGACGGCCATTGAATCGTTATTTATGTATAAAGGGATTAAATTTAAAACCAATGAAACTCAATATTCCATCCATCCGAGTATTAATTACGAAACTATCAATTTAGTTTCAACTGATAAAATTAACTAAATTTTTAATCCGATTTGAAAGTTGTTCGGTTTGACAATAAGTTTCATTATTTTAAATAGAACAAAAAATAGTTTGAATGAAAAAATGTGGGTGTACTTATGTACGCGCGTGAGAAGTTATACTTCTTTGGCATCATTAAATAAGCAGACAGCTTCATACTGTTAATGTTGTGTCACATATGCGCGCGCTTCTTAAAATTTCACGCAGACAGCTTCATACTGTTAATTTTGTGTCACAGATGCGCGCGCATCTTAAAATTTCACTCTCATCATTTTTTCATAACGCGCCTAAAGAAGTATAACTTCAATACATAAAAAAATTGGTGAAAGTGGTCTTGTAAAATATAAATTAAAGTTATTTAAGTAGATTGTTACCGAAGATAAGATGAAATCTTTATATTGTTCTAGACATAGTAGTAGATTTCTATATTTTTAAACTGTTGTTGTGTGAAATGGCCACATCCTTCTTCTAGCACAGTGTTCAGTCAATAATCTAGCCATCGCACCGGCCTTAGTCGTAGGCTGAAGTCATGAAAATAGGCTACAGTTATGGTGGCAATTCCACGGGTACCCACAAAGCGCTTTGTTCCCACTTTTATTGTGCGAACTGCCAAGTTGTGGAATTCGCTGCCGGCATCTGTTTCCCGATAGCTATAATATGCCGGTCTTTAAGTCACGAGTGAATCGGTATTTACTGGAGAAGCACGTGCCATTGTAGACTACATGATTTCTTCACATCAGGCAAGTTGTGGTCAAGCGCAAGCCTATTAAAGGATAAAAAAGCCGATTTTTGCGGGATAGTGACAGGGTTAGGTTAGGTTTACGTGCTTAAACTTCAAACTAAGCACCATATTCTCGATTCTATGCCGTTTCCTGTACCTATTACTCGAGCAAATAATAATGATACTGGTGGAGGCTGACTGAGGATGGGATGGTAGTGACCCTCCAGTGTAAAGGGAAGATCTTCGGGCCCGGCGAGGTGAGATGCCCGGCGACCGCGGTTCACCCCTCAACTGTACTTATTTTTTTTGCGCATGACCTAACCCATAGCCGGAAAGGCCTTTATTGGTTCACCAGACTTTTTCGGTAAGCCGTCCGAGGACGGTCGGACTATTCTTGCTTTTTCGGCCCCAACTATTCTTGTTCGGAAGTTGTATAAATGGTAATCATTGGTGAAACTTCGCTTGTGTGATTCAGGCTTGCTGTGACGTCATGTCTCTTGAATCGCGTTACGTATGTGAAGTCACAATACAATTCCTTATTATAATGTAGATTTAAAATTAGAACAATCCTTATTCAAATAAAAGAACACCACAAATTCAAACTGCTTCTATACAATGTTTCCCTTACCATTGTTAGTGTTGCTATTAAAAAAGAAATATTAACATAATAAGCGACTTTTCCCCAGAGAAAAGTTTGCTAGCTATTATAAGCCTTCTCGCTTGCCACATAACCTATAGTTGTAATTAAAAAGTCACAAACAGCATTATGCTAACGACTATATTTTCTAGGGTGGCAACACTACTATTCTAGAAAATGGCGGCAATTTTAATGTTTTGTGTTTGAAACATTAAAATGGAACGTTTTATTGTTAGTGTTATAGTGTGCGTCATTAGCTTTTACTGTACAAAATGCTAGTTTTTTTAAATTAGGAATTATAACGACTTTTTTAATATAGGCATTTTATATTTAAAAAGTGACTAGTATTATTAAAAAAACTTCAGTTTCTATTTTGATTATAGTATTGTTGACTAGCAGGTGCACACCTCTCTCAGCCTGTGGAACGGTTAGACCTATTTGACCAGACAGATATGGCACAGTATCGACAGCTTCACCACTAATTACCTGTCTCCTCACATCACTCACATCAACCTTTTTTTTGTCCCACTGCTGGGCGCCGATTATTTCTCAACTATCTTACGAGTCACTAGCCAAGTGCGGGCTAGTGGCTATCACATGACCTCGACTGATTAGTTTTAGTCTTGCCGGTTTCCTCACGATGTTTTCCTACACCGATATTGAGCAGCGGCGATGTTGCAATTCACACAAATATGTGTAGGTACCACCAGGATTCAAACCCACGACCTTATATTTCAAAGGCCAATACCGTTAATGGACTAGGGTCATGAAATTAAGCAAGTCTCAACACTTTTTGGTTCCACTAGGATTCGAACCAGCGTCAGGTAAATACGCTATATCCACAATTAATGAGTCAGCGGCATAATAATTACAATGAATCCACATAACTCCTATTAGGATTAAGGTCACAAGCTCGAAATGAAATGAAAACAACAGACCTATTAAAAGGCTTCAATGTCTGTGTCAAAATTGATCGAATTCTGTAAGTGGTATAATCCTCGAGATTAATAGAACAACAGAGGGTTTCTTGTGAAGCATCTTGGATCTTAATCCTACTAATACTATAAAATCTACGTTAAGTAAGAAAGCATATTATAAAATTTCAGACTTATAGGGGATAGGCAGAAGGCAAATGAAAATACGACACAGTTCTACCAAATAAACCCTATAATAATAATAAAGGTACAAGTTTGACTGTAAATACAATAGTAAAGAATACGAGAAAATAGAACACTCGCGGTCGTGCCGGTGCGCAGCTACGCATGCGTCTCTCGCGGTGGTGATTTGCGACTACTCGGGAGAGCGGTGCGAGGATCACGCGATCCCGACTCGCGAGTGAGCGGGACGGCGCATGCGCGTTTACATTAAGTGAGAGGCCCGCGCACTGATGCGAGCGGAACGCCGGCGCGGCTGCGGCAATGGAGGTGTGCGGGGGGCTACTCGGGCTGGTCTATTATTACGTCTCGCTATAGCCTCCCCCTCCAAGTCACAAGAACGACCCGACTGTGACTTGGCTGGTCGACCACGACGGCGCTGATGCACAATTGCCTCAGACGTACCTACATAGCGAGTCAGAGCGCTGGTATGGTATTTTCCTTTGACAAGACCATTGTGATCAACAACCACGAAGGATGTCGGACTAATAACCTGCGAGACACGATACGGACCCTCCCGTCTCGGAGCGAACTTGCTGGTGAAGCCCTTGGATGCATTGCTCGCCATATGGGTCTCCACTAGGACCAGGTCTCCCTCAGCGTAAGGTGTGAGGTCTCGACGACGTTGATCACCGTAGCTTTTGCGAAGATCCTGTTGATCTTCAACTCTTCTCGTAACGTCATGTAGGACGCGCGCAAAATCCTTCAAGTAGGGCGTGACTTGGGGCACAAAATTCTGCTCTGAAACTATGGCACGAAGATCAGTATGTACTGCCATGGGCGAACGCAACTCTCGAGCAAAAGTTATGTAGGCGGCAGTATGACCAGTTCCTTGATTATGGGCGCTGTTGAGCGCAAAACGCACCATCGGGAGAACCGTCGGCCATTTGCGATGTTCTGGACCCACCAGAATGCCGAGGAGCTGTTTCAACTCGCGGTTCTTCCGTTCTGCAGGGTTAGCTTCGGGATGGTACACAGGAATCAGAGACTGATGTACTCCAAGTACAAACATAACCTTCTGCATTACAGCGGAAACAAACTGGCTTCCGTTGTCTGAAATTATTCGGCGTGGCAAACCATATCTCATGAAAACCTCTTCGAGGAGAACTTTTGCACACGATTCCGCAGTGGCATCACTGAGCGCAAAAAGTTCCACCCACCGACTTGCAGTGTCTTCTATTAACAAAATCCACTTCTCACCATGGTCACCTTCAGGTAACGGTCCGAATAGGTCCATTGCTAGCACCTCAAACCGCTGCTGGGGCACTGGGGTCTGAAGAAGACCTGCTGGCTTTAAGTTGGTGGCTTTGTATTTCTGACATAGGTCACAGTGTTTAATATATTGAGCCACGTAACTTCTCATGCCCTTGAAATAATATTTTTCTTTAATCTTTCGCAAGGTCCGCTCCAAACCCAAGTGTCCAGCAGTAGGCGCGTCGTGGAGCTCCTTCATGAGCTCTGCCTTGAGAGAGTCTGGGACCACTAACTGAGGTTCTTCGGATTCTGTATCCGGATCAGAACGGTACAATACACCTTGTGAAAGATAATAACCTCTATCTGTCCAGCGTACGGCGGCTTGCGGGTTATTATAATTTTCAAAATCCACTATAATTTTATTTACTTCAGGATCATTCAGTTGAGCTTCCCGAATATCTTTGGGGTTACGTTGAGGTAGGTCAACGACTACCGGGCAAATATTGCAGGGACTGGAACTTCGCTCTTCAGTATTCGTGTCCACTGGACGGCTTAACATATCCGCAACCACGTTTACTCTACCCGGTGTATATTCGACATTAAGGTCGTAAGACTGAATCTTCACCGCCCAACGAGCCAATCGGCCACTAGGCGTTTTCAACGATAGCAACCATCTGAGTGGTTGGTGGTCGGTGGCGACGTGAATTTGGGCTCCTTCCAGATATCCGCGAAATTTATCCAGGGCCCACACCACAGCCAACGCTTCCCTTTCCGTCGTAGTATAATTACATTCAGCGCTCGTTAACAATCGGCTAGCGTATTCGATGGGCTGCTCAAGTGTTGGATCTGCCCCTTGCAGGAGTACAGCCCCAATTGCGCAGGCACTAGCGTCTGTGCGAAGAATGAAAGGTTGCTCAAAGTCGGGCTGTCGCAAAACAGGACTGGTGGTAAGTCTTTGCTTCAATTCCTCAAAAGCCTGGAGCTCAGGCTCCCCCCATTTCCAGGGTATATTCTTCTTTGTAAGATTCGTCAGTGGCCTGGCAATTTCGGAGAACAGAGGAATAAACTTACGAAACCATGCACAGGTTTGGAGAAAGGTCTTCAACTGCTTTAAGTTCGTGGGAGACGCCATATCTACCACGGCTTGGACCTTCTTGGGATCAGGTTCTATACCCTGGGTGGTAATAACATGACCCAGATAAGTTACCCTCTCTCTGGCAAATACGCACTTAGCCCTATTAGCCTTTAGGCTAAACCGACGCAGGCGTTCGAATACCTGTTTCAGATCGGTCAGGTGGGCGTCCAAATTATCCGAAATGACCAAAATATCATCAAGATACGCGACCACTGTTATGTCCTTCAGACCAGAACGGAAACGGTCCATTAGTCGCTGAAAAGTCGAAGGTGAATTCTTTAATCCAAATGGCATACGTCGAAATTGAAATGTACCGAATGGCGAAACAAAAGCGGTCTTGTGCCTGTCCTCAGGAAGTACCTGGACTTGCCAGTAACCAGATTTTAGATCTATAGTTGACATGACACAGTTCGACTTGGTCGAAAATAAAATGTCGTCAATTAAAGGCAGCGGATATTTATCCGTACGCGTCACTGCATTTAATTTCCTATAATCGACGCAGAAACGCATCTCACCATTCTTTTTTGGAACTATAACTACTGGAGAAGCCCATTCGGACTCGGCCTCTTCTATAATCTCCTCTTCCAGCATCTTATCTATCTCCTTCCGGATTATTTCCTTTTTAGCTGGAGATACCCGATAAGGCGGGCTGGCTATTGGCGTAGCGTCTCCTGTATCTATACGATGAACAGCGAACGTGGTAGCTTCTCCCCCTGGAGTGAAAATGTCCTCGTGGACATTCAGTAAGTTGGACAGACGTTCTCGTTCGTCTGGACTGAGCTGAGATCCCTCGTCCTCGCGGAGACCTACAGACGAACAAGCAAGTGGCTGTAAAGTATTATTCTCAAAAAGAATCGGTTGAGGCGTCCTATTGAGCCTCAAGTACCCTACACCACGATCAAAATCCAATACCATACCAACGTCCTGAATGAAATTCATACCTAATAGACTTTCAGTAGCATTTGGTAACAAAATAAAACTAACAGGTATCACTACCCCTCGCACGGTTACATTAACGTGAGCTATTTCAACATTTTGGGCAAAACTTCGGCCATCTGCGTACTTTAATACAGTTGATGTACATTGAAATGGATGACCGTTCTTAACTAAGTGACGTCTTAAACTAACACTCCCTACACAATGCTTAGCACCGGTATCAATCAAGATGTGACCCGTTTCACCATATATTTCTACACTAAGCACAGGGCGCACACGTGAATCTAAACCATCACTAGTCGCGGACACTGATTGAAACGTAGTAACGGTCGATGCGCTAAGCTTGTTCTTGCACGTAGGACAGTTCGAGCGGATGACGCCAGGTGCTCCGCATCCGAAACACGTAACCGAAGATGACTGTGGCTGATTCTCAATCGGATTGTCATTGGAACTCTTCTTCTGCTTGGCCAGTCGCTGACAGACCTCCTTCGAGTGGCCGTACTGCTTACAGTAAGCACACTGAGGCCGAACTCTCCTCGTGGACGGCTCATTCTGCGACTTCGAAGATACAGACGGCTGCGAAACCGTCAAAGTGAGCGGTGGCGACACCGCGGAAGAGGGCAGCTGTGAAACCGTAGCAGAGGGCATCGGTGGTTTACGCTCGACGCATGTTCGCGAATGACCTTCATCAAAAATGTCCTCGACACGACGTGCTTCTGCTAGCAGTTCCGCAAACGTATGGAAAGCGGAACGCGGAACCTTTTCTCGAATACGCCGGTGAAGCAACCCGTACGTCATATCCAGCTGTACTGCATCGCTCAGCGAAGACTGAGGCAGCTGTGCAAATAGTGCCCGAACGTGACACACAAACAAATCTGTGAGCTCGTCCACTCTTTGTTCACGTTCGAAGATTTTTCTATAAATTTTATGAGGCGGTAACCGTGGCCCGAAAGTCTGTTTTAAAGCTTCTATAGCAGCGTGCCACGAAAGAGTGGTATCTTTCACTCCTTGCCACCATGTAGCGGCCAATCCCGTTAACAGCATGGGAAGACCCCGAAGCGCATTATGGTCGTCCACGCTGACACACTCTTTGTAGGTCTCAATAGCGTCGACAAATGCCTCGACGTTGCTAGACTTCTCGCCATCAAAACGCGCCGTACACTTGGCAAAATTGCCAGAATTAGAAGGTACAGAAGTACTTACAGGATTGCTGCTACTTAGCCTGTTTATCAGGAACAATAGTTGCTCGGTGGTCATCGCGATGGGAGCCGCTGAGACACTCGCGACTGGCTGCGGGTTAACCCGGTCCTCCAGCGCGGCATTAATGCCAGCACTAGGCTCAGACAGAGGCGCAGGCGCTGCTTGTGTCGGCGCCATGTCGCCAGACGGGGCGCAGACCGCCGACGGACTCGCGGCACGCGATCTCGTTAACACCATTTTAACTAGAGTTCACAGTTCACAATAATACCGAATATAAGTACATACACTTCACTTAAACCTACTATTATCGAAACACTAATAACTAAGCGAGTCACTCGATAAAACAGTTTATACAAACGAAGTAGGTAAGTAAGTATATACAACCAAAAAATAAACAGAATGTACAAAGTTCGCGGCACAAAACTGACACCCACTTAGGTACTCTAGGTTTAACCTAAACACATAGATACCTAAGCGCACAGTTCGCGATATCACTTGTCTATAAACAAATTACAATAATAAGTACTATAACGGAGAGTAGGTACTTCTATTGTTCACAGTTCGCAATACACAAATGTTTATACACACGTAAACAACACGATAACTATAACGGAGAATAGGTACTCTAATGTTCACCGTTCGCGGCACAAAACTGCACAATACGCTAGGTACTTTAGGTTTCACCTAAGCAACGATACCTAACTTAACAGTTCACGAACGACGACTTGAAACATTATGTACATAACAGTCACACACAG
The DNA here is from genome assembly GCA_936450015.1 of Meganola albula. Lineage (NCBI taxonomy): Eukaryota > Metazoa > Arthropoda > Insecta > Lepidoptera > Nolidae > Meganola > Meganola albula. The sequence goes on along the minus strand of OW388144.1, from coordinate 2,668,783 downwards.
TTCGTTACAGTTACGATTTTAGTCTTTTAGTAACAAATCCGAGATTAATAGGTACTTTTACCTTATTAATCTACACCATACGGATAAAACACTCACGAGTACGCGATTAATCGTATTATAACAATATTTACAGTCAAATAGTCAATCACTACACAGTTAGTGTTCAGGTATAAACTTGTACACTAAAGTTCTAGAACACTTTCTTCGCTCCACGTTAGGCTGCCACTTATAGGGGATAGGCAGAAGGCAAATGAAAATACGACACAGTTCTACCAAATAAACCCTATAATAATAATAAAGGTACAAGTTTGACTGTAAATACAATAGTAAAGAATACGAGAAAATAGAACACTCGCGGTCGTGCCGGTGCGCAGCTACGCATGCGTCTCTCGCGGTGGTGATTTGCGACTACTCGGGAGAGCGGTGCGAGGATCACGCGATCCCGACTCGCGAGTGAGCGGGACGGCGCATGCGCGTTTACATTAAGTGAGAGGCCCGCGCACTGATGCGAGCGGAACGCCGGCGCGGCTGCGGCAATGGAGGTGTGCGGGGGGCTACTCGGGCTGGTCTATTATTACGTCTCGCTATAGACTATCTAACGGATAAAACCGCTTGGAATTAAGTCGCTCTAATTCAACAAACTAAACAAACAAAATTGTAATAGATATAAGTAGTTCATTTAAAAAAAAAGTCTACTGCGGTTTTTTGGCAGTGTTTCTCAGTAGTTGCCAGTCATTCGCTGCACGGTAGGAAAAGAAATTGGACTATTTTTATGTAGATTCGCGTCATAAAAAAATAAAGCATATTTTCATTTCATTATAAATGCGAAAATTTGTAAGAATGTATGGATGTTTGGTACTCTTTCACGCAAAACTACTAGACGGAATAGGATGAAATTTAGCATCGATACAATCCAGTAGATACGGGCCTCGCCATGAAAATATAAGATCTCGGGTTCGATTCCCAGTCGCGCCTACACATCTTTGTGTGAATTGTTACATCGCTGCTCAATATCGGTGAAGGAAAGCATGTCTACGAACTAATTATTCGAGGAAATAAGACATCCACTAACCCGCACTTTGTCAGCGTGTGTGGATTAAAGCCTAAACTCTCTCAACTCGTAAGATTATTTTTATCCTAGAATTGGTTTGCGCTTGACCACACCTTGCCTGTTGTGAAGCAATGTTGCAGTCTACGATGAAACGCGCTTACCTAATAAATACCAATTCACTCGTGACTTGAAGACAGGTAGATTATAGCTATCGGGAAAGAGAGATGCCGGCAACGAATTCCACAACTTGGCAGTTAACACAATAAAAGTGTAAGCAAAGCGCTTTGAGCGTGCCCGTGGAATTTCAAGAAGAAAGATAGTTATAAACCCGTGCCCCAGGGACACTAATAAAGGGTTGCAGTGAATACTTTCAAAGAACATAGAATTTGTCATAGCCTTTCCTGTTACCCTGTTTAAATAAGGCTGTATAAACTGAAATAATAATGACTAAAGTTCTATTCCCCTGTATAGAACCGTACAGGCACGTACATAGACGTGCAGACACCGTCCGGTCACATAGGAAGTAAATTAGTCTATTTGGACTGACCAAAAGTTGTTAGAGCGGAAGCTGAGGCGGACTGTTAAAGGTTATTAGAAAAGGCTTCTGGCCAGTTTCGGTAAGGTAGTTAGATTTAGAAGCGAAATGTAGTGTTTTTAACTCCCGATGAAACAGATGGGGTAGGTTTATTCTCGATGGTCATATTATAATAATATAGTGGGACATTAACACACACGGCCATCTGATCCCAAACTAAGCTGAGCTTGTACTATGGAAACTAGATAACTGTTAATATACTACATAATTATAATATTTTTCTTTTGTATGTAGGTACCTACATACTAAAATATAGATAACTAGCGGCCCGCCACAGCTTCGCCCACTCTACAATTTATAAAAAATGTGATAAATAAAGAACCGCTCAACCGATTTTGTGCTAACTTTACATAAACCATCTACTAAATAGTCCGAACAATGCCTAAACATTTGGTTTAAATAGGTAAGCCCGCTTTTGAGTTATAAAATTACAACGAAAAGTGGCATTGATTTTTATATAAATAGATTACACACAGACTCACGAGAAACAGACGTGTCTGACTTGTTTGGGAATCCAACCCACGTCCTGCGGCGTGAAAAGCAAGTATCATACCTACTACGCCACCGGCCTGTAAAATATCAATCAGTGTTAACAATGTCAGAACTACAGAAACGCCACTTTTCAGTAAGGATTAATAAAGTTATATGCTTAATGGGACGTTCTTAGAACTTCCTACTTTTTCACTCTAGAAAAACTGCGATAGCGATTAGTTTGAAATTCGAAACCTTGCGACGTCATAGATATAGATATTTTAAGACTAGGCGTAATAAAACGAAAATTGTCGAAATGTAGTTTCGACTTTATTAATACCTACTACGGTCGAAATGGTAAACGGTAATGGTAAGTGGTAAGTGTGTTAGCTTAACAACCGCGAGCTCCTGGTTTCGATTTCCGGGTCGAGCAAAATATTTTCTTATATGAGTAGGTACCTTAGTGGGAGCTCGAATTTTGGGATTGTGCCGTTGAACGGTAATAGAGTCGCCCCCTATTAGGTATGGGAGCTAAACACAGCGATAATCACCCACTTTTCACCGGCTATGACCTTCGTTATTTAATGTTTATGCTGACAATAAATACCTTTTAAAAAAAGATACGATCCGATTTCAATATTGTAAAAATATCTCAAAATTCGCTCAACCGATTTTGATTAATTTTAATAGGAAAAAGTAATTCTGTCTGTTTGTCTGTCGCCCTTTCACGCTAAAACTTCATATCCGATTTGGATAAAATTTGGCACGGAGATAGTTTGAGACCCGGGTTAAGACTTAGGATAGTTTATAACCGACTGCGCAAGAAGAGGTTTATGGTTTAGCGCGTTTTATCCGACATAGATAAATAAGACTAAATTATTATATGGCGCGGGCGAAAAGGTGGTTTACTATAAAGATTAGACAAACTTTCATTTCACAATGGAGTAGGGAAACATTTTAATAGCGTAGCGATGCCATAACCAGGGACATTACGCTATTTAAGGTATTAAAACTGGGACATCCCATTTCGTCCCATTTCTCCCGGGATGATGATAACCCTATTTAACCCGGTATCCTCAAACTCATAGAGACAAATTAATATCCACTGACTTCAACCCGCGGCTTCACTCGCGAGGTACTTATTAGGGTAAAAAGTAATTGATTGAAAATATATTACATACTTTTAAACTTTCGAATTGCATTATTAAATATATATATTTTAACGCGCTCACCTTCAATTATATATCACTGTGCTTGCGACCACGACCTATTATAAGTACGTATTTACAAAAGAAAAGTATTATATGTATAGTATATACCAGTTATCTGGTTTCCATAACACAAGCTCTGCTTAGCTTGGGACCAGATGACCGTGTGTGTTAATGTCCCAGAATATTAAAAAAAAAACTTTGTTACTCTTAATGAAGTCCTAAAGGACGTGGTCTAAACATTTATAGTCATACCAATCATATATTTTAATTAGCCTATGTGTTAATCCAGACCATAATCGACACTGATAGGTCACACTTGGAGAAGCGGTGGCGTAGCGGTACGGGCCTCGCCTCAGTAAAAAAAGGTCGCGGGTTCGAATCCTGGTCGTGCCCACACATCTTTGTGTGAATTGTTTCATCTCCGCTGCTCAATATCGGTGAAGGAAAACATCGTGAGGAAACCGGTATGTCTAAGAACTAATCATTCGAGGACATGTGACATCCACCTACCCGCACTTGGCTAGTGTGTGTGGATTAAGGCCTAAACTCTCTCAACTCATAAGATAGTTGAGAGAAGACCCGTGCCCAGCCGTGGCACACTAAAAAGGGTTGAAGTGAGGTCACACTTACTCTTGTTAACAAATTTTTTTCTTAATTTTTTTTCTTCTTCTTTTACATCTATTTTTTTCTTCTCTTTCTAGGTGTTTCTTTTTTATCATTTAATTCTGTGTGTCCTGTCGTTGTCAAATAAATGTTTTTCTTTCATTCTTACTTTCTTTCTTATATTATATTCTTACAAACTTTCGCATTTATAATATTAGTACTACTATCTATGTGTTGTTCTAGACTATAATCTATATCAGTGCCAAAAATCATCCAATTCCGTCTAGTAATTGTTGCGTGAAAGAGTAAAAAATTCCATACATTCGCAAATCTGTCCATACAAACATTCGCATTTATAATATTAGTCACATATATTATGTCGTTACTCGCTTTCCGACTACGGCTCTGCCCGCGCGTATTTCGGTTATCGCGATAAACCATTAATCTCCTTTTTCACAGTCGGATAAAAACTATCCTTCGTCCTTTCCTAGGTCTCAAACTAACCCTATACCAGATTTCATCTAAATCAGGTCAGTAGTTTTAACCGGAAAGTGCGACAAACAGACAGAGTTACTTTTGTATTTATAATATTAGTAAGGATTAGTAAGAATGTTATAACCGGAATGACCGGGTCCTGGTTACATTATAATTAATTAAAAGATAGGTAGGCCATTAAGAAAATTAGCGAAATTTTCATTTCAGTTTATATGAATATGAGATAGCTAAATGAATCTTTGAAATAATACAATGAAGTACCTATTTGAAAACAGCTGATAAAACACGGTCGAAATTTACTATTGGTAATAGTATTTCTAGCTTCCGCCAACGGCTTTTCCCGCGTGGTACTTATTGGGATAAAAAGTAGCCTAGGTTTTAATCCAGACCATAATCTATCTCTGTGCTAAATTTCGTCAAATTCCGACCAGCAGTTATTGCGTGAAAGAGTAGCAAACATCCATGCATTGTTACAAACTATCGCGTTTATAATGGGCCTTGAAGCCTAAAAGAAATGGTTATTATTGTTATTATTATTAACAAGGATTTTGCACATTATAATAAAACTAATGGAACAACCTTTTTGCGGTGGTGGGTATCGGCCTCACATTAGAATTTTTTTATCCTATAATACGCTTGATCACAACTTGCCTGATGTGAAGCAATGTAGTCTACAATGAAACGCGCCGACCCAGTAAATACTTGGAGAGAAGCAGATTTCGATCGCCGGTCGTGTCTACAGATCTTTGTGTGAATGGTTTTATCGCCGCTGCGTAATACCGGTGAAGGGAAACATCGTGAAGAAACCGGCATGTCTAAAAACTAATCATTCGAAGACATGTGACATCCACCAAACCGCACTAGGCCAGCGTGTGTCGATGAAGGCCTAAACTCTGTCAACTCGTAAGATAGTTGAGAGAAGAGCCGTGCCCAGGAGTGGGACACTAAAAAAGGGTTTAAGTGAGTGAGGCCTTAATCCGCAAGACCCGTACTCAGCAGTGGGATACTAAAAAGGGTTCAAATGAATGTTATAAGACATTTATTATGTACCCATTTAACTAAAATGTAACTCCATTATTAGGACTACGGACTGGCCATATATCACGTAATAACACGTCGCCCGCTAGAAAAATACTTGCCCGAAAATATCGAAGGCGTCCGAGCGCGAAGGTCGCTAGAGCGACACATCAATTTTTCCATAAAGCGACTCGATTATTCACACGCGAAATCTATCGATTCAAATCGAATCTTTTTCTAAATGGAACGATAGCTATTCCACCGAGAAAATGGCTTCGATGCTTCTATTTTACATCGTCGAAAGGGTTCCCCGAGTAATAAAGTAATTTATCCAGTTCCGATAACGGGCCAATAATCCTCCGGCGCTCTTCGCGGGGATATTAGGAATAAATAAGAGGAGAACGGGGGAGTTTGGTAGAGTCGGGGGGGATCGATGTGGTGTGCGGTGGCGATAACGCGCATTCGATGCATTGAAGACGCTGCGCTGGTGGTATAATCCTAGTTGGAGTTAGTTAGCGATAGATACCATTGTCAGCAGCGAAGTATTTATTAACGAGCGCACGTTGCTGTGAGCCGTTTGCGGCTTAACTGAAAAACATCGAATAAATCAGAGACTGGAAAATCGTTTGCTCATTTTTCGGTTGTCGATTTTTAATTTAAAACTGTTATGGAATTTCGGTGTGATATCTAGCTTGGTTTTCGTTCTATTTTCTTAATTAAAAATATAGGTATCTACCCAGTCAAGGTTCACGCCGAATTTGTGTGTATGCGCTAATGTTTCCGAAAATGTTTCCATAAACGGAATTTGATGCAGTTTCCAAAAGTGTTAAATTATAGTATTGTCTTAGATTTACGCGAATATCACACATTGAAACAAAACTACTTTTTAACGGATTTTATCGCGGTTTTTTTTAAATTTCAAAGTCTTTTTAGACTTCATGGACTTCAGTCCACCCGTGAACATGAAGTCTGAAAAGACTGAAACGTCGGGATCTAAAATCTAAAATAAATCGCGATAAAATCCGTTAAAAAGTAGTTTTATTTCAAGTGTTCAATATTTTTAAAGGAAAAGTTACACGTGCATACATAGTACCCACCTATAGTTTATCTCAGTCGTACAAAGCGTCGTTTTTGGTGATGTATTATACGAGTATTCTTCTATAAATATGACATGAATATGACGTTTCGGTGCAGTTCTTCAGATTTCTGTTTTTCGACACTATTAGTCATTTTATTACTAGTTAGGCTCCGCCGCGCGCCGGCGAGAACTACATTTATATCTTGCCCAGTAGGTACCTAGTGCGATAAAAAGTAGCCTAGCTATCCCTAATAGGCTATCTAACAGTTCAAGAACTTTTCAAATCGAACCAATAGTTCATACAATTAGCACATTCAACCAAACAAATCTTCAGCTATATAATGTATTGCCTTACTTGCGTAGCACTAAAACTTCGTAAATGTATCTGTAATCTTAATAATTTAATATACTATGCGTTTCAAATAAGAATAGGACTGGACTCGCGGCTAACTTCATACCAAAAATCGCCTAGATGTGATTATAATATCAAACAAACATTTTTGCTCACTGTACTAAAAAATGTGAAGTTGTTGCGCATTCCAGTCCTAGATGGCGGATTTCCAATCCTATTCTTATTTGAAACGCATAGTAATCGTTATATATTTAAGTACATAGTATGTAATGTTAGTATGTAGGTATATGTATGTATGTATTTAAAGTTATTTGTTGTGCACTTCTACCCATTCCACAAGTTTTCTCTACTTGAGGTTTGCTGGTAGAAAATTCACATTTGAATTAAGCTCGCCTGTGTATATTGTTGTTTCCTATTTATAATTGTTTAAGTAAGTGTTTTGTGTACAATTAAGATCTATCCTTACAAGATATCAATTTTAATATAGACGAATTATTGTGCATGTACTTAATTTTAATTATATTTTGGCTATAATAATATGTATTCTATTTTCTATTTGCCAAAATCTTGTGTAACTACTGATAGAAAGTTCTATAAACAGGATTCAACTGAATCGATTTACACAAGCTGTTTACACGGCAAATGAGTAACTACGCGATTTCAAGAATTTCCTACGAAATTTGCTGAATTTAGACTGACTGCACCTAAGTCCTTTACTACCTAATTACTGTCACTACATTTTATAATAAAATACAAACAGTGGAACATATAACCTTCTCCTTTTTGGAAGTCGGTTAAAAATTGATTCCCCCCCCCAACTGTGTGTTCGCGATAATCTCAATAACTACAACTGCCGTATTTTCACAGAATTGTTAATAGTACGTATATTATGAGTGTTCAATGCGATTATGATACCTTTGAAAGAAAGGGATGCGGTTATCGCATTGTATAACCGCATCCCTTTCTTTCAACGGTTTCACAATCACTATAAAACACTCATAATACGACAGCTGAACGAATTTTCATACAGTTTTCTCCGATGTACAGAACTATCTTGTAAAGCAACGAATCTTAATGAACGCCTCTTGAAATATAACTACTCTACTTACTACTTTACTTTTAATTTACTTTTTTTACAATACTAAACGCCTCTTGTGTGATTCAGAATAATCTCACTAAAATTCTGAAATGGTTACAGCAATAATATTAGTACCTGAGTATAGATAGTAATGGTTTTAAAATTAGTAAAGTATTGCAAGTTTAAAATGAACATTCTTATTTCTTTTTCACATAGTATTCTACCCCAAATCTCCTTTGCCTTAGGATCGAATAGTGTTGTACCCACTCATCCAAACCATTCGATTACCGACTATCGATCCAAACACAAATTGATTACTTAGCAGATTCAATCGAGATAGCTGGGCCATTAATTACTCGTAAAATCCCGCTACCCTGCGAGTTTCTTTATTGTGGTTTATTTTATGAGTTTTCTGTATAGCTACTTGCATATTCATAGATGTGGAAAAGTTGTAGGGTTATAAAAGAGCGGTTTCAAGATGTGTTATAAATTCGTCATGTTGCAGATCAGAAAACGTAGACCTTCCTTAAAAAGCAATAAAGTGCATATATTTTTTTAAATCCGATTTACGCTGCCCGCACACGGCAATTTTTCCACCGATTTAAGAACGATGTTTTGTAACTCAATACTGAATACAAGGCCATGCCTTGAGTCGGTCATAAAATCGGTTATAAAACTCTGTCGTGGGTAAACAGTCTTATTAGTAGGTACCTACACTGAATGCTTAAGTTCATAATCAGAGCTTGAATTAAAATTTTATTCGGTTTTTCTGATCTAACTTACTAGAAAAAAAACTGCGATTGAATTAGTACCCACAAAATTTGCAAAAGTAAAACTTTATTAAATGCTTATAAGAAATGTTATCACCTTTGCCAACATCCTTTAGCACAAGTTAGTGTAGGTATCGATTATAATCGAGTACTAATTTGCGCCACGTAGCCGACCTGTCCCTTCATAAACTGACTGTTAATTGTTATCTCGACGATTTATCAACTAATATAATTTCACCCCAATGATATTTACACGAAGATAGGTAACATTCATAGTAACATTAGTAACAGACAATTAACACGTGATCCTATTCTAAAGACAACTTGCACTAATAAGTAGTACAAATATAGAATTAGCACGTGAGTAAAAGAGATAGCTGTCATTCGAACGATTGCGCTTCAAATGTTAAGACTAAAGACAAAACTTTAGGATGTTAAAAACGCGCGCGCTGGAAATGTATCTGTAATTTTTAATATCATTGCTTCGCTCCCAACTACGTAAGCACCTCTCTAGTTTCGATTGTAATTCGGTAAGTCAGTAAAATCGAATGCACATTGTTCGCGATAACGATTATTGCTTCATGAATATATTATTAGAATCGGTTTGAAATAGTTATTGTAAAATTAGTTCTACGGTTGCTTCGTGTTAATTTGCGTTGTAATTCACTTAGTTACTGTACTTGTATGTTTTCAATTAAGATTATTCAATATTCAAACATTTGTAATGAAAGTGCTATTTATATACTAAATAGAAATTAATAGAATCTCTATTTATAATGGCTATTGTTATGCATTAAAATTGTTTATTAAGTAATTGATTACAGTGCTTGTGATATTGACTCTGCAAATTATGTATGTTGTATTGCATTATTAAATATTGCGTTGCATTATTAAAAATCTTTTGTAACTATTACTTGGCTTGACAGTTTGATCAGGTTTCACTAACCGTAGTCACAAACACAAAAGTATGTTTGCAATTTATTGCAAGTTCATCATTCAGTCAGTACAGTCCAGTTTAGTCATTAGGTCCAACTGGTTCTTAACCTTTTACTAAATGAAACTATTGAGCATCCGACTCTTGCCAACCTACAAAAATTGATCTGGTTTGAATACGTCTTACCACACCACAGTACTAACATATATAAATATAGTTTACTCATAATATAGGTTGCTTCCGCTCACTGTACCTACGCAATGTACTCAAAAACTACTAAACGGAGTTTAGATAGAGTGATCTAAGAGGAAGGTTTAGATGTATAATTTGTCCTCAAGCAAAGCCGGGACGGGTCGCTAGTGTAATATATATGTCCAATACATAGGAATACTACTACTACTAATTACTGGACGCCTTTAAACTAGATCGATTCTGCAGGCTGGTAAGACCTTGTTATTGCCGTAATATTAATACAGTAAGTACTTACACTCAAAACCAACTTTCGTGGCTAAGGATTTTTGCTATTGCAGTTTAGTTACATTTAACTTCGTAGATAATTGTTGGTGTTATTCCACCAAAAATGTCAGCTATTTTCAAATGTAACCAAAATGAATTCATTTTCCCAACAATTCCGGTTTAAATATCCCATAATAACAACACTAAGCGGTATTCCCATTGTCTTATACTAAAGGTCTTTTTGCCCCTATTTGCGTTTAGCAAGAGGTCTATTCATCTAAACATCGACGCTTAAACGCGTCGTTGCCCGACAATATAATTTTCTTCAGTATATTTTATTGATGATAATTGTAATTTTTACTTTCATCTATGCTTTCCCCGTCATTTACAAGATTAATAGGCACTCATTTTTTTTAAACTCTGTCATACGCATTTGCGAAATGATTCCAAGATGGTCCCATTTTTTCATCGTCGTTTTTTGTATTTTCTTACATTGAGTCCCACAAAACTTGTAACTATTGACTTTGAATTTAGACATTTCAAAAATTAGATTAGATTTTAAATAGGTATTATATATTACCAGTAGCGTTCAAATATAGCACCGCATTTTAAGGGCGCTACGGCTTAAGGCGGGGTTACGCCTAACCTAAGCTGAAAATTTCAGATTAGCATCTTTCAGTCAACGATGAACCCACCGCGAGGTTTTTTTGTAAATTGCATACTTCAGTGAATTTGGCGCTAATAGCTTTGATACGGTAAACAATAACAAGGAAGTGTCTGATTGATAGCTGAGTACCCGAAGGTGTAGGCAGAGGCGAATATCACCCACATTTCGATTAGGTCCTTTACGTAATAGGGGTGAGTCTGTTGCGTTACACTTCGGGTACGATTCCCACCTTCGAATTTATACATTTTCCTAAGTACATTAGAAACATTTCTTGGCCAAACCGGGCTCAAACCCTCGGCTTGCCACAAGACATGTAGTACCTAATTAATAATCGTAAATTAGCCTCCGTGTACCCCACATAGCTTACCCTAAAGTTATGACAATCCTATATCACAAACAGTCGCAAAGGAATTCTAATTAATCCAACCAAAAATGTACGTTTCAAATCCTTCCTGCTTACTAAGTTCTACAATTTCAAAACCTAACGTTTATTTATTTAAACATTGTTTTTTTAGTGAGAGTAACACGGTTATTTATGTCGAAGGCAGCTAGAGAAACGGGTCAGAATCGTCAACCACTTCACACTTCACTTTTTAAAACGTCTTTCGTGTCCACCGTCTTTGACAGAGATTCTGTCAAAGTCAGGTTGAAAGGGACAGTGCAATAAAAAATGCGTGAGGCGAGACGGCAGATGTTTACCTTGACAGAGAGAAAAGATGGCCGACGATCTGGACGCATTTTATATAGGACACCTTTTTAGTATGCCATTCTAGTGATCGAGGATGACAGGAGAAGATTGGAGAAGATTGTAATTGGAAGATAATGAAAGAAAAGAGAAGTAGCGAACTTTCAAAATTGCTACCATTTATGACGTCATCAGCAGTGAGCAGCGGTGGCGCAGCGGTGCGGGTCTCGCCTTAGAAATATATGGTAGCGGGTTCGATTCCCAGTCGTGTCGTGATCTTTGTGTGAATTGTTTCATAGCCGCTGCTCAATATCGGTGAAATACTTCTAGACAGGTACCCACCCAGGAGCCTACTTAGCATAGACTGGCAGCTGTGACCGAAATATTAAGGAGGGGATTATATAGATCAGGTGTTTAGTGGTTTAACCTTTGATTAGATGTTGGTGAATTTTGTCCTTTGTTATAGTTATGGGCGGACGGCGTGGTCGATGCGAATTACTGATTATTATCTTAATAGGATACCAAGAGATTTACTGCCAACCCTCTGTAACATGTTTCGGTTACAAAGGGCTACCAGATTTAAAGTAAATTTCGCACTAAATCTGCGTTTTTATAGATTTTAGAACGTATACCTACCTACTAACAGACTTAATTCTAAAACCAAGATTAGGTCTGGTCTGGACTAATTACTTATGTCCTGAAAGCACGTTGATCGAAACTGTGGTCTACTGGTAAGCGTGTTCACTTAATAACCGCGAGGTCCCGAGTTGGATTCCAGGGTCGAGAAAAATAATTTTTCTACTTACTTAGTCGAGTAAAATTAGTAGCATTCGAAGTTTGGAATTTTGACGGCTCGCCCCCTATTACGTATGTGACCTAAACATCTAACCACCTCTGCCTACACTCCATTTACTGCAGGCGTGATGAATGGGCAATGTATGTATGTTCTAGTAACATATTTTAATTACAATTTGTCTTTTTACATTATCATCCTGTTTAAAGCGATTTTAGACTCTACTACTACCAGTTCTCGCATACATCACTCTAGACTGTTAGCTCAGAACTGCGGTTGTGATATCATAACAAATGCGTGTACTCGAAGTAATTCATTGCGACCCCGCTGCATTTGTTTGCTCGTGATAGCGCCCCGACTGTCATATTTTGTGGAGCCGTAAAAATAGAATATTTATTAAAAACAAACAATCTGCCAAGGATATTAAAAATATCTGGTTCATTCCAGATAGGTAATATATTTTTCGTAAACTAAATATATCCTCTTGTATGTATAACTCAGTGTACTATGTAAACGCGTCTCTGGTTCCTAACATACAGACATAGTTCTAGTTTAGGAACTGCATGGAAATTAATGGAAATAAACTTATTCTTATTTATAATATAATAATTTTTAATATATAAAATCTATAAATAAACCGAGATAAAATGCGTTTTAAAGTAGTTTTATTTCAATGTGTGATATTCATCTAAATTAAAAAAAATAGTAACAAAAATATTAATTCAATCATAGAGGTCATAGTACACTTAAATTCGCACGATTTCTATTAGCATTTAGCAAAATCCAGTCTGGATAAAGGGCTTGAAATGTATCTAAGTAATCAGACATTCTCTCCTTGATTTATACTTAGGATTTGGTTGGCCCTCAAGGCCAATTGTTGGTAGAAGGAGCTCCCATTTGTCTCGACAGTTCAGGATTCATTCCCTTCTGTTTATTGGAGTTCCGCAAATTGAAATTGATAGACGATAGGTTTAGTTAGCAATGGTTTGGGTTAGTCTTTGATTTTGGAAATGTCTGATAATTGATAAAATATTTTTAAGTAAGTATAGAACTGGATGAAACTCGGCACAGAGATAGATTATGCTCTGGATTAACATATAGGCTACTTTTTATCTCAACAAATACCGCACGGGGGAAGCCTTGGGCGGATTTTGTTTAGTATAATTTCGATATGGTTCAAGACCAATATAATTCATGTAACATTAACAATTTGGGAGTATACAAATAGTTAATTGTTAAGTTGTATACTCCCAAATTGTTAATGTTACATGAATTAAATTAATTAGTATAATTTAGTTAGTTATATTAGTAACCATATCTTAAAAAAAAATTACCCCCGAATTCATAAACTTCTTATAAGCTCATTATAGCTAAAATAGGTTTATAATTCATTTATGTTTGTCTGTCATCTTGATATTTATACTAGTAAGAAAGGGATAAAGTCCATTTTAACTAATGGTTTATAAGATTTTTATGATTATGTCCGTTAATATAAATAGTAGTTTTCTAAGCAAATCTAGGTAAGTTTAGGATTTGTGATTAGACACAATGATAATTTTAAAAAGAACTAACAAGTCTAGACAGTCTCTCATAAAACTTAGCACAATCAAGAGGAATTCAAAAGAGGCTATCATAACATATTCGTCCTACAAGTAAAAATTTTCTATTACTTTAAAAGTCTACCAAACACGAACAAAATGAAACAAAAATTTAAAGTACGGGAAATTATAGAAAGTGTACGCTAGCCAAAGCCAGTGAGAAACCAAAGAGTTATTACCTAAAGTCGTGCATTTACATTTTCAAAACAAATAGAAAGAATAAAGGATTATATTTCAATGAACAAACAAATAAATTGTACTTATCTTAACATTTTAATCACTATCCAAATAGAAATGTAATAATTGTTCAGATTCACGCTGTGATAATGAATAATGTCGTGTGAACAAATTCTGTACACCCAAAACACAGGTAGGAACGTCACATGGGATTTATAGCTTCTATCCGATTATATACCGGGTTTCACTAAGTGCATTTTGCATAGAAACTATTCAACAACCTTATTTCAAAGCTTCTAAAGGCTAAAATCGACAAAAACATATTTAGGTTACACACACCCAAAAAATTCTCAACGTGTAAGTTTTGAAGGTGTCTTTGGTGTAAGAAATTAAGTGGATAGCGGTTTTTTGTGATGAAAGTTGACAGACGTTGGCCTTAATGAGGTAGAATACACATTATGCTAATTTTATGGTTAATAAACTTATCAATATTCCTTATTAGGCAATTAAGAACTACACCTACACTGTTGACATCACAAAATTTTAGGAGATCATAAAAAATTACAAAATATAGCTTTGACAACAAAACTCGATAACTTTGTCTTGATCTATAGTTATAAGTCACTGCTTAGTCAATATAAGTAAGTAGTTGTAGTAATTAGTAACCTGACATATATTAAGTACCGACCCGCCCCAGCTTCGCACGGGTGCAATGTGTTATACTTATAAACCTACCTCTGGAATCACCCTATCTATTAAAAAAAACCGCATCAAAATCCGTTGCGTAGTTTTAAAGATCTAAGCATACATAGGGACATAGGACTGAAAAAGCGACTTTGTTTTATATTAAGTAGTGATAATAATAATCTGGCTTTTGCCGTTGTTTAAATAATTTTTTTGAGTTTTTCATAAGTTAGAAAAACCTCGTTTATACAGTAAAAATTGTGTTTAATTTTACAAAGACCGCAATAGCCGGCACGTCATAATAACTAACCGAGGTTCGCTGCGGCAGTTATTAATCTAATCGGGCGCACAATCGACCGCACGCCGCACTCCGCAGACTGACGGACGAGACGTGATGTATGCTAAGTATGCTATTTTGAAATATCGTTCAAGTTTTAATTGTTGAATAATAATTGTTCTGATATATCTCATGATCTCTATAGCATTGGACAAAGTTCATAGATATCTTGTTTCACTCCAACCCTTTTTAGTGCCCCACTGCTGGGCACCGGTCTTCTCTCCACCATCTTACGAGATGAGAGAGTTTAGGCATTAATCCACACACGCTGGCCAAGTGCGGGTTGGTGGATGTCACATCTCCTCAATTGATTAGTTCTTAGACATGCCGGTTTCCTCGCGATGTTTTCCTTCACCGATCGGTGATGAAACAAAACACAAAGATGTGTAGGCGTCACCGGGAATCGAACATATATTTTCACTTATATTTTTAAGGCGTACCGCTGCGCATCCGCTGCTTAATTATCTTAGTATCTTGTTTGCAATTAAATAAAAATGAATTTTAATTTAATATATGTCCAGATCACACTGTTCTTAACCCCCGGAATATCGAAGGGTGGTTTCAGGGGCTGAGTGACCTTCGTCCGTGGGAGTGCACCTTTAATCTGAATCCCCACACGTAGTCCCTGGGTGGTGTAAATCAGGTGACAATGAACAGGTGGTAAGTGTAAGTAAGTTATAGATAGACCGTTTTACTCGTTTATCGCCTATCGCCAAGATTCTGACTCCTCAAGCTGCACAGACAGTGATGATGATTCAAGCGATATGGATATTAGTGACGAATAGTCATTACTTTTATCTGTGGTCAAATAGTTCTTTAAGAGATTTAATTAATGTTTTATGACTTTGTACCACAGATGGCGATACACGAGTTAAACGGTCGGCTTAAAGTGACTTCGCGAACCTTATAATGCATTTAAAGGCTGTATACTATTGCTATACACTAGCTTTTTGCAATACAAGTTGAAAGAATAAAGCTGTTTAGATTTAAATCAACAGAATCGCGGAACTAATTACTGTGAAGTTATAATTAAGATTAAAAATAAACTATTAATAAAATTTTCAGATTTGATATGATTAACTATAATAATCGTATCCAAACTTCCTACTACATAATATTTTGTTAAAATTAATTAATAATAAATTAATAATTAAATTTTAACATTTATTAATAATAATAATTATTGTATTATTCTTTAAATAATATATGATTATTTCTAATTTAAATTTATTGATTTTGTTGTGTTTTATTTATTTAATGACATTGTATTTTATTCCATTTTATGATCCAATTTGTTGATCGAAATAAATGATTTATTATTATTATTATTATTAAACGGTTAATGTTTACCCGATCTAGTGCGGACACCTAATCTACATCGTTGGTGTAATCTATACGTGAGGAATGTAACAAATTTTTGAGTAAAAAAAATAATTTGTAATACAACTACATTGCTAAGCTTTCAAAATCTATGTTCTCATGTGATTCGAATTTTTGTAATTCTTAATGAGAATAAATGTCTTAAACTTAAATCCAATCAAAGTAGGTACAAATGAAAATTTCTAAACGTCCGGATATATAATATTGTCTTAGATTTACGCGAATACCACAAATTGAAATAAAACAACTTTCAACGGATTTTATCGCGGTTTAAACGTCGGGATCTAAAATCTAAAATAAACCGCGATAAAATCCGTTAAAAGTGTTTTTATTTCAATGTCCGGATATATAATTTAAAAAAGGTATAGCGCGATAAAATCCGGTATTAAGTGTAGTTTGAAATAAAAGTACTTGATACCGGATTTATTAAATTTATCTTTTCATTACTACATTGACAGTGAAAATGAAAATTCTAGGAATCAGAAATGAAGAAATCATTACGTAAAATGAAGTCAAATAATACTTAATGTGATTCAGTATATCAATTATTTGATTTCATCTTAGGTATAAAATTCAATCCAAATAATATAAACCGTGTAATAGAATAGTGTTCTAATCGTACACAATATCTATGCCAACACCAAGTTATAGGCTTACTACTGACAACATCGAGTTCAGGATCGAGTTTCCTTCGGTCAATCCGTGCTCTTGAAATCGACACTTGCATACGATCGGGCTGTGCTCTGAATTAACTTAGATCGAGAAATTCATTACTTATTTTTAGAAAAAAAAATCAATGAATAAAAAGCTGTGAATAACGAAGACTCAATTAAAATGTTACTGATAACAACGCTGATGATAGGACTTAAAGATAATAATAGTTCTGTGATGACAGTGCTTTTAACATACTAACAATCAGGGTCAATTTAAGGATATAATATTCAAAGGGGCGAATTAAGATATTTAGGTGATTAGGGGCAAGATCCAAGGGGCGAAATTAACGCACACCGACAATATTAATACCTTTTTTATTATGAAATAAACCTGCCTGATTTTAAACAATGATGTAGAACAATGGAACGCGTTTGCCTAGTCTACCGATTCAATCGTGATTACGAATGATTTTCGGTGAGAAAGTGGCAGTGGAATGAGGCTCCATATGGATAGAAGCCATAAAGGAGTTTCCACCCTCTAAAATGGTGTCACCATCTGACGTATATGGTATTATTACTGAGACCTACAGATGAGTAGTATTGAAGTTCAATAAATAAGGAATCACTTTTTTAGATTGACATGTGTCAATACTTTATTCGAAAATAAAATTACAGGAGGATACAGAACAACACCAATAGAATAATAACTTAATTTTATGAAGCTCCAAGACATAAGATTTCTTGTCTGGTTAAGTTGAATGCTACTTGAAGACTCACTCAATCACTAATAATTTTGAATTTAAAAATCTTTAGATCGAAAGAGTAAATATAAAGAGTCGCTAGGAACGAGGAAAGGATGAAGGGAGGTTGTAATAACCTCGTTACAACTAGTCACTTTAAGCGATTGAATTACTACTATATTATTATTATTATTAACTAGCGGACCCGGCAGACGTCGTTCTGCCCGGTAAAGCAGTGCCATCTACCGGGTGTCAGACCTACCGAATATAACCAATAATAAATAATAGGTATCTAACCCGGTTTTCGGCACTTCTTCGCTTTCAAAATTTTATTTTTTTTTATTTTTCTCTGCGTAAGAACCATCCTCGTACTTAAAGGAATATTTTAAAAAAAGAATTAGCGAAATCGGTCCAGCCGTTCACGCGTGATGTCGTGACAACGGAAAACGGGTTTCATTTTTATACATATAGATTTTATTATATGTGATTCGATTGGTTCGGGAGTACATTTCGATAATGATCGAACAGAGAAATCCAAAATCGAATCGTTTTCGGTAGTAACCCCCCAGGTCAAGATTGATGTTAAAAGTAATTACTCGGTGAATAGACGTCGAATCGAATGTGCGCCGACATCGTTTAACTACGGAACTCTCGAGATAAATGAGAATTCGTATTTTATACATATTAGCTTTGGCTTCATTATTTGGTATTTAAATTCGTGTGACAGTGTAAGCAGAGGTGAGTATTACAACCGCATCTTGAGTTAAAAGTGTTTCAACCGATTAGTGTCTCACGACTGGTATATAAAATCTAGGAAGAAAGTGCGATATAATGTGTTAGAAATCACTATTAAGAAATTATTATTCAGTGAGCAATTTTTTTTGGTGGTTTTGTATTAGTATAAAACACATTTCTATTGAATATCCAATAACTTATTTATAGATATTGTAATTCGATATAAAATTAGCGGTCATTGGCCTTAGCGAGCGCACAGCTGATACGGTGGCGCGGGCGACGCCCTCCAGCTAAGTGGAGTGACGATCTGCAAAAGATAGCCGGCAGTGGCTAGATGCGACAAGCCGAAGTCAGGGTGAAATAACGCTAATTGGGGGATGCCTACGTCCAGCGGTGGACTGCAATAGGCCGATGATGATGATGATGATATAGTGAAGTAGCAAACGCAGTAGCCGACAAAGAAATTAATATTCATCTCATATACATATTAATTCTACTAGCGTCTTGCAGTCAGTCTACTGCAGTGCTATTTAATTAATTAAGATAATGTCTACTACAGATAATAACAAGCTAACTTTGCAGCTAAAAAGATAATTAAATTCCTCCATTATTCTACGTAAATGCGATACGCTGTCCTTTCCTATTTCTGTCAGTCTGCTGCCTAAATAAAACATGAGAGCAGGTACTCTAGTGTGGAGGTCCATTAATTTGGGATAATTTTAGCACAACCATAGAGCACCATTAACCGCATCGATTACTAGACACAGCGCTACCATCACTGGTAGTTACATAATCTTTGCATAGTCTAAAATGTCTTCACTTTCGCTGTCTGTTCGTGATAAACTCAAAAAGTTTAAAACGACTTTATCATGGATTTTATCACGGTATATTTTAGATTTTAGACCCCGACGTTTCAAAGTCTTTTCAGACTTCACGGTCACGGGTGGACTGACTAACTCAAAAACTAATCAAAAAAAATTCTTGCAGTTTTCACCAATAGCCAGAGTTGGTTCATGAGAAAGATTTAAGTGTAAATTTTGTAAAACTGGGGCAGATCGCTAGTTTTATCCTTAAACAAAGTGACTCCTTTGTTACACATACTGCTTCTCAACCACAAAATTATTTATAAACTAGTATTCATTAATTAATGAGCAATATAAGAGGAAGGTTTGCGTACATCTTTGCGCTTGCATATAAACATCTATTGTTTAAGTAATAAATCATTTGTTTTATTAAAATTAACATGATATGTTAGACTCGTGTGAAAAGTAGGAAAAGCCGTCTCTAGTAGCAACGGTATTTTATAGTCTGTGACCTCTCTATAGTATAGACTAGAGACGCCCGTATCGTCCGATTGATTAATCGAAAATCGAACCGTTGTGTACAAGATCGGCACCAGCTTAATTGAAAAGTCAACATCTCGATGTTACAATCGATTGCGATACGTGAAGTTAATTTATTATATTTGTTACAATGTTAACGATTAATCGAATCGAATTGTTTTAAACTAGGCTTGATCTTGTTAAGTCAAAATGTATTTTATTTTTGTAGTTACAAGGACGAAAAGAAAATATTGAAGTCAAATTAAATTAAATATTAGATAATACATAATATTATACTGTTGTCTGTCGGACCAACGACAGACAGCTTGGTAAGAATGTTTGCTTAGTATGGCGATGTCCTGGGTTTGAATCCCGGGTCGAGCAAAATTACATTTTTAACTTACAATAACACAAATCGCCTCATATTACGTATGGGAACAAACACTAAGATTTTCTAAGTAGGTTTTAAACGGCTTTTTGCTTGACCCGGGTTTCAAACTCGGGACCTCGCTGTTACTAAGAGTACGCGGGATCAGCGAGGGAGCAGGAAAGGTAAAACATAACAGTGTAAATTAATTTACACGACAGTGAGTCACTGGCATAGGTAGGTAGGTACACCACCGATTTTTCATTTCTAAAATCTAATGTTTTAACGAATAAATAACTAATTACATGAAAATTAAGTTTAGTGGCTAATCAATTGATTAAAAGTTGGAAATATCGGGCTTAGAGTTCTTGCAACTCGATCGTTGCTCATCCAATTATATCGGTTCGGTTTAACAACGGATAACTGTTAATACCGAATATGTAAGCCGAATGAGATTACAGAATTTATAGCGCACTAGCTTTAGCCTGTGATTCTGTCACAGTGATTTTGTCACTTATTAATATTTATTAGAAAAGTATTATATGTAGCATATTACCAGTTATCTGGTTTCCATAGTACAAGCTCTGCTTTGTTTGGGATCAGATGACCGTGTGTGTTAATGTCCCTTTATATTATTATTATTTAGTAGAGTGTATATTGTTTTTGTAGTTGTTTCAACCGTTTATTTTGTATTTTTTTTAGGTTTATTTTATTAGTGCAGTCGGCACTAATAAAATAAACCTAAAAAAATACAAAATATTTGCAGTTATAGGAACTGCCGAATGAAGTGAAAACTGTAAACTCACGACACATGATAAAAGCGTTTAACGCACAAAAGATACAGACGCTGCGCATGCGCCAGTCATGAGCATAGTGGTGCCTAAAGAGCATATAGGTGACACGAAACCTTATAATAACTAAAAAGTACCTAACGCGGCTATAGAAATTTTCAGTTCAAAAACAACAGTTTAAACTTTGAAATTTTACAAAAATTATATGAGAAATACCTACAAATATTTTTAGTAGTTAGTTAAACTATTGCTTAAATAATTACCTTACTCAAAGTGACAACAACCAGTATGAGATAGCGATAGCCCGTTTTCATATTCACCATTCGGGACTGACATGAGATGAGAACAAAGTTCCAATAAAAAAATAAATAAAAAAATACATTTCACGTCACACTAAATACTAAATCTATGCGTCACATAGATGTATTACTTTAGATTTCTCATAATATGTTGGCTAACCTAAAAGCTAAGAATGACAACATAGCTTCTAGGTTAGCCAACATTAACGTGAACGGACTGAGTTTAGCTCAGAATTTAACAGCCATAATATCTGTAGGTACGAAAATAAAGGAGGTTCTTTTTTAACGAAACGAAACAAGGAATGAACTAGGACGTAACAATAAGCGAATGACCACAGTGAAATAACAATTCTAAAGATTCCATTTTTTAACCGAATGTTTAACTTTGTAACCAACTTTCTGTGTACAAAATTCAATGGTTTGAAAATAAACATTTGATTTAAGTGTTGCAGGAATGTAGCTGTGGATTTGTGTTGAAATGTGAGTAATGTGACTCGTTTCCGTCACGCTACAGAACAACTCTGTTTTATGACCTATGTGCTAAATTCTGGGTGGTAATGCACTATGCAGAATATATGCAAGTGTTAGATTATTATAAAACAACAAACAAAACACTTATTTTAAGGTTTGGCATAATCTATGCTTAATTGATCATAACTTGAATGCCTTAACAACTTGCTTT
Source organism: Meganola albula (assembly GCA_936450015.1). Classification (NCBI taxonomy): domain Eukaryota; kingdom Metazoa; phylum Arthropoda; class Insecta; order Lepidoptera; family Nolidae; genus Meganola; species Meganola albula. The sequence goes on along the minus strand of OW388144.1, from coordinate 2,646,762 downwards.
AAAAAAAAAATTGAATGTTGGCGCGCATTTTCAAAAAAAGAATATACATGGCGCGCATTATTTTCTCAATAGCGCGGCTACGGACGTCAGAGTTTGTCTTCAGATACATTTTGAGATAACATCTACGGATAACAGTGATTTGTGGTATTAAATAAACTTTATACTGGTAAATACTACGAGTTTTTCTAACACAAGGCTATGAATGCTTTGCAGCTGAGGACTTTTTGTTGTAATATCAAAAATCTAGTTATATATTTTTCAAATTTGAAATATTGAAGTCTTGATAATGTCTGTGTCTGCAGGCGAAACACGTGACGACGTATTTTATTTTCATGATAAATTAATTTAGAAGTTAGGTAGAGTTATATTATGTACTTGCATTGAAATGTTGATATTAACATGGATCTTCCCGGGATTTAAGACAATTATTAAATTGGAATTAGAATTTTGCAACTCAGACATGTGATGTCGTTGATATAAGTTTGACAACGTAGAGCGTAAAGTAAATAACTTTTTTATTTACTACATCACGGGATGTTTTCTGCTCTTTAAAATTAATCGCGGGATTTAAGGCTTATCCATTTTCTCCTTTCGTTCTATGGAATCAGTGTAGGTTTATAAAAAACTAGGTATCTAATTATGATTCATAATAAGTTTCATGTACTGATATCGAATATTTAAAGAATCGAATACATAAATCCGATAATGGATGAAACTCATCAAATCCTCACAAAATGTTTATAACTCATTTAATATCAACTGAAGTAAAATTTAATTATTATTCATAGCCGTTTTACAACTGCCAACCTAAAGCACATTAAGTGCGAGTTAAAATATTAATTGCATATATCATTAAAGTAATACTTTATAGGGAAATTAAAAAGTATTCAGTGCGATAAAACATTGCCGTGGGTATAGTTAAAACCGCTATGAACGCATAAATTCTGTTACAAGCGTGTGATAAAATGCCTTATAAAAGTTGCGTTTATTATCAGACAAACTAAAAGCTCTACTCGGGTACAATTCGATTGAAACGATTACGAAAGTATAAATTACTATTAATCATTTGCTTGTCGACTGTGACTCCGCCCGCGCGGCTGTCGGTTATTGTGTTGAAACATTAACCCCTTTTTGCGCAGTCGGATAAAAATTATCCTATGTCCTATCTCGGGTCTCAAACTACCTCCATACCCAATTTCATCCAAATCGGTTCAGTAGTTTAAGCGGGAAAGCGTAACAGACAGACAGAGTTACTTTCGCGTTTATGAATTAGTAAGGATGTTCAACATACAATTACATAGCGTTGGCGCAAGCATCACCTTTGAAATTTAAGGTTGCGGTTTCGATCCCCGGTCATGGCACACATCTTTGTATAAATTGTTTCATAGCCACTGCTCATACTTAGTAAAGGACCACATCGTGAGGAAACCAGCATGTCTAAGAACATTTGGGGACATGTGATATCCACTAACCATTAGCCAGCGTGTGTGGATTAAGGCCTAATCCCTCTTAATTTGTAAGATAGTTGAGAGAAAACCCGTGCCAAGCGGGACACTAACAAGTGTTGAAGTAAAACAAAGTTCGGAATCCATTTCCTAGGCATGTCAATTTGTATAATGATAAAAATACTTTGGTACAATTATTGTTTTTATTATCAGACAAAGAATTACTTAATACAATTCGAATTATTTCGATTATAATACCCTTTATATAATTGTGAACTAGATTTTTTATATCTCACTATAGGCTTGCGTTTGACTACAACTTTGCAGTCTACGTTGAAACGCGACTTTTTGAATCTCTTATATAGGTATGCTCTTGACCAGTAAAAATATTTTTTGGCATTGTTGCTTGTCTTATGCAATATCTAATTGGCTTATAATAAAATTATACTTTTATAATTTATGAATTTATACAATAGAACAAAATCACGAGTAAAAGCTGCTACTGTTTTTATATGAATACCTATGTGATACTTACAAACGAATATCCTACGATCGAAAAACGATTCTAAAAATCCACGAGTATCGATTGGTAGTAGAGCCTTAGTTTACGAGTTACGAAACGGGGCCATCCGTGTCATTACGTTGATATATGGTTTGTTCTATAAAACCTACTGCTATAAATGATTCTAGTTAACCTTTAACCCTTTCTAAGATAAGATTAGTTGTTAACTAATTCCCACAAACTAAAAATATTACGCAAAAAGAAAATTCCCAAAAATTTTTATCGATCGCACAGAGTAGATGGAGTGACGGTCTCTGCATGAGTATCACGATCAAAGTGTTTTAAGAGAAGTCTATATCCAGAACGAACCAGAATGATACTAAAAATATCTTAAAATGAAACTGCTTTATAACTGATTTGATCGCTGTAAAAGCCCACATAAAGTAGTTTCATATCAAAAGTTTTGGGGGTTGAGTCACCTTCGTCCGTGGGTGTCCACCTTTAATTGAATCCCCACACGTGGTCCCCGGGTGGTGCAAATCAGGTGATAATCAACTGGTGGTAGGCTTCGGCCATGGTTAGTGACCACCCGCCAGACAAAGCCGCACCGCCAAGCGGCCTTGCCGTGTTCCGGTGCGATGTCTGGTGACACCATGCAGAGAGGGTAGGTTTGAATTGTTGCTCCTTTAAGGTTTCTAACCATATTGAGGTTCACGCCACTGCAACCTTCTCACCGATAATCATTCGTAACCACGAGTGAATCAGTATACTGGGCTGGCGCGTTCCATCGTAGACTAAATCATTGCTTAACATCAGGCAAGTTGTAGTCAAGCGCCAACCTATCGAAGAATAAAAAAATAGTGTGATATTCGCGTAAATTTAAGAAGATACGACGCCTCCCATCATTGGCCGTACGCGTTCCTCGAGCGTATAACGGTCACAAACGCAGCGTAAACGCCGCGTGAACACGGTGTTCGTTTCGTTCATCAGCTCGAGACACGTGTGCGCCCAATGTGGGAGAGGCCACTTACCTTCACCTACTTACAACTTCGAATAATTATAGGTTATGTTATCAGTAATATTAGGACGTCATTTGAGATCAATTAATTCGTAGATCAGCTTGTGCAACAGTTGTTAGTGGTAATTGATATCATGAAAGATAGAATATGATTGATAGAACAGCTGTCACGTGGTTGATGGTATAATCAGGGCAAGCGATGTTGCAAATCACGCTACATATCACCCGCCATTTTGTTGAGTAATGACAGCAATAAGTTTGAATTTGGAACTGATAACTAATTATGTATACAGGTTGAATACAAAACAAAACTTTTTTCGTAAAACAGAATCGAACAACAGAAATTTCGTATTTAAATATAAAACAAACGTAGCAAAAACATATGAATTAACAAGAAAATCACTTCAGATTTAAATGGAATTTCTTATTTCAAACAAAAAAAAATCGCAATGCCGTCCATTAATAACTGAGATTATCTATACCCAAACAAAATTTAAAAAAATACAACCTCCTTATGAAATCGTTAAAAAAGCTTAAATAGCCAAAAGACAAAGTTACATTTAATTCAATATTTTTTACTAATCTACTTCTCAATTAACACTTATCAAAATAATTAAACTATCTGAATTATATATTAATTTAAACTGAAACGAAAAACTTATTGACAAAGTTACACAGAACAAACAAAGAAAATTATTTTATAAATATCTAAGCAACTAATGTTTTATTGATATCATCGATGTAAAAAATTGAATCAAGACGCCCCTTGCGTGCTGAGGCAGACAATACGAAAGTGGACCGCCCTTTTTTATTTACGAACGTTAAAAAATAGTTGGAACGACACGCAATGCAGGGGCTAGGCTCATAAATGTTTTACATTACTTAATAAAAATATTAAACTAAAGAGGACTTAATAAACATTGTGAAAAATTTAAATTTAAATTTTTCAAAAATACAAAACTATCATGGCGCAAGAAAACGATCCAAATTCAAAAGTATGTCCAGTTTTCGCCTTCATTTTAATAAAATACCTAATAACAAGAGGGTCCTATTTCGTATATATAAACAAATTCATGATTATTTAGAAATCAAACTAGCTTACCTGTAAGCGACGTTCGATTGTAATTATTCTTCCCGATCGCCTCGCCCGAAAATAATAGAAAAGTACCTATAAATTAATGAATTAATTTATTTCTTACTTGTAGTAGGCCTCCTAGTCACTCAGGCGTCACATAAGTTTAACTCAGTAAAAATAAAAAAGGAATCGTATTCTGAGCTTACACTTACTGTTTACCGCTCCTTGTCTATGTCTGTCATTTAGTTAAAAGTTCGCTGCGCTGTTCATTGAGTCTGATTGTTACAACTATTCTTGGGTTGGGAGGGTGGGTTTCTATTATTTTCGGGCGAGGCGATCGGGAAGAATAATTACAATCGAACGTCGCTTACAGGTAAGCTAGTTTGATTTCTAAATTATTCTTCCCGATCGCCTCGCCCTCAATAATAGAAAAGTACCTATAAATTAATGAATTAATTTATTTCTTACTTGTAGATGTTTAAAGTCAAGAGTTGTACAATCAGATCTGAATCGGAATATGTTGTTATTTTTCATTAATTCTATTTCACAAAATTATCAATTGTTAAAAAATAACGCCCAAAGGGGAACGATCTTGATGAAGTTGTGAGTTCTTGACCCCTCGGTTCATACGTAGTTGAAATTACCTTCATACTTACTCAAAAGTATCTAAATCAATGATATCATTGATTAGATAACATGCTAATGTTATTTCGCATAGCAGGCTGTTATCTGGCTGACTTATCAAACCAGATCTATTAATCTATAAGTAGGTGTTAACCTGGAGTGGGTAAGTGTACCTGCTTACATTCTCTCGAGACCCTCGGTATCACTTATGACACTTGGGAGAAAGAGAAAAAATAAAATATTGTGGATAGGTAATATTTCTTCTCCATCTATTTTTAAAACCTATACAAGGACTACCTGCATATAAAAGATATGATGATATGATATTATAATGATAGATGGCACAATAATATTTAACTGTTATTGAATTTAAGTACCTGAATTATTTGGAAAATTTTAAGATTTCTAGAAACTTACATAAGTACCTAATGGTGTTATAAACTTCTTAAATAATATAATAATATTGTTACTATTATTATTGTTGTTATCATTTTTATTGTTGTTCGTTGTATAGGGTCAGCTTGTAACCATTCCCAACGAAGGAATTCCATCACAATACATGAAGGTACCACCTTTATAATTTATAAAATAAGACATAAGTATTATTTATTACAATTAATATAATACTATGGAGTAACTGTGAAAACAACACCAGTCACTATTTAAAAATTGATGATTTTTCTCTCTGAACTGTACTGTCTGGTCTAGTAGTCACAACAGACAGTAAATTTAATATAATTATTATGGTAAAATTAATTCAGTGTAAATACACTGCCATCCGAGGCAATCTAGTAAAATCAAATTGCATAAAATGGAATGTACTTAAATAGTAAAATGAAATAAACTTTAGACCCTCCTAAAGTTGAAGTTGGTATTGCTATGATAATAATATTATGTCTCCTCTAAGTACGTCTACAACCTTCAATGAAGTCTGATAAAAAGATACGTTTTTAATAACCTCGTTAGATGATTTGAAGGATGGTTGCTATTTTTTTTTTTTTTTATAACAATTGTTACTACTTATTTATCCTTGCAGTTACCCAGTCGAAATTAGAAGCGTAGGTATCTACATACATTATCAAGGTAAAGATACAAAAAAAATAAATTATAAAATATAAGAAAATGAATGACTATTAGAATCAGAACTGAAACCAAAGCTTTTAGTAGATTATGGCTTCTGTTGGCGAGTAGGTAATCTCAATAATCCTAAACATTCATAATTTTCAACATTTGTAAATATTAAGAATTAAGCGTCCAATTTTGATGATGTATTGAAATTAAGTTATTAGTGTTATAACTTAATTATGGTTTCAAGTAGGCATGCACGTAGCCAAGGTATACCTAGGTTTATTTCTTAGGTAAGTTGGTACTAGCATGATTAACAGAATTTCATTATTATACTTATTTAACTAGGTACCTATGTTTAGAATTATTTGTAACCATAAGTAGTATATATAAGATTGTATTCTTTGTACCTTTAATACAATCAACCTATTTTTAACTTTTAGGTTTGTTGATGCATAGGGTACCGTACCTTCCCACCTACATTGGTGGTACTCTTAATCATTAGGTATAAAATGTGAAGTAGGTCGTATATTATTGATATTATGTACCTACATTTAAAAAGTTATGTACATTATATTGTAAAATCCTGGGATAAAGATATTATTAAGCTTTATTCCTCCGGATTTAAAAACCAAGAAGATTATCCAAAGAATTTTATACATAATTTTATGAACTATCAACACTGATCATCACCTTCATGACACTCAAAACATTCAGTCAAATTGACTTCACCGCAGTTAATTTTCACATTAGAAAATTAAATATTATTAATGGCTACTCATCAATCTATGGTACATAGATCGAGCATAACAACGCCAAACTGTAAACGCCAGTTCATCCTAAATCTATGGGTACGTATATTATATCACATGCATCTGTTTTGCTGTTCAAAGGTTGTATAATGTTGCACAAACTAATACTTCACATTGGCAGATTTGCGGAATTATGTCTGCAGAAGCTAAAATAGTAATACATATGAATGTTTTCGTCTTCGTTCACCAACCGATGTAAAATAACGTTTTACGTACGTTGTCTAAAAAGACTCTAACCTGCTTGTCAATAATTCGTCGATTTTGGACCGAGCTATTGGTTGCTGTCAAAGTGTCATGAATACGTCATAGCAAATCAATTGTATTGTTTAACAGAAAATAAACAAATCTTGTAAACAAATCTTCTTAGGTTAAAAACCTATGAATGCATTATGATAATAAACGAAATAGCAAAGGAAAAAGCAAATAAAGTATTGAGTATTGAGTATTGAAATAGAGTGCAATTATGACAACTCACTGCAAGTTAACTGCAATCCTCTTGTCCATGGACAATAGCAATTTGCCATTTGCAAATATGCATATCAAGAGCTGCGTTGGTTATCAATATTCACCGTGTTTCTATGTGCTCGTTATTCCATAAAAACTCAAAGCTGAATGTTGTAAGAATGAAAGAATTGTGAATCTCAATAAATAAAGAAAAAGAACCATCCCATTGTTACTTAACTTTTCCAGTTTCCTTTTGTTAATATTTAATAATTAACACCTTCCTATCTGTGCGCATATAGACGACAATAATAGGTTGAAAGGCCAATCTTATTAGGTTTAGTTATATGTATTTATACCTCAGGTAAGTAGCTTATGGTAAATTACTGTTAAATTTAGACCTTTAGCAACAAGGCTTGTAGGTAACATCTATGTGCTTCATAACCTTATAACTATAACAACACAAGAGAAACGTGAGGTTCTTTCATAAGCAAATTGAAATCCTGACCAGCAAACAGGTCGGTTTCCTGTTGAGTACTTATTTTGATTACAATTTGTGAGGTGCAATAACTGGAAATCAGTTATATAGGGTTAGAAGTTGGTTGTCCTGTTAGCTTTACTCCATCCAATGTCATATCACAGTACTTCCCCCACCACGTTCAAAGGCATTCATAATTAAAATCTGTAACTCTGTACTTTCTTCCGACCGAAGAGATTAATTATGTGGCTAGCGATAAAAACCTCAACTTTAGTTGGGCTTATGTATAGTGTCTCACAGAAAACACATTACATGCTGCACAAACATTACATCCCTGTTAGGTATAAAATAAGTTTAGTATAGAACTATACATTATAGATAACAAATAATTAACCATGTTGCAGAGATATCTTTCAATAAGTACATGAGTTTCATGAAGAGTTGTCTGATTAGTTTCTCCACACAGATATGGCTAACTTTAAATAGTACAGTTACCTTTAGGTAAATTGGTGTTTCAGGAAACTAGAATGCTTGGTATGGTATTCATGTGAGAAATTAAATGTCCACTTCATGCATGGTGTGAGTAGGTATGTATCAGCAAAAGATTTTCAGGCAGCACTGATACTGTTGCAAGATTTTGTTGCAATATGTAGGTGTACATGATCTAAATATGGCACAGTGGGCAATATTGTTAGTTAAATAACATACTGAAAACACTTGTAGTTCCATAGATACCATGATATATATCAACACTTTTAATATTAGACATTAGTGATAAAGTTATCAATGTCTTAATTCCACTCCAACACAGAACTTTCATGTAAGTTACCTTAACATTATTCTGAGTCGGTGACACTCTTTAAGTTGTGTGTGTGCATGTATTACGGGGACATTAAATATTATGTTTACCATGAATAGAAGTCAGTAGGTGACTGGTTTGTGTTGTCTGTCAGCTGCCTTTACAAATGTGTCCTTTGAAGATACATAAATATACTTTGGTAACTTTGGAAGATCGGTAATTAGGATGAACCCAATGGTGTTCAGAACACAGACACAAACCTCTTGTAATGACTCTTCAAAAATGTGTTACCACGAACTATGATAATTCCCAGTGGTGCCTATTTTATGTGTCGGGAATCTAACCATCATGACCCAACGGTTCTACCGGTGCCCATGACGCGAAAAGACCAGCACACATAGGCAGACCACGAGCTCTTTGTAACAACTCTTGCAAAGAGTGTTACCACGAGCTATGCTAGTTCACAGTGGTGCCTTTTTTATGTGTCGGGAATCTAACCATCATGACCCACCGGTTCTACCGGTACCCATGACGCGAAAAGACCAGCACACATAGGCAGACCACGCGCCCTCAGTGGTACCTATTTTCTGTGTCGGGAATGTAACCACTAGGACCCAACGGGTAAAAAAAAAACCCGTTGCCCCTGGCGCGGAACAGCCTATCACACATATAGGTAGTGCAAAAGTGCACACGTCCACGGGCTTTTCCACGTTCTGTTACGCTCTTCGACGCTCGTCGCTTGAAGCTCTGTAGGTCTTGCGGGGATCCATGGTCTTCTCTCTTTATTGGAAAACATTGATGATAGGTAGTACTTAACCTAAAAGCTAAAACATAAGAAAAAAAATACGGCGTTGCGTTGTTGCAACATAAAACATACACATAATATGTGTTTATTATACTTCTATTGGACTCTGTTTTGGTTTTTAACAACTGAAAACCACTAAAATATAGTTTTTTAAGAAAATTAGTTTTAAGGGCGGCATGACGCCTGTGACATAAGAAACGAATGACAGACATAGACAAGGAGCGGTAAACAGTAAGTGTAAGCTCAGAATACGATTCCTTTTTTATTTTTACTGAGTTAAACTTATGTGACGCCTGAGTGACTAGGAGGCCTACTACAAGTAAGAAATAAATTAATTCATTAATTTATAGGTACTTTTCTATTATTGAGGGCGAGGCGATCGGGAAGAATAATTAAAGTGTGAAGGTGACTGGAGGATCGGGTGGTAGTGACCCTCCAGTGAAAAGGGAAGATCTTCCAGCCGGGCGAGGTGTAATGCCCGGCGACCGCGGTACTCCCTCCGACAGTTCTTGTCGGAAAGTTGTATAAATGATAATCGTCGGTGAAACTTTGCTTGTGCGATTTAGGATTGCTATGACGTCATGTCTCTTGAGTGGCGTGAGGTATGTGACGCCACAAAAGAAACTAGGTACGTGACGTATCTGTGTACAACTTTGAAGCTTGTAGCGCCTAAACGGCTAGACCGTTATTAATGCGGTATTTTTATTCGAAAGCTGAAGTGACCGAAATAGTTCTTAGGTTGGTAACAAGAAAATTAGAGATTCATTACATTTTTTTATTGGTGTTTGTAATCATTTTGTCTTTGTTTTCGTTACAATTCAACTTTGTCTAGGCCCCCGACTGAAAGGTTTGCTGTTTCGTATGTTAGTTCGTATGTCGTATGAATAATAATTAGGTCTCTTTTCCGAACATTTGAAGTAAGTAACTACGTATTTAAAATAAATTCTGTTCTAAAAATGATATAACCTCTACAGCTCACAATGAGGCTTATTTCACCCTCGTGCCGTGACTGGTAACAGCCCCGCTGCAATTAGTACGTCAAAATGTTCGCGTGCGTCCGAGATCGGATATAATAAGGATCCCGCACGAAATCGGACCCTCTTGTTATAAGGTATTTTATTAAAATGCAGGCGGGAACTGGACAGACACTGACCAGCTAATAATAATAAATAAATAATAAAAAACTTTAATTTCGAATGCTAAATACATACTATATGATATTGAAGAGTTTTAAATTTGGAACGATTTTTGCCGCCATCTTTTCTCGCGTGATAGGTGCATTTCACACAACTCGATTTTTCATAATATTGGTGGAAAGTTACGGCCTACGGACTCTTAAGTTAAAATGGATTTTGTCTCTTTCTTACTCGTAGAAATTTCAAGATTAGAGACAAAAACAAACTAATTATAAATCTATTTTAGCTACAATGAGCTTAATATAAGTTTATGAATACGGATGTTAATCTTTAAATTTTAAATGTACTGATACTCTTTAATCCATATTAAAATAAAGAGTATCATACACTAAAAGAGCCAGTTATTTAATTATGAATATTATACTTTCATAATTTACAGGTTATATTAGAGTAATCCGCCATGATTAGTACGACAAGTCGCAACTAATGAAATTCATTTTAGTGATTAAAAACTAATTCTAAATTCAATTGAGGTGACACTCAACCATAGACATAAAAGTTTAGTTGTTTTTTTTTACTGCAAACGGTGGCTGTAGTCAGCTAGGAGCCAGGCAACGCGTTATTTAATTTGCAATATGCAACACAACGTAGTGAAATAAGCGGACGGCTGTATTTGGACGGATGTAACTAGATTTGGCGTTGTGGAATTCAAACAGACGCTAATGGGACAAGAGTTTAAATTCAAACCAACTTTTTAACTAGATAAACGATGCATATGTACAGCTTTAAACATGTCTTTAACATACCCCTTTATTAACAAAAAAATGAAGATTAAGCCAAGAATGTGTTGGTACAGTAAATGTCTAATAAAAGAGAATTATAGCCAAAACTTAAACATGGATTATTAATATAACACTTACGGTCTTATTCATAAAAATCTTATAAGACTCTTTAGTAAAAAATAACTTTGTCTCTTTCTTACTAGTATAAATATCAAGACAGACAGAGACAAACGAATTATAATAAACCTATTTTAGCTATATTGAGCTTGTAAGACGTTTATGAATACGGGGATTATTTATTTAAAACTTTATAAAATTATGATTCGCTGTGTTCAAAACTACATTAGACTCGTACGCTATAAACTAATAGGATAGTTGAGCAATTCCAATTTAAATACAAGCAACAGAACTCAAAAGCACTCTTAAATTAAACCTCAGGAAATGTAAGAAGGAAATTAAGAAACCGTGAGCTTCCCGGATATATTGCATCAATCTTAAAATACCATTACCAGTTCAACCATTAATTTATTATTTATAAAATGTAATACAAACAATCTACTGGACTATGATGACGTGTAATATCCCCTAAAGACTTGTTCAAAGCGTTGAAATCTGCATGAGGTGCAATAACTTCATTTCTGAATAAATGGCTTGGAAGTTGATCTACCGTGAAACGTGCTGCCCTAGTTCTAATGTTCGACGAGCAAATACCACTCGTTTAGCTACATCGCTGCGTTAGTTACGACGTAAAGTTTCCACACCGGGATTAAACCAGCAATATAACGGGATAAAAGGGATTGCCGATGCGGTTCCGATGTTTGCGTGAGAATAGTACGAGCACGCTTTTTTGTTTTAAGTGCGACCTCTGACTATGCGATTTTCGCTTGAATTCCAATTTTGAATGTTAGCCGCTAAATGAAAAATGGCGGCTTAGCTGTCAAAATGGTTATTGATGCGCGAATTGGATTTGTTTTTATTCAACGCTGGTAACCCTAGACCATGGAATTAATTAATACTGTATAATTACGAAGGTAACGTTGTTTGTGCGAAATTGTATCATGAATAGGATTTGATTACCAAGAATTAAGGGGATTGCTAAATCTTATGAAGCAACAATCTGCGGCTTCCTTCCTAAATTCCGCCACCTATTAGTTCTGATTGGTTCGGTTTAGTTCTCGAATATAACCTAGTTGAGAGCTACCGAATGTATCAGAGTGTTTACGAGTGGCAATGAATATGCCGAATAAGTCCTTCATGGTTTTAGATTTCAGAATAGTCCTACCCCCGTAATCATAAATGTGTATAAACTCATTATAGCTAAAATAGGTATATAATTCGTTTGCTTTTGTCTGTCATTTTGACATTGACATTTTGACATACTAGTAAAAAATAGACAAAGTCCATTTTAACTAAAGTCATAGATCTTTATGAATGAGACTGTAAGTGTCTTTTATGCCTAGAAGTGTAAATATAAGTAGTTTTAAAGTGAAATAAGTCCGTGGGTTACTTTGAGCACAGAATACTTACCTACTCTTCGAGCGAATGTAATGTTTAAGAATTACCATGTTGGTCGGAGTTAGACAACTCTACAGTAAACTAAATAAGTATGCGACTGTTGACCGTGTTTTGGATGAATCGTAAAGACTTAAGTTATTTTTTAACCTATTACTACCTAAGGAAATTTTGTTCAGCTCCAAAAATCAGTACAACTTCAGGGTCCTTTGACCAGTTTAATATTGGAATCTAGAGGATCAAGTTGTGTGTACCAATCTTTAACTTATCCAAACTCTTTGCTCAGAATCTAAGCACGTATTAATTCGCAAGTTTTCGGCTTTGATGACTGCACACTGGCTGGATACAAGCAGCGGGGCGAGGGACTCAGAACTGGGGTGAGTGGAGATCGTGACAAGAATTCTGAGTGCCTCAATATAAACCTGGAAGGTGGGATACTTCTTTTGGGAAATTAGTTGTCGCATTATACCTATTACTGACATTCGGAGCGCTGATTAACCGGTACCAAATCGAATTTCAGTAAGCGTACGTGTGTTTTGAGCGTGGTTGGAGCTAATTATCGCTCTTGATGAATGTTTGGTTGGAATGGAACGTAGTGTGCCATAGACAAAATAGTTTAGGACGGAAACATACGTCTACGTACTCAGACGTAAACAGAGTAAATGTTTTTTAATTATGCCTGAACATTTTTACTGTGACTGGCATAATTTAGTAGCAATAGGTGCTAGCGATTTGCTTTTTATGTAGGTACTTATTCACCAAAACGTGTATTGGCTGACACAGAATAAGTACTAAATAGTAAGGTGATTTTGGTTAATACTCTATGTTTACCATTAGATTTATCTATATAAAACAAACTATGTAGGTAGGTACCTATTGAATTCTGTGAAATTGTAAGATCCTAATCTTGAAAAATAATACTGTTTTTAAGTACAAACATTTGTAATTCCAATGTTGCACTTAAGAAAATAAGTGTGTACCTAAATATTTAAATTACTAGAATCTAGATGTAGATCCAAAGAATTCATAAATATTAAATTTTGTTATACTACAGCTCTGATACTAAGAAGCTTAAGAATTCCGAAATACAACGATGCATTTGAGAAGTTGAAATTAATACTTCAGTGAAAATTAAATGAAATTGCAAAAAAAACATGGCGGCAACGTCCCGAGCAAATTAAGTTTACGCGGGTTAATTATGAGTAATGACTTGTTTCTCAACGAACTTCAATATGGCGTCGTAGATTTTTTTTTTAAATAATAAAACAGTTTTTATTAAGCGAACTTGAGTTTATTAATGTTAAAAAGTAGAAACAGATTTAATAAATCATATTAAACGAGTGTGTAGGTATTTATTAGATTTTCGCCTTTAATTTCTTGGAAAATGTGGAGCGTCGTAAGCGAGCTGAAGTTTACGGAAGTATTTGATTTTTCGTTACACTGTCGGGTGCTTAATGGATGTTTGTGAAGTTCTCATATTATGCTTGCTTCCCTCGTGGACTATTCACTACCTACTGTTTTTATTTTTCATTTTTATTTGTAAGATATTAAAGCGTTATGTAAAGCATAGCTATCAGTGGCGAGGGATGGTGATCTGAAAAAGGAAGCCGGAGCAAAAAAGTTCTTATTTAAAAAGATAATTGATCTACAACTAGCGGATCCCGCAGACGTCATTCTGCCCGGTAAAGCAGTGCCACCTGCCTGGTCCGAAAACAGAATACGACCTATAAGATTTCATAAAAATCGGTGAAGCTTTCTTAATTTTTCTCTGCGTAAAAACCACCCTCGTACTTCAAGGAATATTCTAAAAAAAATAATTAGCGAAATCGGTCCATCTGTTGCGCTTACCAACACAATTTGCGATTCATTTTTATGATAAAAATGATAGTTAAAATATGACCCGTGGTTCCCAGCAAGTGGGACACCAAAAACCGTTGAAGTGAACTTAAAATTCAAAGTAATCTAATTGTGAATCATTACAGTCCAAACACTGTTAGGTAGGAGTAGATACTTATTACGAGCGGTCGATAGTTACCGCAAACTAACGATCAGGATAGGTAGACAAGTGAATCAAAGCCATTGATCTGAATCAGATACATCCGTGCACTAGTGGTAGTGCGTTAAAGGTATTACTATATCTGTCTACCAAATTATTGGTTGACTAGTTACTACTAATTATTATCGGCAGTCGAGCGGTGTAAGCCATTCGATTGGGCTATACTGTGCCCGGGAGGTCACGGGTTCGATTCCGATCTGTGTAACAACAAAGATTTGTTTCGGTGTCGGCATGTCTAAGAACTAACCATTCAATGACATGTGACATCCACCAACCCGCACTTGGCCAGCGTGTGTGGATTAATGCCTAAACTCTCTCAACTAGTAGACTCATACCCAGCAGTGGGACACTAAAAAGGGTTGAAGTGATTAATCCCTACTTCCCTACTAATATTATAAATGCGAAAGTAACTCTTCTGTTACGCTTTCACGTCTAAACTACTGAACAGATTTGGATGAAATTGGGTATGGAGGTAGTTTGAGACCCGAGAAAGGACATAGGATAGTTTTTATCCGACTGCGCAAAAATATGGTAATGTTTTGGCGCGATAACCACATACACGCGGGCGAAGCCGCTGTCGTAAAGCTAGTATAACAATAATTCTATAACTAATCTAACTGTAACTAGAATAATCTATGGAAAAGCACCTCACAACGCTACACATAACTAAAACCTTGTAATTCCAGTAACAACACGAGAACTAAGCGTACAACGTAATTCAGATATTAATAATGTAGATAATTAAATTAATTGAACAATATCCGTTTCAGAATATTAAATCGGTAAATCTAATAGTCTGTGACGTAACAAAGCCTTCAACGTGAAACGACTTAAGTTGTGTTTTGATGGAAATGAGTTTGTGTTGGTTTGGCAATCAATATCTATATCAATCTAAATATATAAAAGAAGAAGCTGACTGACTGACTGACATATCAACGCAGAGCCTGGGTCCAAACCGCTGGGTCTGGAGACTTCAAATTTGGCACATAGGTTCCTTATGGGGTCTAGGGGTGCACTAAGAAAGGATTTTTCAAAACTCACCCATTAAGGGGGGGTTCCAAAGTTTGTATGGAGAAACAAGATTAGTGAGATCAATTTCGCGGGCGAAGCCGCGGGCGGAAACTAGTATACATATATAAAAATCAATTGCTGTTCGTTAGTCTCGCTAAAACTTGAGAACGGCTGAACGGATTTATCTTATCTTGGTCTTGAAATGTTCGTGGAGGTCTAGGGAAGGTTTAAAATGTGAGAAAAATTCGAATAATTGCTGGGAAAGCCCTAAAAGCAGCAGTCGATTGAGGCAGTAAGAAGTTTGCCGGGTCAGCTAGTAATAGGTAGATATATATCTCTCCAGTCCACCACATACCTTCTATATAACGTTCCTTCTTTCTTAAACTCTTATCTATGTAGTGGTGAAAAATAAACGTTATTATTATTATCTATCTATCCTAGATGTTTTTTCTGGCTAAGGCAGACAGTAAAAGCTGATTCAGGTAAGTGTGCGTGTAGGACGGATGAAGCAAATACCACTGAAAGATAAGGTGTAGGATCGACGGCTTTACGTAATCTTTCCTTCTTAATTTTAAAATTTTAATTTTCATATTGCTTTTGTCGCACACGATCATACGATGAATATTGAATGTGTTTGTTACTTGTTTATATCAGTGCTGAGTCCTTGATACATATATGTAAAATTGTAAATTTAATATGTGTACTGTTGCCACATCTTAATCATGTAGTTATATAAATAAATAAATACTCTCCAAGGCACAGTGTACACTAGTGTTGTGAAATTAGGAACCCTTAGCTACCGATGTAAATGTAGTCACTTACTGGTAGGTATGTACTAAGTAAACTGTAAACTTTTCATTAAAAAGCCTCATCCTACCTGCTCACGACAAAACACTCATAATCACGAGTAAACCGGGTTTTACTGTGTCAGCGAGATCTATGGCAGTTCAAATCAATGTATCATCAAGTAAGTTGGGCTCAAGTGCAAAAATTGCTCTTACCTTTGACATTTTGAAGGTAGCGTTACTCAAACGCAAATTCTTAGTTTTATCCTGAAACAAGAAAACACAGAATTTAGAACGAATATAAACTCATTTTCATGTAGAATCTGCTTACTCTAAAATTATTTTGACATTGACTTTAAAAATTTAAGAAAATAGGGTTTAGCTATTGTCTTTACTCTGTAAGCAGCAATGGCGCAAGTCTGTGCATGAATCAGTGTCATCTTTTGAAGAAAAGACTTGCAAGACCTGGATGCCAAGCGCCTTATTAAAAAGACCCGTCTTAAAACTTCCTATACCTACACCTAAAATAGTGAAGGTGAACTCTACTGTGCGTCCTGTGTACGCACTTTTAAAACCAAGCTCGGTTTCACGAGTCATGTTCGGGCTGACAAACGAAGACTATGTAGCTAGCCTAGTTTTTGGACTGCATAGCTAGCTGTCTTTGCCAGGTTCGCCGTTGACGAATACGTCAGGGGGAACTATATATATACTAGTTTACCGCCCGCGGCTTCGCCCGCGGATGTCGGTTATCGCGCTAAACCATTAATCTCTTTTTTCGCAGTCGGATAAAACTATCCTTTCCCGGGTCTCGAACTATCTCCATACAAAATTAGTTCAGTAGTGTAGGCGTGTAAGCAACATTTTAAAATCGGCAAGCACCCATAGGTATATCCATAAATCTATAGGGGTTTCTTAAAAAATACTACGTCTCTTAGACCATGATCATTGTAAGTTTTTCATTCAATATTTAAGAAGAAATAAAATTTAAATTTCGAATTCTAATAATCAGTCTGAGTTATCAAACGTCATTGTGTCAAAATAAAAAGTAATTTAGCTAAAAAGCACGAAGGAGTATTGATATCAACTTTGAAGAAAATCAAACTCAGAATAATTTCGCAGGCTTCTCCCGCGTAATATTAGGATAAAAATAAAAAAAATTGGAAAAATAAAAAACACGTGTTTCATTATTTGTTTTAAGCTTTATTTATACCGAATTTGAAGTGAATCGGACCAAGGACTAAACAGTTATGGAATATTTAGTATTTCCAAAAAAACTCATTTAACACCCCCACCGGGGGTAGTTTTGGAAAAATAAAAAACACGTGTTTCATGATTTCTTATAAGGTATATGTGTGCCGAATTTGGAGTGAATCGGACTTCAGACTATACAGATACAGAGAAACTTTAATTTTTACCATTAAAACTCATTATCCACACCTCATAGGGGTAATTATGGAAAAATAAAAAACCCGTATCTCATTATTTTTCTTAAGGTTTATGTGTACCGAATTTTAAATGAATAGGACCAAGGAATAAAAAGTTGCATACAAACTTCACCCCTCTATTTAACCCTCTTAAGGGATGATTTTTGGAAATATTGTTAGCCTATGTCCTATTCTAGGGTATACATTACCTACATTTCAAAGTTCATTAAAATCGGTTGAGCGGTTATGGAGATACGCGGTAACAAACCTTCACACACACACACTTACTTTCGCATTTATAATATTAGTAAGATAAGATAAGATAAGATAAGATAAGATAAGATATATTTGCTCTGTAGGAAGCCCGACTTACAAATACACGCAATGTAATAAAATAATGTTCCCGGGTGCAAGTAATTCATGATACCTCTGGCTTGCGTCGTCTAACTTGTTCTTATTTACTGAATTGAAAAAAAATATTGTGAAATTATCTAAAACAATATGAAAAATCTACCGTGTTTCTGCATTTGACGTGTGTAGCGCGTTTACGAAGCCAGTTGTGTGCGACGTGCGCCCTTCGCAAACTTGCTTCATGCATGATTTGCTTGTCTGTATTCAACTTCGAAGTTAGGGTAACATGATTGTAAACTCGGCTTATTTTATATTAGGAATTATGTTTTGCCCGTTGTTCATTTTATCAGAAATGTGAAATTATTGGACATGAATTCTCGAAAGTGTAATTAAATAGAAAAGTAGCTTATATTGAAAAAAAGTTTATCTACACTTTGAATAACGAAAAACAGTAATAGAGTACTTATTATATACTATTATGTTTTCTCTATTATAAGAAGATGAAACCTTTTAAATGTTTTGTGCAGTGCAGTGCAACTACCCCAGTAGCCCAGTGGTAAGCGTGTCCACTTAGTAACCGTGAGGTTTCGAGTTCGACTCCAGGTACAAGCAAAAATAACTTTTCTAATATTCTTAGGGAATCTTAGCTGCAGCTCGAAATTTGGAATTGTGCCCAATGATCGGCAAAACGCTTGTCCTATTACGTATGGGACCTAAAATAGTTAGCGAAAATGGGGTAATATTCATCTCTGCTTAAACCCTCGCGGAATTCAGAAGTGACGCTATGTTACGTAATAATATATAGCAACGGAAATATGTTAATTAAATAGCAAGATATTTACTTACACTTTTGATATCATGAACTGCGTAGAGGGCTTAACACTAAGAAACAACAGAGTTTCAAATGAGCAAAGTTCTTTCAGATAACAACAAATCATCCTTGTCAAAAATTTGAGAGCGTATTACCTTCTAAAATGGCGATCAAATCCTCCAATGTTACTAAAACAAAACTAATCAAGCAACGTAACAAGATATTTGAACGAGCCCCAATTCTGTTCAACATTGTGGTTCAGTAGATGTAAACGCCGACGCAATTTGCAGTAAATAAGGATATCGGTTTAGCGTCATTATCCCAGCGCGGTCCGCGATATAGCAGACCTCGTAAACGCACCTCGAGTTAATGAGTTATGCTCTGCTCGCCTCTGTTGTGTTCTATGTTCATTCCATTTTTCTAAGGCTACATTCCGAAGGCAAAATAAACTTAATGACCGCAACGCATATAATATGCGTTTTATGAAACCTAGCTACATAAAGCTTGATCATTGGTTTAAAATAAGATAAGCCCATCAAAATCCATCCGTTTAGGCACTACGTGGGAACAATGTAGTACAAAGATTTGTTTCGGTGTCTGATTGGTTGAGGGACTAGCCTCCCAACGTCAGAGAGCACGTTAAGCCGTCGGTTCTCATTTAACACGTATATGACAATCGATATAGGTAGTCAGAAGCCTAATTTAATATGACCCCTCGTCTAACCATCAGGGCTGCTGGTTCCAGGGTTTCGACGTCTGACCCTGGAACCATCGTTCGTATAATTCTGATACCTAGCCTAGACTAATTTGACCAGGAGTCGACTCCAATAGAAATCAGAAAAAAGGCAAGGGAAATTACATTAAAAGTAGGTAATACTAATATTATAACCGTATTTTAAGCTCATTATAAGCATGCATCAAACTCATTACAGCCCTGAAATAAAACTACTTTTTAACGGATTTTATCGCGGTTTATTTTAAATTTTAGATCCCGACGTTTCAAAGTCTTTTCAGACTTCATGTTCACGGGGAAAAAAAAGGGTTTGAAACGTCACGTCGGGATCTAAAATCTAAAATAAGCCGCTATAAAATCCGTTAAAAAGTAGTTTTATTTCAATGTGTGATATTCGCGTAAATCTAAGACAGTATTATTACAGCCCTTTTCTTGACTAACTACATAATACGAATAAAAACAATATTTTGCCAAATATTAAGTTAGGTCGTTTTGTTTCTACAATTTTTTTTTGCTATATATATTAACCAGCGGTCTGCACCAGCTTTGCTTGGGTGGTTTTCTTTAAATTTCCTTAAAAATTATCCATTTCGGTGTAGTCGAACGGAAGTTATGGGCGTACGTACATACATTTCGGCGATGATGGTTAGGCCAGGGGTCATATTAAATTAGGCTTCTGACTACGTCTATCGATTGTCATATACGTGTTAAATGAGAACCGACGGCTTAACGTTCTGACGCTGGGAGGCTAGTCCCTCAACCAATCAGACACCGAAACAAATCTTTGTCGTTACACAAAGATTGTCCGGGGTGGAAATCGAACCCGCGACCTCCCGGGCACAGTATAGCCCAACCGGACCGCTTACACCGCTCGACTACCGAGAACGTCAAGCTACCTACTTCCAATGTCATTGTAGGTTAAAAGAATTATTCTTACCAATTCTTACTTAGCAATTTCTCTAACGATTTTTCACTTGCACACCAAATAATGTACGTTTGAGTAATGAACGGGTGTGTAATAAATTATGCTGCTTTCAAGCCACTCATACTTGACTGTACTTATTATTCATGGTTAAGTACTGACTGAGTGATTTTATATTAGCGTAAGATATTCATATTATTTTAATGAATATATTCGTTACGTCATACCTATTGAAATAAAACTACTTTTTAACGGATTTTATCGCGGTTTATTTTAGATTTTAGATCCCGACGTTTCAAAGTCTTTTCAGACTTCATGTTCACGGGTGGACTGGGATATTTGACGTCCAAAAATATTAATCACAATTATTACTGACTACCTTCAAACATTAATATTTAAGTTGCGTTCCGATTTAAGCAAACTGAGCTCACAGTGTCTTGAATTCTGAGTTGATTTTGCTTGGGTTTTGGTACAAGTAAATTAAGCACTGGGTCCCAAGCTGGTGGTATATTCCAACCATTTTCTCTGTTAAAATTAGGATGTTTTAGAGAAAATGGTTGGAATATACCACCAGCTTGGGACCCAGTGCTTAATTTACTTGTACCAAAACCCAAGCAAAATCAACTCAGAATTCAAGACACTGTGAGCTCAGTTTGCTTAAATCGGAACGCAACTTAAATATTAATGTTTGAAGGTAGTCAGTAATAATTGTGATTAATATTTTTGGACGTCAAATATCTCAGTCCACCCGTGAACATGAAGTCTGAAAAGACTTTGAAACGTCGGGATCTAAAATCTAAAATAAACCGCGATAAAATCCGTTAAAAAGTAGTTTTATTTCAATGTGTGATATTCGCGTAAATCTAAGACAATACTATGTCATACCTATTACTAAGTATTAGTCAAGTACTAGGGTAGCGATTCTGTAAGCGCTATAATTGTTGTGTCTAATACTGATATGACATAGCTTGACATTACCCAATACTAATCGTATCGTTGTCTCTTTCACTCACGAACCCTTGACGGCGACGCGAGCAAGAAGGTTAAGAGTTGAAAAGTTATAATGAAATTTTCACTGATATATGAAACCAGTTCATGCGCAAATTTCTCTAAATTATGTAATCACAGTGACACTTACCGGTCTTTGCTAGTATAATAGTTATTTATTATGTTATTATGTTGTAGATAACGGTGCTGCTTGCGTTATTACCTTAAGTTCAGTTAAAAAAACAATTTAATAGAATTTAGCAAATTACGCAATTGTTTGTTATCAAAGAAAATAAAATAAAGACAGTGCCTAATATCGCTTGTGTCACTCATTACTACGCGTGCTTCTTAATATATACTCATTCGAAACTATAGGCCGACCGTTTAACTCGCGTATCGCCATCTGAGGAACAAAGTCATAAAACATTAATTAAATCTCTTAAAGAACTATTTAACCACAGATAAAAGTAATGTAAGACTATTTGTCACTAATATCCATATCGCTTGAATCATCATCACTGTCTGTGCAGCTTGAGGAGTCAGAATCTTGGCGATAGGCGATACGCGAGTTAAACGGTCGGCCTTTAACTAATATTTGGTAACCAAATGTGAGAAATTGGTGTATCCTAATATGAATACACGTTTTTCGTATTAAAATACGTATACCTAATATGAATATATTCCTGACATCTCTATAGGTATGTAAAGGTGTACAAGTATATACACTGAAACCTTAAGTACTTGGGTTGTTTAAATGGTTTGTAATATGAAAAAATATTAATATTCGTTGGGTTGTAGAAATTCATTGCGTTTTACTGAAATAATAAAATTTATACTTACACTTTTATATATCTTTGTTAATCTAAATGTACATAATGCATAAAATTAGTAAGTAGTGACTACCTAGCGTAATAAATGTTGTCTCTACAAATTGTTCTTACTCTCCCTCGTAGTTTATTAACGTAGTATACATGTTGCACATTTCGTTTCAATTCAGCCGGATTACACGGGTTATCTTGTGAGCAACTAAATAGAAGGCATTTGACATCCCCTCCAGACATCGCAGTACAAAGGAGGGACGTTGGAGATGGTTTCTAATTACAACACAGACCGTTATGCAAATCGGGGGCCGGCGCGGCTCTTTGTCTGTAATAAACACACGCGGCTCTTGCGGTCAGCCCGCCAAATTGCCCGCCTTCTATCCGACCAATAAAACCCATTCCAATTGTAGTGGTAGTGCCTCCTCTGTACAATTAGTACTCTTTGATCTAACTCTCAATATTGAATTTGGAACGTTCGACGTTTTATTTTTAATTTAATTCTAATGGCCGTTTAACTTTTAAATGTAGAATCTTTTTACCTGAGTTAAAAATGTTACGATCTGCAGGATTACTATTGACTCTCGATCCTACTCGTATTAAAAATTAAGGATTGGGTTCGAGAACATCGTTATTATAATATTTGTGATTATTACAGCGGATTGGAGTTATAATATTTTAGTTGTTTAATGATGTTCTATTGATTGAATTCATGTTATGGTAAGATTGAGATCGAGAGTCAACAAGAGTAGGCCGCCAGTTAAGATGTTTAAAATAGGAACACAATCTTTAGTTGGCAGATATGTTGTACTAAATTGGCGCCGCCGTAGTCCGAGAAAATAGCCAGTCGTGTCGTGACTACGATTTTGAAAGTAGACTAAAAGCGCCGCTTAGCCGCCATTCGGTAATTTTTCACGGAAATGTTCGATGCGGCGGACGTACCGGCGATTTAAACTGGTTTACGAACCTCTCTACAGTCTGTTGGGACAGTTTTATTCAGAGCTATTGTTTTACGGCATTTATGCTGAATTGTAGGTACAATCGAGCGCTAAAGCTCGCAACTTGTAACAGTTCTATTGGAAAAATATTCATTTTTCATACGGATGGAACTTTTATGTATTGTAACAACGATGTGCCTTTTGTCTGTATCTGTACAAAGGTGTGAGCGAGGTGTGTTCGTATTTCGGTGTAGTTGCATTTTCTCTTGCTGTTTGCGAGGGAAGTCGTTACCGGTGTCGTGATAGGAACAAAAAGTATGAAACGCTGTATCCGGCTTCGTAAATGCTCACGTTGTAGTTTAGCGTTCGGTGAATTGGAATTTCATCTTTACGATGGATAATTTAAGAGCGATTCTTAAGAGAAATATATCAATAATACGATAAGATAAAACAATTATGTAGAAATCACGTATTTATAGTAAATAAATAAATAAATAAATATAATTAGGCTACCTTTTGAGTATTCTGATTTAAGAGCAGCTGTGGCGCAGTGGTATCAGCCTCGCCTTTGAAATATAAGATCGCGGGTTCGATTCCTGGTAGTGCACACATCTTAGTGAGAATTGTTTCAACGCCGCTGCTCAATATGAAGGAAAACGTCGATAGTAAACCGGCATATTAAAAAATTAATCATTCGAGGACATGTGTCATTCACTAACCCGCACTTGGCTAGGTGTGTGAATTAAGGCCTAAAATCTATCAACTCGTAAGATAGTTGCGAGAAGACCCGTGCCCAGCAGTGTGATCCTAAAAAACTTGAGAGGTGTCAAGGGACACCCGGATGGAACGAAGTTCCTTTCGATTAATTAGTGAAGGAATTGTAATAAAATTTTATTGTTTTTAAGTTATAATAATATTTTTATTATTATTAACAAATATAATGTAATATAAACATAATCAGTAGGCTCAATTTTCGTAAAGACAGACAGACAGACAGACAGACAGAGAAACATGCGCACGCCGCACAGCTTACAATAGCTTACTATATCAAAAAGCGTGGTGACAACTTTTCGTAAGAATTTTTTCCGTCTAGCCCCCTTTCACAACGCGCGATAAGGAACTTCGTTCCAAAAAGGATTGAAGTGAAACATAACGCTCTTTTTTAAAATCTAAAATAGGCTTGCGCTTGACCACAACTTGCCTGATGTGAAGCAATGATGCAGCTACGATGGAACGCGCTTACCCAGTAAATACCGATTCACTCTTGACTTGAAGACCACTAGATTTATAGCTATCGGGAAACATAGATGCCGGCAGCGACGGCAGCGGCACAATTTGGCAGTTCGCACAATGAAAGTCGCAGCAAAGCGCTTTGTGCGTGCCGGCTATGTTTAGATTCTATACGTACGACCGCAACTCCACCCGCAGCTAATAACAATGTCGTAAGTACAGATACGCTACTTTTCAGAACTGCCTAATAAAGTAATATGCTTAATGGAACGTTCTTAGAACTTCCGACTTTATTACTACAGAAAAACTGCGAAGGAGATTAGTTTGAAATTTAAAACTTTGCGAGGTCATAGATAAAGATATTTTTATTGTGTTCCGGTGCGATGTCTGGTGACACCATAAAGAGAGGGTGGGTCGGCATTGTTGTTCCTTAAGGTTTCTAACCATATGGAGCCTCATTCAACTGCCACTTTCTCACCGATAATTATTCGTAATCACGAGTGAATTGGTATACTAGGCTGGCGCGTTCCATCGTAGACTACATCATTGCTTAACGTCATGCAAGTTGTAGTCAAGCGCCGGCCTATCGCAGAATAAAAATTAAAACCTTAGGTGAAATGAAACAAAAATCGCAGAAATGTAGTTCCGACTTTGTTAATACATAACTATGGTCGACTGAAATTATAGGATATCTTTGGTAAATAGTCTTGTGTGGAAACGCAGCCTTATACTTAACAAACTTTACTTGAAGCACATCATTATTCATTCACAAAGAGTATTTAATTAAGCAAAAGTAATTATGAATAAGTTTACCGACTGTATATTACAATTACATAGGAATTAAGTTAAATCAACAACAGAATAATAACTACCTGTTAAGGTGATTTATGGAATGTTATTAACTAACGAGGGGTAGGCAGAGGTGAATATTATTAATATTTTACAGGCTATACAATGAGATTGTTAAATTGTTGAGCCAATCAGTGGTCTGTCAAATTTGTTAGAGTTATACGAATGAACACGAGGTCGAATGAATTTTGACGGGCCGGTGGCGTGGTCGGTAAGATACTTGCTTTTCACGCCGCAGGTCGTGGGTTCGATTCTCACACGAGACAAACATTTTGTTTAAATATGTCTGTTTGTCTTGTGTCTGGGTGTAATTATCTATATTTAAGTATATATTTACAAAAGAAAAGTATTACATGTAGTATGTTATCAGTTATCTGGTTTCCATAGTAGAAGCTCTGCTTAGTTTGGGATCAGATGACCGTGTGTGTTAATGTCCCACTATATTTTTATATATTATTATTCAAACAGCGATCCTGAACTTTTCCCGCGTGAATTACTAAATTTTACTTGTTTTACCAATGTATTTTACCATTTTTTCAATGTAATATAATCAATAATAATAATGGCGAATATTCGACCGAAGCTATTAACAAAGTCGGAACTACATTCTGGCGTTTTTCGTTTTATTGCATCGAACGTTTTAAAATACCTATATCTATGACCTCGCAAAGTTTTAAATATCAAAATAATCGTAGTTTTTCTAGTGATAAATTCGGAAGTTCTAATAGCGTCCTTTTATGCATAAAACTTTAGTCCGTAGGTACTGAAAAGTAGCGCTTTTGTAGATCCGACATTGTTAATAGTAGCGGTCGAATTTTGTTTGTAATTTAACAGACACATTAAATGAAGGAGACTTTTTTACCCATCACAAAACGTCAGATTCATATGAAATTTTGCACCACGATTTTTTTAACTATATTATATGTTACTGTTATATAATCTGACATCAGGTCTAACCATCTCGGCTACTGGTTCCCTATGGGTTTCGAGGTCTGATGTCAGTCGCTCGTATAATTCTGGTAGCTAGCCGCATCAGGTTAGACTGGGAGCTGACCCCAATAGAAATGGGAAAAAGGCAAGGCGAATGAAAATGATGATATGTTACTGTTCTTTATATTATTATTATTAGCCCGAATTATCACACTTCTGGGCAAAGGCCTCCCCTAACACCTTCCAAGCGTCGCGATCTTGTGCCTTAAATATATAACAATTTAAAGAACAATGTCAAATAAATCTAAATATATAAAAGAAGAAACTGACTGACTGACATATCAACACAGAGCCAAAACCGCTGGGTCTGGAGACTCCAAATTTGGCACATAGGTTCCTTATGGGGTCTAGGGGTGCACTAAGAAAAGATTTTTCAAAACTCACCCTTTAAGGGGGTGAAACGGGGTTCCAAAGTTTGTATGGTGAAACAAGATTAGTGAGATCAATTTCGCGGGCGAAGCCGCAGGCGGAAGCTAGTAAATAAATATAGTTTTAACTTTCGTATTCGGTAACCATATCTACCTATTGATATTTCCAAAAGTTAAGTCAACTACTACAATAAATATTTAATCTCTAGAAACTTTATATGTGTTTGTGCTTGTTACAGAATCAAATTGCGTCAATCTTGCGTTGATTGCGAACTGAAGTACCCACTCTCTACCAACCACCCCCAAACAATTCTAACTACAACAAATTATCATCGTGATAAATCGTCGGACGTTCACGAAATAACTCCGGAGATTCCCTCCTTTGTCCGATTGATCGAGATAATTCGGGATTGCTAAAAGAAAATTGCCCTTAATCGGTTGAATAACTGAAGATGTTAGAACAAAAGAAATAGTTTCGTCTGTTCCTGATTTGATTTGTTTTTGGTTTGCTCGCAAAATTCAAGGATTGCCATTCCGTTTCACGAATCTATACAAAACACTGTTAAAGCTCTACATATGAGTTTTTAACTCATGATGAAAAAGAGACTAAAACTACTAAAACATTTGTACAAGCATGTAAATAAATATCAAAATCAATGAAGTTTAAATTAAAGGAATCCAACATATAAGCCAGAGTTCGTACGGCAAGAGTTGAACGCGAACATTATATATTTTTTTTAATTGTTTAAATAATCAAAGAGCGCTGGTAATACAAATCATGAGTTTTGGTGTATCAGATCATAGTAAAAACTGTTTCAAATTGACTGTTCAACACAATAATTGGTTACCAGTATCCTAATATATCAGTTAGCTTTACGCGCTAATCTCAGAAACTAGTGCATAAAAATATTACGAAATTTAAAAAAGTAAGCGATACACATAATTTGAATACTAGAAATAAGAACGATCTTGTAGCACATCATAATCGTCTCCACAAAATCAGTAACTCTTTTATGGGGAAGTGTATACGTTTCTGCAATAAACTTCCAAATAATATTAGGGAAATGACTATTAACAATTTAAAAATAATTATACAATCTACGTTATGTAGGAAAGCGTATTATAAAATTTCAGACTATGTAACGGATAAAAACGCTTGGAATTAAGTCGCTCTAATTCAACACACTGAACAAACAAAATGTAATAGATATAAGTACTTCATTTAAAAAAGAAAAAAAGCTTACTGAGTTTTTTGGCAGTGTTTCTCAGTAGTTGCCAGTCATTCACTGCACGGTAGGAAAAGAAATTGGACTATTTTTATGTAGACTCGCGTCTCAAAAAAAATAAAGCATATTTTGATTTGATTTTGATTTTGAGTGGTCCGATTTGAAAAATTCTTGTACTCTTAGATAATTTACGTTTTACTCCACTGCTGAGCACGATATAAAATGTAGTTGACGTAGACGGAGCCGCAGCCGGAAAGCTAATAAATAAATACCTCCAGCAGTCTGAATGCATATAATCTGCCACAAATATAAATTCCAATGTTGTGCTTGTTCACGAAGTTAATGAAATCAATTTCGTGTATTCAGAGAACTAAAGCCCGACGGGAATGTACAAACAAACGAATATAAACAGTTGTATTATGCACGAAATTATTGTCACACATTTTAAAGTCAATATTTTTGTAATTAATGTAATAATGTCATGGTGCAAGGTATAAGCGATATAAGTAGGTAATTTGATTTATTACAATATACATAGCGCTCGATTCCCAATCGCCAATTATCTTTGTGTGAATTGTCTCATCGCTGGTGTATAATATCGGTAAAGGAAAACATCGCGAGGAAACAGGCATGTCTAAGAACTGCTCATTTGAGGACATGTGACATCCACCAACCCGCACTTGACCAGCGTATTAAGACCTAAACTCTCTCAACTCGTAAGATAGTTGAATAAAGACCCGTACCCTGGAATGGGACATTAAAAAGGGTTGAAGTGAACTCGTATTTTTGACTTTCTCGATCGAGCAAAAGCGTGTGGACACTGCGAAAACTCCTTGCTTGCAGCGAGAGCCGTCCACAATTGGACAAATTCGAGTAAAATTGGACATTTGGAATCGAATATTAGGGTACGAACATATTTTACTAACTTCCGAGGACAAAAAGCGGTGTTATAAGTTAAAACGTGTGCTTTTATCCGTGTATATGAATTTGTGTACAAGTTTGTGGTATCCTAGAGCGTAAATTTACTTGATTGCATCGTTATCACTTAAATAAGTAAAGTTTTTACATAAATTACTTTTACATACATTTTAAAATAATATTACTGTCTGTGGTTTGATATTTTGTGCTAGCGTTACTTTTGCTTGGTTTTTGATATGAAGTAAGGAGCGAGTCCAGTCATATTCTTATTTGAAACGCATAGTAGATAAAATTGTATGTATAATTTCGGTGCACCTATTTAAATTGCGCCAGATAGTTTGAGTTTACTGTATTAGTTAGTTTCAAGCCACACGCCGTCAGTGCAGCATAATTTATTATTTTGAAACTGTTTCATTAGCACGCAAACAGCTTGTGAAATATTAATTACACAATTATTAAGCTTTTAGTGATCAAATAAAAGCTATATGGATTGTATTTATTTTGAAACTATTATAAATATATTGTAAGTGTATATTTTTGACATTATTATCGTTAATAATATATTCGAAGTTTTCTTTAATTGAAAGCTGATTTTATTGAGGTGGTTCTTTGTTAGTGTAATATATTTCGACAAAATAAAAGTTTATTACCATAGATCGAAGTAGGTAGAGCTATTTTGTGTAATTGCCATATCGTCGGGGATAGTGCAAATCCGCGTAACTAACATTGGATAATTCCGCGTAACTGACAAATGTAGCTCATTTAAGTTTTCGCGGCCAATTCACGCAAAATCTTGATTGGCTGCCACCGCCTTGACATGAGATTTTTTCGACCAACCGGAAGCCAAAAATCACCCAATAACAATACTGCGTATCTTCCGGCGGCAAGTGTCAACACCGCTTAAGTAATCTAATGACACCGAGAGCTCGTTTGTGGTTCATTTTTGCAATAAAACTCTGTGTTTACTTAAAATTAACCAGTGCAACATCAGGTAAGCGTAAATGTAATATTAATTTTGTATAATTTAAGTCAAATATCATTATTTAGCATAATTTTATTTCATTTCAAGCTTGTTTTTTAATTCTAACCCTGCTAATGCCTAAACATTTTTTTAAAATGTACTGAATTATTTGATTTGTGCAATTGTGTGTTAGCCAGTTATTATAAGTTCCTTTAATAATATAAAATACTGCTATATTATATAAATGACGTTATAGTTTAGTCTATTTAACTTTGGTAATGCATATACGCGGTTTTGCTGTTTGTTTATGTATGAATTGCGTGTTTATCAAAACTACATTAAAACCTTATTTTTTATTTACTTTTAGGATCAAAATGGAAAATAATACTGATTCCTGTAGCGAAAACGAAACAGTTCATGTAACTACCTTACGCGATTTAAAGAAAAGGCGCGAACATTTATTAGAAATTAAAAAAAATATTATGCTTAAGCAGTCTGCACCTCGTAAAAATACCACAGAGCTTTTTGAAAATGTACCTGATATTAATTTAGCTGGAGCTGAAAATCACAATGAAAATCCTGATGACAGCGATTTAGCTAACTGTGACACAATTACTTTTAGTAATTCTTATTCAGCAGAGCTGCTGAAATTTGGTGATCCAAATAATGTTACTGCACCTGCTATGATTGCAACTAATAATTTTTTAACTATTTCTTCTGAGGAGAATGCCTGTAATGACGCACTAAGCGGATTTTCAACCCTTGACTTTTCATCGGATGACTCTGTGGCCGATCCAAATTATGTTCCATTGTCTGAAATAACAAATGTTGCACCAATAGTTTCATCATCAATCGACGGTAATAATGATTTATTTCCTGAAAATAACTTTGAACCTGAAGTTGCAGCAGAGTCTAGAATAAGGAAACGTAAAGCAGAACAAATGTCGTCAAAAAGGTTTAGGAATAAAAAATTGAGAATGCTAGGTCAGGAATACATAGGTTTCAGAAAGACTGGTGATGAAAAATTTTTACAGGACTCTATCAAACCGGCGCGAAAACTTGGAGAGGCTTGTAATTCAAGCAAATGTATGAGGAGCAAGGTTTTTAACTGTGAAAAGTTTACTGAAAATGTAAGATTAAATATCTTTAAAGAATATTGGGAGATGAGCTGGATTGAGAAAAAAATGTTTGTTTCATCCTTAGTAGATAAAAAACCGACTAATAGGAAAACTACTGGAAAAGCTGATACAAGACGAGGTAGTACAAAAGTGTATTATCTGAAATTAAATGACCAAAAATATAGAGTATGTTTAAAGACATTCTTAGGGACATTAGGCATTAAGGAGTGGACTGTAAGGTACTGGTTAGGAGAGAAACCAAATAAAGAAACAACAATGAATAGGAGGGAAGATACTGCGTCGGCTACGTTAAAAGAATTGGTGCAAACATTTTTAAGGTATATGCCCAAAATGCCTTCTCATTACTGCAGAAAAGAGAGCACAAAATTATACTTAGAGCCAATAGTACAGTCTAAACGTGAGCTATATCGTATCTATGTTGAAGAGGCAACAAAAAATGCACAGAGGGTGGCATCCAGAAAACTTTTTGAAGATGTTCTAAAAGGTGAAAACATAGCACTGTTTCAACCGAAAAAAGATGCATGTGATCTATGTTGTTCATATAAAGTAGGTAATATTACTGAAGAAGAATATCAGCAACATTTGTCACGAAAAGATTTAGCTAGACAAGAAAAGACTTTAGATAAAGAATGTGCAAAAAATGGAACACTTCACCTTATCACTGCTGACTTACAAGCTGTGAAATTGTGTCCATTTTTGAAAGCTAGTGCATTGTATTTTAAAACGAAGCTGATGGTTCATAATTTTACAATTTACAATCTGGGCAATAGTAATGTAAAGTGTTATTGGTTTGATGAGACAACTACTGATTTAAAAGCATCAACGTACGCTTCTTTTTACATTGACTATTTAAAGAAAATTCTAGAAGACTCCCCAAAAGATGTCGTTATTTTCAGTGATGGATGTACATCTCAAAATAGAAATGTTGTGGTTTCGAACGCTCTTCTGCGACTCGCGATGGAAAAAAACATTGTTATCACACAAAAATTTTTAGAAAAGGGTCATACTCAAATGGAGGTGGATTCAGTTCACTCTATAATTGAAAGAAAACTAAAAAATCGTGAAATATTTTTACCTAGTCAGTACTCTTCGATTACCAAAGAAGCTAGACTAAATCCATCTCCTTATGAGGTAGCAACAGTGGACCACACATTTTTCAAAGATTATAGTATTAAAACCAACCTCATTTATGATACTATCCGCCCTGGAAGAGGGACTGGTGCAAAATGCGTGGTTGATATCAGAGTTCTAAAATACAATCCTAATGGTACAATTGAATACAAACTTAACTACAATGAAGAGTTTCAACTATTACCACAAAGGCCAAAAAGAATTGATCCAGTTATTCCACCTCAGCTCTTTACTAATAGATTGCCAATATCAAAATCAAAATATGAACATTTACAACAGTTAAAAAGTGTTATACCTTTAGATTGCCATGAATTCTATGACAACCTACCATACTGTAATACCTAATTTAAACCTACCTGTTATTAATAAAAATGTATAACTGTGACAATCATGCCTTATAAATGAATGATTTTGTTATTTTTTGTTAGTTTAGAGTTCTTGTTGTTTAGTTACTTTGTTGATTTTTTCATAATTTGATTTTAATTATTATGTACAAGTGCTTAATATTATTTATAAGTACACAATTGAAATAGTTATTATTATAAATCTATAACTGTGATCATCATGCCTTATAAATGAACGATTTTGTTATTTTTTGTTAGTTTAGAGTTATTGTTGTTAAGTTACTTTGTTGATTTCTTCATAATTTCATTTCAATTATTATGTACAAGTGCCTAATATTATTTATAAGTACACAATTCAAAATAGTTATTAATAAAAATCTATAACTGTGATCATCATGCCTTATAAATGAACGATTTTGTTATTTTTAGTTAGTTTAGAGTTCTTGTTGTTTAGTTAGTTTGTTGATTTTTTTAATAATTTGATTTTAAATAATATGTACAAGTGCCTAATATTATTTATAAGTACACAATTGAAATAACACTGTTTAATTTTGGTATATTTTGAAATAAGTTTAGGATTCTGATATTATTATTAATAAGTTTCCCTATTAAGATTACTGCAAAGACATTAATCGTCTGAATAAAAATATAAGATTTAATTAAACTAGTGATGATAACGTCGTACTATCAATGTTTATACAATTAAAAGAGATTTTATAGAAAAAGTTATTAAAATAATGTTGTTTTTTTTTCATTTCAAAACCGCGTACCATACTCTTAGGTTCCAATGTGATAAGTTTATGGTTAAATCAAATCCGCGTAATTGTCGTAGGGTGTAAATTATTTACTTTAAGGGAAATATTTTCCTAACACCAGATAGAACATATAAATAATTACTCTCTGTGAAAAAATGAGCTTAAAATTCGTTAAAATAAAAAAGATTTTAAGTTATAACCTTCTCCTGTAAAACTGGATCTATTGCAGATACGCGGCCTTTACATATGGTAAATCCGCGGATTTGCACTATCCCCGACGATATGTAAGAAGAATATGGACATCCCCGACTCCCAAGATTACCTTTTTAAGTAAAAAAATAATGAAAGCTATTTACGCCTTAGCGAGTAATGTAAGAATATAGGATCCCGGAGTATCAGTCGAAATCCCGTGGAATATCCATATTAACATCAATGTTTGCGATCAATGAACCTAAATAGCTCTACCTACTCCGATCAGTGTTATAACATATGGATCTTGTACATATACTCTACTTTGTGTGTGAAATCAAATCAGTATTGTTATGACGTCATGTCTCTTGAGTGGCGTTAGATATGTCACGCCAGACTAGATTAGGTAGGTATTATAGAAGCTATTAATCAACTTTTGTAGCTGACTGTACGTAACTACTTGACAACCTTGCTTAAGTAAAGTCTAGCCTTTGCTTTAGTTTGTAATCAACGTTTACTATGCGGTGCTCGTTCATTATCTTTCCATTTAGATATTTCTAAGGTTGTGAGTACATTTTACTATTTAACTTTCAACAAAAAATAGAGATGTTATTAATATTTACCTAATAATATTTTAGGACATTAACACACAGTCATCTGGACCCAAGCTAAGCAGAGCTTGTGCTACGGAAATCAGATAACTATACATTATACTACTTTTTTTGTAAATACATACTTATAATACATAAAATCACACCCAGGCTCGAGACAAACAGACATGTTCATCAGACAAATGTCTGTATCGGGTGGGAATCGAAACCACGACCTGCGACGTAAAAAGCAAGTACCAACCAACCACGCGACCGACATGAACGATAAAAGATCCGGCTATTAGAAATTATGTGCTCTGTCTCTCTCTATGTTATCATAATTATTAGGAACTAGTTATACTACACGTCTATTTCGCGTACTTTCTACATTCCCCAATGTATTCAAGGCTTAAGATTGTGTACAGAAATTGTATTAAATCAGGTCATTACTCTTGGTAGACGCAAGAGAAGCAAGAACCACATTGAGCCGGCAGTTTCATCTGCGCCCCGTTCAGAGTGATTAATAGTCCCGAAGGAGGCAGGCGTCCCATGTTATCCAGTTAATTTGTTTAAATTAATGCTGAAACATATCTATACACAATAATATATATGATAGTCAACAGCGGCAACGCTGTGCAAATTTTTAACCCACTTAATTTTTCTAATAACTGCTTCTGAATGATCTTATTCTTAAATAGAGTCTTTTTTTAAACAAAGTCAATTCATTTAAATAGTTGCCTGTTTAGATATTATTAAGCCTTGAAAATAATTAAGATATACCTTGAAGTCTTGATAATAAAACATGGTTAGTACAATATGACTTATTATAGTATTCTTAAATTATAAGTTTTATTTTATTTTAGAAGTAAACAAACAATTATAGGCCGACCGATCGCCTATCGCCAAGATTCTGACACCTCAAGCTGCACAGACAGTGATGATGATTCAAGCGATATGGATATTAGTGACGAATAGTCTTACATTACTTTTATCTGTGGTTAAATAGTTCTATAAGAGATTTATTTAATGTTTTATGACTTTGTACCTCAGATGGCGATACGCGAGTTAAACGGTCGGCCTACAGTAACCAAATTTCCTCGTACGGTTCCTCTCAATGGTTATGAAAGTCAACAAAGTTTTAATCAAAATCAGGAAATTAATACTGTACAGTGTAATAATAAACTTAGCACTTAGTTCAGCTAAAAAACAATAACATTTTCTGACAAAATATTTACGGCCTTCTTCATAAAAATCTTAAAAGACTCTTTATGTCTCTTTCTTAATAGTATAAATGTCCAGATCACAGAAAAAGACAAACGAATTATTAACCTATTTTAGCTATCATCATCATCATCATCATCATCAGCCTATTTTAGTCCACTGCTGGACATAGGCCTCTCCTAAAGTACGCCACTGAGCACAATCCACAGTTTTTCCCATCCAGTTCTTTCCGGTCGCCCTCCACCTAGTCTGAAGGCTTTAGATGTCACTCCGCCTAGTCTGAGGGCTTTAGCTATTTTAGCTATAATGAGCTTATAATACATTTATGAATACGGAAGTTAGGCAATAACCATTTCCTACCAAAATAATATTAAAATGTAACGAGTCGTAAGAGATAAGACTTCGTATTGAGAGGGGTGTACTGTGTAGTACTTACTAGACATTTGTCATCCATTTTGGTTAGCTCACTGCATCCTGACGCGACGGCAACTGTCGCTGCGTGCACCACAAAAGACGTGGGTACATCACAAGAAATAAATTCATATTTTATACTGAGAAAAGTCTTATAGTAATAACTTGAGAAATCTTCAATTTTTAATGGAATATTCTCGCTTTAAAAGTCGGCATCGCTTAAAGTTCGATTTAGCAAAACAACTTTTTATCCTTTGACAAAAACAGGGGTGTTATAAGTTTCACGCGTGTATGTCTGTGTGTACAAGTTTGTTCCGACCTAGCGTCACAACCGATGGACCGATTTAGATACGTTCTTTTATTCTAAAGCTGAAAAGAGAAAAAAATATTTGTGAAACGTGCGTCGGGGGTTATGACATTTCCAAAAAAAATATATAATTTAATTATTAATTAATTTACTTATTTTTTATATTTGAATTAAGCTCGCCAAAAATCGTTTAAGTGTCTTATGTACAATAAAGAATAATATTTTTTTCCATGCGTTTTATTTTTTTACCTTTGAGCAGTTGGAAAAAAAAAGTTACGTTTGCTTATGTCTAGGATTCGAACTATTTTCACACTAAACAAACCTAAATTGATTGTACTAAATTCAAACAGATGATTTGAAGGAACGTTGCAATTGACGTAAACTAAAACTCCTGGATTTTGTTCAACATAAAAAGCTAATAAAAATCTATCTAATGCCAGTCGGCATTATGCCAAAAAACATTACTGAATAGGGCTGACAACGTCCGCACCGGGATTCCCTAATAATTTCTTTTTGATACCGGAATAAGTCCCTGTTCGGAACTTAAATTACGCGTGGAGACGGGACGGTCGTATCGAGATCGTATCGAATAGCGAATAAATCCTGGAGCGTCGTCGCCATGTTGGATTTGTGGAAAAATATTCTCTTAAGTTTCATTAAGCACTGGGTGATATCCGGGGTAGATACGGGATCTAGTTCCCGTATAAATCTTGATAGGATCTGTTGAAGTTAGACGACAGGACGTAGGTAGCAGGTAGGTAGGCTTCCATTTTGAACGGGTTTTAATAGGTTATATTTTTGTATTAAAATCATTTGGGGATCATAGAAATAAAAGCAGACATTTATGTGTACGGTAAGCATACCAATGAAAAAATATCATTGCGTTAAAAAGAAATCTATATCAGTGCAGAATTAGCCAGTGAATCACGTCTCAAAGGCTGCCAGGAACACCATAAAATATTTGCTAGCTTAGAAAGGTAAGGTGTGGGCTCGGTATGTATATGAAAGAAAAGAACTGATACCTACTTCTTTCGTCAACGGGGGTTGCAAAGTCTATGAAAATAAAAATATTTCAATTTCAAATTTATAGTGTTTCATGTGGAACATGTTTAGAATGAAAGGTTGACCTCATTATAGGCACCAGGTCTCTTGGCAGTATCGCGTGACGGGCGTGCGTCAGGACGTGCCCACTACTTGGGATATTCATAGGGCTGTAGTGAAAATTGTGGAATGTTTGGGTACTCTGTCCTTTCTTAGTACAAGAAATGTTATCATTTAAAGCTATGTTTGCAAATTTAATGAAATACGTAAGTTTTGTAAGAGTATTTATTTAGTAATGTTAAAAAATAGTGAGATTAGATAGTGATCTTGCTTTCAAAAGCTGAAGGTATAGGCGTAGTTGAAAATCACCCATATTTTCCTTAGTAGTAAAGGGTAAGTCTACTACTGTTACTCGGACACAATTTTCAACTCGTCGTCTTTTTGATCGAATTCGAAACCGGAACCGCGCGGCTACAACAAAGTAATAAGGATTCACAAACGATAGATACGTTTACTGTCTAGCGAGGCTTATGATTGTAAATCTGAATATGGGATCGGCTTTCGCAACGCGAGATTTGGTAGTTCCATAAAATACCATAACTCCAGAAAGGACTTCCGGTAGCGACATCGACTATACATCTAGAGGAGAGTGTGTATGAAAGGTCAGATAAAAGTCAGTCACAAAAATATGACAGTTCCACGAAAACAAAATTTGTTTTCGTAGGACTGCCATATTTTTGTGAATAATAATTTCACAATGTTGCTTATTAAAAAAAAAAAAACAATTATAGTATATAGGTAAGTTGGAAAAAATTATATCGGCTTTTTTAAAAGTCTGACTCTTTTTTAACACACACTCTCCCAGCAGTAAATATGCAGCCCTAAGAAAAATCGTGAAAACGCATAACTCAATTGTTATGCGCGTTTGATGCTAATTAGAGAAAATTGAGAACACAATATAGTAGTGCATAGTCAACTTTTTACAGCGTCACATTCGTCACGATCAGAAAATTGCTCCGTATAATGGATAGTAACGTATTCTGTTGATGGTACCGAGTTTACGAGATTCGAGTGAGTTTTTTTTTATAGTAGGTACGTTTAGTCGTAAATTAAGAATATGGTCCGGCTTCAGTTTGAGCGAGCTTTTAAGATATATTTCGAAGTATTGTTCAGATGAGTGAAAGATTTTTTTTTTACTTTTTAAAAGGAATTTCTTTGCGAGCTGAAATATTAGACGATAAAATGTAAATAGGTACTTAAATAAAAGAAGAAACTGACTGACTAACATATCAACGCAGAGCCCAAACCGCTGGGTCTGGAGACTCCAAATTTGGCACATAGGTTCCTTATGGGGTCTAGGGGTGCACTAAGAAAGGATTTTTCAAAACTCACCCTTTAAAGGGGTGAAACGGGGTTCCAAAGTTTGTATGGGGAAACAAGATTAGTGAGATAAATTTCGCGGGCGAAGCCGCGGGCGGAGGCTAGTTTATTATATAGGTGAAATTGAAAGTAATAAGCCACAACATTTTCCAAATAATAACTATTTTATTGTAAGTGCACTACATACTCGTAAACTAGATGTTATTATCGAAATATGGCGGGCATTCGAACAGTTTGAAACTACATGTATATTTCGTAGATAAAATGTAATTTCACAATCGTAGCTGCAGTAGGTAGGTACTGTTAGATATTTTATGTTTTACGGCTTATTAATTATTATATTACCTAGTGTTTTAATAAAAAAAGGACAGAAAACTTGACCAAAAAATTGTTTAACGATTTTCTTAGTTTATCTAAATTTTTCTCAAACATCCGAAAATCATGAGAGGATCATCGCTATAGGCCGACTGTTTAACTCGCGTATCGTCTATCGCCAAGATTCTGACTCCTCAAGCTGCACAGACAGTGATGATGATTTAAGCGGTATGGATATTAGTGACGAATAGTCTTACATTACTTTTATCTGTGGTTAAATAGTTCTTTAAGAGATTTAATTAATGTTTTATGACTTTGTACCTCAGATGGTGATACGCTAGTTAAACGGTCGGCCTATACCTAATAGGGATGACGATAAGGTATAAAAAATCGTATTTTAATTGGTCCGTCAGTAAGATTAAAAAGTAAGATTAATAATAAACACGTTTTTTTGTTTTATCATTGAAATGAAACAATATTAACATTTAACGCATTAAAGTTACAGAGTAGGAGTGCACTACGTCATACAGAGGTATTAAACTTATAAAACGTTCATAAGCGTGACGTTATTCGAGATTTTAAATCACAAAAAAAAACAGATCAATAAATATATAAATATACTGGGACATTAACACACACGGTCATCTGGTCCCAATATAAGCAGAGCTTGTGTTATGGAAACCAGATAACTGGTATATACTATACATATAATACTTTTCTTTTGTAATTATACACTTAAAATAGATATTTACACCCAGACTCGACGCAAACACAAATGTTCATCACAAATGTTTGTCTCGGGTGGGAATCGAACCCACGACCTGCGGCGTGAAAAGCAAGCATCTTACCGACCACGCCACCGGCCCGTCAGAAAAAATACTTGTCTAATAAAAAAAAAATTACGTCATCCCTATTGCAGTGAACTTTTCCTTGCCTACACCAAGGTACTCGTACTAGCAAAATATGTTTTTGTTTCCCTTGCTACAAAGTGAAATTTACATCTCAAATACCTCATTTTACGAGTATCCTTCCACAGACCCTGAGCATGTCATGAAGTGTAGGTAAATTATGGCGGGCCAAATATTTACGGGTCGTTGTCAAGTTACGTGTAACCCTAAAACGTTGGGTAAACCTTTTTATTTTTACCCAATGATGTTATATACGAAGATGGGTTATGTTCATAGTAACAGAGAATAGTCTAATATTGCTCTCAAAAATAACTGATGAAAGACAACGTATTTCTTAGCAGTTTTCCGGCTGCGGCGGCCAGTCTAAGCTGACTAGCCAGGTATATCATACTAATATAATAAACGCGAAAGTTTGTAAGAATGTATGGATGTTTGTTACTCTTCTACGCAAAAACTAGTAAACGGAATTGAATGAAATTTAGTACAGAGATAAATAGTGGTCTGGATAAACACAAAGGTTAATTTTTTACCAATAAGTACCTACTACGCGGGCGAAGCCATGGGCAGTTAGTAGTGAAATATAGTGCACAAGTGTGTGCCCAAACACAAGTGCACACTCTATGCGCTTTACTCTCATAGTCCGGTAGGACAGATTGACCAACATTACTGGTAAAAATTTTGGGCGCAGGACTGACTGCTTTACGTGCTCTCTAAAGCACAGGGGTATCACACAACCCATAAGGCACCAAGATAAAGATAGGATAAGTATGTAAGTAAAAGAGAGAGCAATCTTTTGTACCACTGTGCTTCACATGTTATGTAGAGATACGGCTAAAATGGAAACATCCTAAAAAGACGTTTAAGAGTTCAAAATTTTCGCGCTATAGACGTATCTGTGTATAAAACATCATTGAAATAACCCTTAATCTTTAGGTAAACGTTTTTATTTTTATCCCTAAACCAGAACGTTTGATGGGCTCATACGATGGATGTGGCGGTTATTTCGGACCAGTTACTGGGAAGGTAAAAAATGTCGGAATCTCGTTATGAGTTTCCTTGATAAACTGTTATGGGGTACGATTTTTGGTATGTTGGCAATGTTTTTATTTATTATGCTGTAGTTGCTATTGGTATACGACACCACGGTAAGCGATTGTAATAAAAACTATTTTGTAATTAGAATTAGAATTTGTATTGAGAATTGAATTCTGTTTTATTGACGAGCACGCGAGTTCTAATCCCGCGCCATTCATTCATGTGCCGCTAAAACAATAATTACTTTGAAATAAAACTACTCTTTAACGGATTTCAGTCTTTTCAGACTTCATAGTCACGGGTGGAGGTATTTGACGTCATTGATCACAATTATTACTGACTACCTACTAACATAATAAAATAATATATTTTAGTTGCGTTGTAAAAATAAGCTCCAAATTATAACTATACTAAAATAGCTATGAAATTGAATAAACACTTGAACCAAACATTGCATATTGCATAAGGCGGTCAGCAGACGGAACCAAATTAATTATGACGAAGTGTTACACCTGTAGCCAAGTAACGGTTGACCACAGATATTGGTACCATGATTTATAACCAAATTAGTTGGCGGCCTGCCTGAGAGAAATGTGACTTTTTGTAATTAGTTAGTGATTTAAATGAATTTAAAACAATTTATGTGAGAAAATCACTTTTTTATTATGTAGGTACACAAAACTGCATGTTACATAGGAAAAGTACATTATTTTTTAATCTAAAATAGGCTTGCGCTTGACCACAACTTGGCTGATGTGAAGCAATGATGCAGCTACGATAGAACGCGCTTACCCAGTAAATACCGATTCACTCTTGACGTGACGACCACTAGATTATAGCTATCGGGAAACATAGATGCCGGCAGCGAATTCCACAATAGTTAGTACATTAGTTAATCTTATTTTTTATTGTACACAAAACACTTACATAAACAATTTATAAATAGGAAACAGCACATGTACACAGGCGAGCTTAATTCAAATGTGAATTTTCTACCAGCAAACCCTAGGTAAGGAAACATTGTGTAGTTTATATAGTTATAGTTTAGTTTCATAAGATTGCACGATCTTCTCGATGTGAACGCAGCATGTTGAGAAAATAGAGTACATCACAATGTAAAAACTTAAGCACAAAATTATGGATAACTTATAATAAAATTAGTAAAAATAAAATTGTCTAAAGCATCATCATTTCAAATAAAAAAATAAAAATAAGTTTATTGAATTTCATGGCATATACATGAGCTAGATACAATATTAAGCTAAAAATAATTAGTTACTGCTATTTATTATCTATAATCTACTAGTATATGACTATGTTCTATGTACTTAAATAAGACTAATAACTACTTACTTCTACAGAAGAGGCGTCGGCTAGCCTGAACTAGGTTATTAAATAACCTGTGTTATTTAAGGAGATCATACGATATATTGGAGAATGTTGTCTACACTTAATACGTAAATAAGGAAAGCTAACAGTTTAAAAACCTTTGAACGTTTAAACCTTTCAAATATAGATTTTAATGTATATCAGTGGCCAAGAGTCCATTCAAGTTGATTCCCATTGGATTACCTTTAGGAATTGATTAATGATTATTAAACAGCATTAAAAATAAGTACCTATAAAATTAAAGGTGGTGGTCGCCATAAAAACATCAGTGACAGTATTAAAGAGATACTATTTTCTTACGTAAGGACTTTTTTGCTCCGGATTCACTTTTTCAGAAAGTCCGGCGGAAGGGCCTTTTTTGGTTCACCGGACTTTTTTAGCCGTCCGAGGATGGGCGAACCGATCAAGTACTGTGGCAACTGCTATGAGGGCTCCCCATGTGGGGACGAACCTCGGCTCAGGACGCTGCCGGACACTCTAGTTTTAGGGTATCGGGGGCGGACTTCCACCCTTCGCCACTGATGTATAAATACTGACCGGCAGCGTTGGCAGAGTAGTGAGAACACTTACGAGTACAATTTTAATTCCTACACATAATCCTCTGGTGGCAGCTTCTAAATATGTATACGAAATGTGGATACTATCATAGAAAAATGTGGTATTCACTTCTACCTTCACCTTCGGGTTAACAGGCGTATGTGCTTCGTTAGTTTATATAGTTTAATGTTAGTCTTGTTAAAACTTTCTAAACCTAAGTTGAAGTTATACTTAAGTCAGTTAAGGTCATACTTGTTAAAGTTCAGACACCTATAAAGAAGTTATGTTGGTTCATATTCATGTGATTCCAAAATTAACAATAAAATTAAACCCAAAACAAACCTGCACAACATAAATAAAGAAAAATAATAATAATAATATGTTAAGATTTGTATACTTTATGAACTGGATGAGGAGAGGTTTGAGTAATAATGTACGTGTTATCCTGGCAAAAAAGAGTATAATAATGAATAGAATAATATTGACTTGCATTTGTTTAAAAAAACATTGTTCTATTTTTGATTTCAAAAAAGGTAAAGTAAAAAAGAGGTCGAGTCTTCATGTGGAAGAAGGTGGAATCTTAAATCTTAATCTTAATCTTATATTTTTGGGACATAAAACACACGGTCATCTGGTCCCAAGCTAAGCAGAGCTTGTGTTATGGAAACCAGATAACTGGTTTAAACTATACATATAATAATTTTCTTTTGTAAATATATACTTATAATAGATATTTACACCCAGACTTGACACAAACACAAATGTTCATCACTAATGTTTCTCTCGGGTGGGAATCGAACCCACGACCTGCGGCGTGAAAAGCAAGTATCTTACCGACCACGCCACCGGCCCGTCCAAATCATTATGTAATCATCATCATCATCATTCCCCTTGCCTTTTTCCCATTTCTATTGGGGTCGGCTCCCAGTCTAACCTGATGCGGCTAGCTACCAGAATTATACGAGCGACTGCCATCAGACCTCGAAACCCGTAGGGAACCAGTAGCAGAGATGGTTAGACCAGGTGTCAGATTATATTGTACAATCATCTTTTGTAATGAAATCTAGCTAGCTGGTGAGAAATAAACTATTTTTTCATTTTTTATTATTAATTATTTATATTGGCTTCTAACTTCATGTTAAATTGTCATAGATGTGTTAAATAACAACCGGGATCGACGGCTTGACGTGCTGTAATAATACAATAACACACTATAGTAATAAAATCATTAATTCACTACGAAACTGCAAACTTGAGATAAAACAAATTTAATTATGAAATTAGTATTAATATACGGCTGTAAATATGTATAATATTTAATTATGAAATAAGTATCTATTACTAGCTTTCCGCCAGCGGCTTCGCCCGCGGATGTCGGTTATCGCGCCAAAACATTACCTTCTTTTTGCGCAGTCGGATAAAAACTATCCTATAATATATCCTTTCTCGGGTCTCAAACTACCTCCATACCCAATTTCATCCAAATCGGTTCAGGAGTTTTTGCGTGAAAGCGTAACAAACAAACTTACATTCGCATTTATAATATTATAAGTATAGATATAGATTGAAATAAAACTACTTTTTAACGGATTTTATCGCGGTTTATTTTAGATTTTAGATCCCGACGTTTCAAAGTCTTTTCAGACTTCATGTTCACGGGTGGACTGAGATATTTGACGTCCAAAAATATTAATCACAATTATTACTGACTACCTTCAAACATTAATATTTAAGTTGCGTTCCGATTTAAGCAAACTGAGCTCACAGTGTCTTGAATTTTTATTTCAATGTGTGATATTCGCGTAAATCTAAGACAATACTATAGATATAGATTTTATAGCTGTAAATTTAAAAACACATTAGTTCATCATAAATTTGGGTTATTTACACCATTTCTAACCCAAGAACTGCTACACCGGATCCGCTGAAAGTTTGTGGGGAGATTGCGTAGAACTAGTAGAAGGACATAGGATACTTTTTATCCCGTTGGGTTCCGCAGGATGGGACATTTAATGTGATACATATAATAAAACGCAACTGACATGGACTTACCTGTTACGTTAATAATTTTAGTACGGATAGGTACATCACTTCAACCCTTTTTAGTGTCCCACCGCTGGGCACGGGTCTTCTCTAATCTATCTTATGAGTTGAGAAAGTTTAGGCCTTAATCCACACACGCTGTACAATTGCGGGTTGGTGGACGTCACATGTCCTCGAATGATTAGTTCTTAGACATGCCGGTTTCCTCACGATGTTTTCCTTCGCCGATATTGAGCAGCGGAGATGAAACAATTCACACAAAGATGTGTGAAAGGTCCTATAATCCTAACCTACCATAATAGAAAGATAACAGAAGTTCACTAAACACATTCGCGGCCATGAATTCGGCAGTGTCGTT
The DNA here is from genome assembly GCA_936450015.1 of Meganola albula. Classification (NCBI taxonomy): domain Eukaryota; kingdom Metazoa; phylum Arthropoda; class Insecta; order Lepidoptera; family Nolidae; genus Meganola; species Meganola albula. The sequence continues at coordinate 2,601,797 of OW388144.1, read as the reverse complement.
GACAGGTAGAGTAGTGTACTGAGTGTCGAGTCGAGTGTCGCGGAGTACGCAGGTGTTCGCGATAAATAACTAAGAGTTGCTGAAGTGTCACGAAAAATATAATATGGAGTGTATTATTTTCTGATAGTATTTGAGAGCTGTAGCGATTTTGGGGAGTGACATTAAAAGGTTTGTTATAAGTTGAAATCTTCAATGTCTTGGTATCGATTTTTTTATGTCTAAATGTACACATTTAGACATAAAAAACATTTAGAGTCATGATGAAAGGGTTTTTATGAATTACGTAATAAAATCGAATCAGTTCTACCGTTTTGTCGTAAAAATTTAAAACATGATAATTCCTTACAATTTTTCCCACGGAGGAACTGAATTTCCCCATTAATAATATTAGTGCAGTTCTTAAAAGAAACTTATTTATAGGTGTACAAATAGGGCCTAAACATTACTGTAAATTTGTTTTTGAAATGTTCACTACTTTTGTTTCAAACTACCACTCAAAAATATAACTAGCACTTTTACTTGCAAAAGCGAAACAAGTTTTGAAATAGCAACTACTATGAACCTGTCAAGATAATAAGAAAGATGTAAAAAAGTCTCCATATTATTTTACGCATTCTATTTTCAATTACCTAATTTTATTCTATTTACAAGAATTTATTTTTCTATTATCGAACGTTTTAAATTTAAAAAACGAATTATAAGACGTATTAAGTAAACATATTTTGACAAGTTGATAATACATATTCCGTTGCCTCAAGGACCCAAAATGTGTCTTGACCTCCAATCTTCTCGCTAATTGTTGGCTTAAAGCTAGTTAAGGCCTACCTCCACTACACAACTTTTTTTGTACTTACGAACTCGTACTAAGGGCAGTGCAGTACCTAAGTTACGCAATAAGATAATTTTTGAATCTTTTCAAAGCAAGGGCGGGTAGCGATGCAATAACAAAAACTGGCCACAAGACATCTGATTTCTGAAACCATAAAAAATATAGAATGCGTGAGTCATAAATAATTCAGGGTTCCGTATATTTATTTTCACTTCCCTGCTCGAGTAGAGTTTGTGATCATTGAGCTCAGCCTGAGCGATGATACTTTTATTGTTATTAAGCAGTTATATCTCTCGCAGACGTAGAAACGCCCGATTTTATGACGAAGAGATAAACGTAAAGAAAATAGGGTATTTCTTTTTATTTTGTTGTAACAAAACTTATGGCGGAGATAGTTTATTAGTCTTGTTTTCGTTGTGAACGATTTTCTGCAGGAATATTTTGCGAGTCTAGTATTCTTAAGATAATTTATACTAATATTAAAGAACTAAAGAGTTAGTTTTGGTGTAAGTGCGCTAATCTTAGGGACCAAATTTGAAAATTTTGATGCCCTATTGCTCAGGGTTATTAGTATTTACGTTTTTTTCACCTAATTAAAATACCTACCTTAGTTTATCATATTATTTCATGTTTTTATAAGCATTGTAAATTAATCCTAAAAATTAGGATTTATAATAAGCTTACCTGATGAACATATAATAAGTTTGGCCCCGTTACGAGTGGGACCGATGAAACGCGAAAAAGTTAAAAAGATTATTAGATGTATTAAAATACCTTCGGGTATTGCCTTATCAACTAATTTAATGCCAAGCAGTTATTAAGAAATAACTGAAAAATTATCAACGTAAAAATTGTCTGTGGAACCCTAAGACGCAAGATCTGAAAGCAACCGGAAGCGGCGGTTACACCGTTTCCGACTGACGTCACATCCTGAATTATGGACTCCCAATCTGACATGGTTTCTTATTAAGCTATATATATTCTTTCTCTTTCTGAGTAAATTAATAATATTGATTAAAAGGGATTTTGATATTTGCACGAAAAAAATATTTAGAATAGAATGAATTGGTTCAGTTGCAGTCCAATAATTAATTCGTAGTAGTAATCACTTATTGTGCAATTAAGGTTAGTAACTACTGATTTATCTTGTATTTTTATTTGAATAAAAATATTAATTAGACCTTTCTGTACGGAACCCTAAAATAAAACGAAACCATTTTAAAACAAAAATAAAAAATGACATTTTTAAATGGGATCCTATTGAAATAAAAATGTCTATTTCATAAAAAAAAATGCAAGTACATTTTATAAATGACAAAGTTTCTCCCGTACAAACATAAACAAAGACAAACATCCGAATAGATACACACAGCGTCGTCTAGTCCTAAATTAAGCCATTATTGAAATAAAACTACTTTTTAACTATTTTTTTTTCTACTTTTTCTTTTTAACGTCGTGATCTAAAATCTAAAATAAACCGCGATAAAATCCGTTCAAAAGTAATTTTATTATTTAATGTGTGATATTCGCGTAAATCTAAGACAATACTATCTTAAGCAATTCTATTTGCTTGAAATACGGGTACTAGGAACAGATACATTACTTAAATATTTTGTTTTGTAATAAAAGATAATTTACACTCAGAAACAGAACAAACAATTGTGCTCATCACACAAAGATTTGTCCTGGCCGGGAATCGAACCCACGACCTACAGTTTAGCAGTCAGGATCACTAACATAAACTCCTCCTTTTCAAAGTCGGTAACTATATCCCTATAATAAAGTCAATACTCAATACTCAATTATTTATTGCATTTCTCTAATGTGTACATACATAGATGGTCATATACATTGGATAATTTACCATCTATAAGTCCTTGCCCGCCTGCATGTATGTAAGTTTGTAATGATTTTAAAAACTAGCTGTTATCTACCCCGTTCTTACAAAAATATCGCTATTTCGTTCACCTACTACTTGAGCAGCAGTGGCGCAGTGGTATCGTTCTCGCTTTTGGAATATAAGGTTGCCATGTAGACCAAAGTCGCGAGTTTTGCAATTTTGCAGTTCGCACAATGAAAGTGGAGGCAAAGTGCGTCACTTAAACCCTTTTTAGTGTCCCACAGTTGGGCACGGGTCTTCTCTCAACTATTTTATGAGTTGAGAGAAGTTGGTTTTATGCCTTAATCCACACACGCTGGCCAAGTGCGGATTGGTGGATGTCACATGCCGGTTTCTTCACGATGTTTTCCTTCACCGTCGTTGAGCAGCGGAGATGAAACAATTCACACAAAGATGTGTGGGCACGACCAGGATTCGAGCCCGCGACCTTATTTTTCTAAGGCGAGGCCCGTACCGCTGCGCCTCCGCTGCTCTTAGGCAAAACGCGTACTCGTGGAATTTCTACCATATTTCACTGATAGGTATATTTTGCCAGCGTGTGGATCAGTTCTAAATTCATATGATAGTTAAGAGACGACCCGTGCTCAGAAGTGAGGCACTAAAAAGGGTTGAAGTGACTCACCTAATCGCAATCTGTCTGTCGTTTGCAAAAATATCGCTTGCTCATTCGAAATTGCAAACTTTCATCATAATCTTATGTTATGGTAAAACTTGAGCATTAAAACATGTAACGGCCACATTACAGGCTTAGATAACTCATGCGTTTGACCCACATTTGTGCTAATACTGAATAAGAATCTATGGGAGGTCAAATGTTTAGCGAAATTCGCGATCTTGATAACTCTAAATTGTCCAAAAATTGTGTTGAGACTTAGTACTTTCTTAAATTTACGAGAATACCTACTAAAATTGAAATAAAATTATTTTTAACAGATTTTATCGCGGTTTATTATAGATTTTTATATCATGAACCTTTCAGTCTTTTTTAAGACTTTAAGGTCTCGGGTGGACTGAGCTATCTGACGTCCAAACCTATTAATCACAATTATTGCAAACATTATTTAATCACAATTATTGCAAACATTATTTTTAACCGACTTCTAAAAGGAGGAGGTTATCAATTCGACTGTATGTTTTTTTATGTTTTTTACCTCAGAACATTCGAATGGGTGATCCGATTTTGATAATTTTTTTTTTAATTGAAAGCTGATGCTTCCCGTGTGGTCCCATTTCAGTTTGGTTTAGTTCTTAGAATGGCATCCATGAAGTCGGATTTTTTTGTTAATATTTTAACTTAATATTGTTCAACAGATTTTATCGCGGTTTACTTTAGATTTTTATATTACGAACCTTTCAGTTTTTTTAAGACTTTAAGGTCTCGGGTGGACTGAGCTATCTGACGTCCAAACCTATTAATCACAAATATTACTGACTAGCTACAAACATTATATTATTTAAGTCACGTTCCGATTTGAGCACACTGCACTTCGTGTGGATTTTGCTCGGGTCTACAAGTAAATTAGGCACTAGGTCCCAAGCAGGTAGTATAAATGAGACGTTGAGACGTTCAAGTTTTTCGACACTAGGAGTCAAAACACACTCGCGTTGCGGCACCGCACCGTTAGAATCGGCAGTGCCGCCCGCCTCTACATAGAACAAAATGTACTAGCACTCCGAGCGTTGCGCTGCCGATTCTTGCGGTGCGGCGGCGCCGCAAACGCGAGAATGTGTTTTGACTCTAACCCGGAGTCCCGGAGTTGACAGGTGATGGTATGAGACTGCCGTACATCGAAGAGCGGAAGAAATGAAATCAAATGAAAGCGACCTTTCGCGCGTTATTAGTATGAACCATTCATTAATTTCCCATGCCTTTTCAAATTTCTATTGGGGTCGTCTCTAAGTCTAACTGACGCGGTTAGCTACTGGAATTAAACGAGCAACTGCCATGCAACTCGAAACTGTAGGGAACCGAGGTGGTTAGCCAAGGTGTAAGATTATACCTACATATTCTGACAACCTTTAACAATCATCACAGATGTTTTAAATGACGGGATCGACGGCTTAGCGTACTCTCCGAGGCATGAAAACAGTATTAGCTATGGCAATATTAATAATAATTACTAGCGGACCCCGCAGACGTCGTCCTGCCCGGTAAATCAGTGCCATCTACCGGGTTCGGAAATATTTTTTTCATTCATTCATTCATTTCATTCATTTATTCATTTCATTTAAAAATCGGTCAAGCCGTCTCGGAGGAGATTGTTTTTTTTTAATTTTTCTCTGCGTAAGAACCAACCTCGTACTTCAAGGAATATTCCAAAAAAAAAGAATTAGCGAAATCGGTCCAGCCGTTCACTCGTGATGGCGTGACCAAGGGAATTAGGGATTCATTTTTATATATATATATAGATGTAGAATGAACCTATATCAAGTCATTCAACTGTTTCATCACAAGCACACTCTTCGAATAAGGTCAAATGAATAATATTCGTAACAATCCTTTTCAACTTAATCACTTTTCTCGATCAATGAGCTCTTATCGAAACAATCAGGATTACTTATACAAAGAGTTTCAACACGATTAAATTCTCAGGTGGGAGCGAATAGCGAGTGATTTGAACGGACCGAACAATAGCTTGTCAACGTGACAATCTTAATAGTATGACCCTAGTGTGCTATAACTAAAATTGAGAAAAGTTTTTTTGAACTTATGCACTATAGATGAATTTAAGCAACTCTGCTTAAGTAGCTGCATAGTGTAGCACGCGGGGTTGAAACCCGTGATGTGCAAAATGTAAGTAGTAAAATGTGGAGAAAATTATAAATTCAAAAATAAATATATCTTTTTTTTACAAAAAATAAAACAATGTAATTTTAACAGAGAAAATGGTTCGTGAATTTTAGAACTAAGTATATTCTCGTCAATACAAAATATAGCCCAACATTTTGGTACGATAGGGTGGGTGGTTACTTTACTAGTTTGTGTGGAATGGAGCCCGGTAGAATGAATGTATGAGTAAATTAATGTATGTATGTACAAGCTTCCGCCGACTGCTCCGCCCGCGTGGTATTTATTTGCGTAAAAATTAGCCTGTGTTAATCCAGACCATAATCTATCTCTACATTCATACATTCTTACAAACTTTCGCATTTATATTTTTATAGGATAGTAGAATAGAATGAATGGAATGATTGTGATTGTACGTATGAATGATTTCTGGTAAATTAGTGATGTGCGTGTATCGACGGCGACACATTATTTAAATAAGTAATGTTGCAGTGCAGTTGCCGTTTAGTTTCGATCAAAACAGCCCTTTTTGTACTGTCCACCACCACTGTCAGATACGCTCGCGTCAAGTTCGCGTCACGCGAGCGCTTTAGACTAGATATGACAGCTTAACAATTACAAGAATACCATTTTGGACTAACACGTAAACTTAATTGAAACTGCACCGCAACTTGATCGGCGCGTCAAGAAATTACGTGAATTAGATTGTAGTCAATCTGTTTAAGACTTATTCACGTAATTTTGTAAGTATAGTAACATTCATGTTGTCAAATTGCGTCTAATTAATTAAAAAAACGATATTTTTTATGTTCGTCCGGATTGCACGGATTTTCCACGTCACCTACGAGTCATTGGTTTGTTAAACAAATTTTCTTGTTACGATGGTATGCAAGATGCAAAACTAGTCAAAAGTTAGGTACTTCTAAGTCCCTCGATTATACAGATATATTTTATATTTTGGGACAATCCCACCTGTGTCTCCTGTGCCAGGATCGACAGCAATACCGAGGTGAAGAAAGTCTCAGTAAGTGGTCAAAATAATGCATTTTTATTCAACAAAATAATGTCAACGAGTTTAACACAAAGCCAGGCAGAACTGCAGTTCCCAAACGCTTGTTTCTGCTGGCTGGTAATTGAGTGAGATTCCGTTACTGACATAAAAGGCTTTGGTTAAATCCTAAATGGGCTTCACAAAGATTTTAAAATAAGTCTTTGAATTTTATTACTAACGATTCTCACAGATTTTGTCCGTTTTATTTTCTATTAAATACCTACCATTTTGTAACTGCCTCGGTGTTCACTATAAGTGATTCCCGGGTCGAGTAAAAAACTTAATGAATGTTATTTGCAGCTCTATGTTTGGAATTGTGGCTGATGAACGGCAATGAGCTCGCTATTTCGTATGGGATCTAATAGCCGGCTAAAAGTGGGTGATATTGTTCTCTGCCTTCACATTCGGATAATACAAGCGTGACGCTATGTTTTTGAATGTATAAATGAGTAGTTTGTGATGGTCGTTAGATAGGTATTTTTTGTTTTAATGTAATCCTCCCCTAATACCTACACTAAAACAAAACAAAATATAGTGGTACCACATGGAATACTTTTCTTTCATAAAATACATATTTAAATATAGATAATTGCACCGACCACGCCATCGGCCATTACGATAAGGTATTACTATTTTTTTATATATAAAACACACACACCGCAAGCCTTTCATCTGTGTCGTTTTTAAAACTTATATCTTTTATTTAATTATTTATAATGACTATTGGTATTACTATTAGCAAAACTTACACTTCGTAATTAAATTGAAAAATTTGCACGATGTTCGGGTGCGTCGGGAAACATGAAGCTTACCTGAAATAAAAAATAAAAAACATTAATTAATTATTTTTACAGAACAGTATTTTTTATTACGTTAATTTATTTATGTTCGTAAAAATTTAAAAAAATAATTTATTTTATTTTATTTATAATGGAAAAAGAAGTGAGTGGGTGGGTGAGTTATTCTGAGTGTAAAGTCTCTAACAATAGTTATTTATATTACAAAAGACTGTAGTTCGAGAAATTTTGTTCTACGTCCGTCATGGACCCAGGACCCGAGGGTGAGTGCTTTAATTGCCTATTATAAATAGAAACACCTCGAGAAATGTTTAATTTGATAGGATTATCAAAATACAACAAATTTTACAGTCAAATTAGAGAAAATCGCGGGTAAAAGTTACTTGCTTTTACCCAACTAAAACAATACTGATGAACAAGAATATTGATGAGTTTCAAACTTAAATTACCAAAGACCAATCCAAAACTTTATCAGAATACTAAAATCCACTGGTTAGTTTAAACAAAAACCACATTCAAATAACTATTACATAAGTTTTCAAGTACCAAGAATATACTAAAGTATACTCTTGAGTATAACAACACAAATTGAAACTAAATCGAAAGATAAACACAGTTACAAAACAATATCATTCAAGATGAACCCAAAAACAGACCTGGCAACGCCTGTTGCGGCCGTCATTTGCATTTTACTGATAGATTATTCAATCGGGAGAACTAGAACCCTACTCATGTCGGTTTCGTTTGTAAGGACCATACACCACGAAAATACGCATTCTAATAACAAAAGAAGTGAATGCATTGTGCAAATTTCGTATTAGTATAACTATGTAGTTATTAGTATAGTATTGTCTTAGATTTACGCGAATGTCATACATTAAAATAAAACTACTTTTTAACGGATTTTATAGCGGTTTATTTTAGATTTTAGATCCCGACGTTTCAAAAAAGAAAAATTAAAAGAAAAGACTGAGAAACGTCGGGATCTAAAATCTAAAATAAACCGCGATAAAATCCGCTTTAAAAAGTAGTTTTATTTCTATAGTTATTAGTATGTTACAAAAGTTGTATGGGCATATTTAATGCCAAAATTGGTTGCGTAAAAACTCGAGAACGGCTGAAATGATTAGGCTGCTTGTGGCCTACAATTACCTACTCATTAAAGTCCAAAATACGCGGTACGAAGTTCGCCGGGGCATTTAGAAATGAATAATTTGTATATTTTGTATATTGCACTTCGAACGAATGAAAGATGTATGAGAGTAGGGGATTCCCTGGACGCTGCCCGCCAACTGCCAGTCGCAGAATTGATTTACAACTATATGATCGGGTATTGTAAGGATTAAATAGTTTTGTGGATGTTAGGGCTTCGAAACTGGATGTAATTATTTTAACGGTCAAATAATAAGTACGAAATTGAAGATGGAAATATAACTTCCTCTGCATTTGCTTGCTATTGAGAGTAATATTGTTGCGGAGCAGCGGTGGCGCAGCGGTACGGGCATCGCCTTACAAATATAAGGTCGCAGGTTCGATTCCCGGTCGTGTTCACACATCTCTGTGTGAATTTTTCATCGCCGCTGCTCAATATCGGCGAAGAAAAACAACATGAGGAAACATATCTAAGAAGTAATCATTGGCCAGCGTGTGTGGATTAAGACCTCTGTCAACTTGTAAGATAGTTGAGAGAAGACCCGTGTCCAGCAGTGGGACAATAAAAAAGGTTAAAGTAAGTAAAATGAGTTAAATATTAAAAAAAAATCGAGTGCAATGTCACTAACAGCAACTATATTGTTATGTATCTTTAAATTAGTCATCCATATTGTGAGAAACCGCGATGTCCCGCGTTAGAATCCTTGGTCGGGCAAATGACGTTTCCAGTTGTTGCAACATAGGAGTTGTAATCTACAAACAGCACGTGGGACGTGAACATGACCAAAAATGTGGATAATATTGATCTCTGCCTACTCCTTTAGTTACAGACATTAAAGATATGTTCTAAATATACCTAATAGTTTTCGTTTTCACAGGGAGTAAAATCTTATACTACCTACTAATAATATATAATAATATATTATAATATAGTGGGATATAAACACACATGGTCGTCTGATCCCTAACTAAGCAGAGCTTGTACTATGGAAACCAGATAACTGGTAATATACTACTTTAAATACTTTTCTTTTGTAAATATATACTTAAATATCGATAATTACACCCAGACACAAGACAAACAGGCATATTTAAACAAATGTTTGTCTAGGGTGGGAATCGAACCCACGACCTGCGGCGTGAAAAGCAAGTATCTTAACGACCACGCCACCGGCCCGTAATTAATCCGCGTACTCAAATACGAGTAGTAAAGTAGGTAACATCGTCTATAACGCTGGTAGAACGATGACAGGTCTGAGTGGGCAACACTAGGGAGACAACACGAACACCCCCCCCCCCCCCCGCTATCAATTAATGTTGATAGCCAGCGGCAATAGAACAAGCGGCCTATCAACACAGATTGCCTCATCTACACGCTCAGAATATTCCTACAAGGATTTGCACTACTCATAATCGAAAATGGTTGTTAGACAGTGTGAGCTGGGGTTTATTTATTAAGATTAGACAACGATTGTCTGAGCAGCGGCGCAAAAATAAGGTCGCGGGTTCGAATCCTGGTCGTGCCCACACATCTTTGTGTGAATTGTTTCATCTCCGCTGCTTAATATCGGTGAAGGAAAACATCGTGAGCACCGGCATGTCTAAGAACTACCTAATCATTCGAGGACGCATTTGCCCAGCGTGTGTGGATTAAGGGCCTAAACTCTCCCAACTATCTTAAGAGTTATCTTAAGACCTGTGCCCAGCAGTGGGACACTAAAAAGGGTTGAAGCTCACGATTGTCTACATCATAAATGACAATGTCATCTATTAATTTAACATATACAAAAGTGTAACAATCACAGGCTAGCACTGCATTCACAAAATCGGCTTTAATAGAAATTATACAGATTAGAATAATATTAAAATTAAAAAATTTATAGGGAAAAAATATAAAAAAAAAAAATTAAAAAATTAAATAAAAATAATATTTTTTCTTATTTTTTTTTATAAACAAACAAAAGTGAATTTTATCCACCATAAAATTACTAAAATCGAGTCGGAGATAATATAATGGAGGCTCTATAGATAAGGCACTAGTAATATAATTGGATCATTTACACCAAACTAATAATTAAAATCAAAACTTTAGTAAAAAATAAAAAATAAAAAAAGAAAAGAAAAAAAAAGAAAAAAAAGAAAAAAAAAGAAAAAAAGATAAAATCCGTAAAAAAGTAGTTTTATTTCAATCAAAACTTTATTTTAATAAACAAACTTAATCGTAAATGAAATATAATGCAAACAATGCAATAGTTCCACTCAACTGTGCGGTAAGTTTTTATTATCCTCTGTACCATGACATTGACAACAATAGCGATAGTATTATTTGCAATAATCCATTAATTATTAATCATATCTTGAAGCTCTTCTTGTGTTTAATGTAATGCAAAAACAAGAAACCGAATAGAAATTGCATCATTTAAACAATTGCGCCTCAAAATTTATGTCAAGAGACACTTCCAATGAGGATGTTATTGAGTCTTCAAAACGCGCGCTCTAATCACGCATAAAATAGATATGTTATTAAAATAAAACTACTATAAAACAGATTTTATTGCGGTTTAATTTAGATTTTCATATCCCGACGTTTCAGACTTTTCAAACTTCATGGTATGGTATCGGAACGTATTTCAATGAGTAATATTTGCGTAACTCGAAGAAAATACTAGATCTGTTATTTTGACGTGATAACGTCTTTAAAATCGTTTTAGTCGGGTGACATGTTCAGAAACTTGTGTCACACCAAAACCTCACGAGCGCGATCGCAGGTATAACGAGAGAGAGACGGACCGATCTCCCGTCTCATCTCGAGCGCTGCCAGTCATTCCGTGAAACTTGTCACGCGGAATCCTCACGAGCGGAGGCTGACATAGCGTTCGAGTGAGTGGACCGATCTTCCGTCTCTCTCACTCTAGCGGCAACAATATTAATTCCTTACTTCCCAAAAACTTATATCACCAATAAGACGTTATCACGTAAACATCTCGATCGTAAACCTACTTTACAAACAAACAATTTTTTAAATATCATTGTACGTCTCATAATCGAAAATGGTTGTACATTGTACACCAATTCCCGCTTAAACAAAACTGTGAACTTGAATTTGGAACAACGGTTTTATTAAAAGAAATAAAACCGGGTCTTTTAGCCCAAAAAGTTTTTATGCCAAAACATAATTCCAATTTACATCCTACACCCAACCGAACTAAGCCTCTGTTCCATTTTCGAACTTTTTAAATACGGAAAACTGGTGTTTGCGTCTAATAAAAAAGAAAAAAGAAAATGAATCGCGACACTACCAACCAAGCGGCATTGCATTTCATTTTCCAACTAAGTTGCCAGTTACACGAAAGCAATTTTACTTCAGTAGACTGAAATCGCCACGCCCAATCAATGAGTGGCAATATTGCTGAAGGTTTTTTTTTCAATCACTCTGCCCCGTCCTCGAGCGGTTCATGAAAAATTTATATCTGAAGCTCGCCTGAGGTCTCCCAAGGCGCGTTACACGCCGAATAACATTAGTTTACGAGCGTATGCGTCAAGAGCTGAGCTCGAGAGCACTAAAGTGCTACCAAATTTAATGCCAAGCCTTAACTATAATGTACAACTATGTCGTTATTTATTGGAAGCTGAGTATCTGCAAGATAGGAATTAATATCGTAAGGGTTGCTAATGCTCGTGAAATACATTGTGCGGATAGCATAAGTAATTTTTAAAACACTAACAAGTAACCTACACTATCTTAGTGACAAAATGATTAAAAACATTTAATATCTTTAAATATGAACATTGAAATATTTTATTTTAAATAAAAGTAAAACTACGATATTAATTGTTTAATGTTAGTTTTTAATTTGACTAAAAACACAAGTCAGATAATAAAAAAGTTGCTTCAAATGAGGTTGGAAAGGATATAAACTTTTCTTCAAAAAAAAAAGATGCAATAAAACAATACTCTCACGTACAAATTTGGGAAATAATGAACTAGCCGGCCAGTCTCTTCGCGGGTCGTTAGCGAAAATTGGAAACTTTGGTAAACTGTTCGTGCGTTCCCAAAAATGATCAATGGCAGCAATGCTTATTGAGTTTTGTGTTCCATTATTATATTTTATTGTAGATTTTATTTTGCTCAATGCTATATCGGATCTACTAAAAACATTTTTATTTTAATACCAATAAGTTTATAATCACATCATGCCATCTCATTCCGCTATTTTAGTTTTTGGTTTATTTTTCGAATTTGGAACATCATACGGTCGATATCATAGACTTATAAATTAAAGACAATATGACATTTGCTGTGAAGTGATATGCGATACCAAATTTAGATTCGTATTTGAGTGAGTTTATTAGAGTTGGTCATTCAAAAGGTTGCCCCGGTGTTAGATTTGCTATCTTTTTCTGTTTAGTTACATAGCCAGAAGATCTCACTCGTACGCTTTAATCGTCTTTAATAATCTAAGTCTATGGTTGGTACATTAATCAATTTATGTTTGTTTAGTTGTCTTGTCTGCGATCTTAGATACATTTTGGTACGAACGATTGTTTAATTTGAATTTGGAATGTTAGGTATCATTTCGGGCTGAGATATTTACGTTTAATTGTCTATGATAAACAGAATTCATTTGAGTATAGAATGTCGTAACAATTGCTCGTTTTCACTAGTTAAACAAAGCGACGCTTAATGAAGTAATGCCTAATATTAGGCCATGCCTAGGCTTATATTATGACTTCTATTTCGGCATTAGTTTTTTTACCAGGCACCTTAGAATTGTATAAATTGTTTACACTTGTCTATAGATTTTTGTATTAAATTGTCGACTTGCGTCTAATCTGTGGCATATGTTTTTGACATTTCATTGTGAATATTTGCTTGGCTGTCAAAATCTGAAAAACTGAGTCGCAAGGAGTTTCCTAAGCATTAGGTGTGCTTATAAACCCTCAGAAGGTCCTAAGACGCTAACCGTTTGTAAAACGTTTTTTTTGCTCTTGGCAACTGCTTAATATTAAAACCGTTATACGTTTCGTTGTTTGTGAAAATGGGCATTAGTCTCTGCCATTAAGCAAGAATTTAAACTGACTGCCTCATGGCGTAGATATTATGTGGATTCTGTAACTGAAGTTTGTAGGTAACAGAAAAAGCCTGAAACACGTGCATGTACTAGAGCCTACTTATATTGTGTGGGTTTTAAAAAAGTCGTAGAGTTTATAAATAAAACTACAATACTTCACTTTATACAAGTCGGTTAATTCGATGTACAAAATATAATTAAAGGTAAGTTAATCTATAGCAATGGGTGTGTTTATGAAGGACTCCACAACCTGTGTTGTGTGTTGTCTCCACAAATATTGGTATTAGTCAGAATCGGGTGAGATGTTTCACGATTTTGAGCTGTTGAAACAGGATCTTGCAATATTAAACATTAAATCGGGTTCAGATCCCGGGTCTGATTAAAATATGTTAATATACTTAGGAGAATCATAGCGGCGATAGGTTAAATATTACGTATAGACAAAAACATCACCAACCGTTTAAGCGCTACGAAGCAATAAACGAATACACTCGTCAAGCTCAGTATATCGGTTATCTGGTTTCCGTAACACACGCTCTGCTTAGCATCGTGTGTGTTATGTCTTAAAGGCCGACCGTTTAACTCGCGGATCGCCATCTGAGGTACAAAGTCATAAAACTTTAATTAAATCTCATAAAGAACTATTTAACCACAGATAAAAGTAATGTAAGACTATTCGTCACTTATATCCATATCGCTTGAATCATCATCACTGTCTGTGCAGCTTGAGGAGTCAGAATCTTGGCGATAGGCGATACGCGAGTTAAACGGTCGGCCTATAGCTAGAATATTATTATCATACATAAAACATTTCTTTTTTTCGTCAGGTTTAGATAAAAACTATGTTGATGTAAGATTGTGTTAAAGAATGTTTAAATACATCAAAAAATCTAAATCAAAATATGCTTTATTTTTTTTGAGACGCGAATCTACATAAAAATATTCCAATTCTTTTCCTACCGTGCAGTGAATGACTGGCAACTACTGAGAAACACTGCCAAAAAACTCAGTAGGTTTTTTTCTTTTTTAAATGAAGTACTTATATCTATTACATTTTGTTTGTTTTTTGTGTTGAATTAGAGCAACTTAATTCAAAGCGTTTTTATCCGTTAGATAGTCTGAAATTTTATAATACGCTTTCTTACATAACGTAGATTTTATAATTATTTCAGAAGTTATGTAGGTAACATTAATAATATAGTGAGACATTAACACACACGGCCATTTGATCCCAAGCTAAGCAGAGCTTGTACTATGGAAACCAGATAACTGGTAATATACTACAATACTTTTCTTTTGTAAATATATAGGTACTTAAATATAGATAATTACACCATAACATCAAGCGAATTAGAGTAAAACCAATCAAAGCGGTAAAGGTAACCAAAAACGAGTAAAACGTAAACCGTTTCGATGTAAACACTGAACTCTATTTACCATTTGAACTGTAAATAAAAAGGTCTGGGTTCGAAGCAATATCGGGCTCTGTCAAAGCCTGAGAGCGGAACTTGGGAGAAAAAAAAATCAATCGACCCACCGATAGTGGCCATTAAAATATCGTTGAATTTCAAAAGACGGAGACGTTCGGAATCTCGATAGTTCGCTTGAAGCTCGATGCTAAGACGAGTCGGACTCAGAAAATGGACTTTTGATGTAAGTTCTAAACGCATTTCAACGGTCTCGTTCGATTTTTAATAGTATTGACATTACGAATTTATTATACCATAGACAATATAGATGTAGGAGTTTTGGCGGCAGAACGGGACATCTTTTATGCTCATTATTCCTAGCTAGAATAGGTTTATAATTCGGTTGTCTTTGTCTGTCATCTTGACATTTATACTATTAAGAAAGAGGCAAGTCCATTTTAACTAAAGAGTTTTTTAAGTGTTTTTATGAATACGACCGATAATGTGTAAATTTAATGTTAAAAAAAATTAACGCTTTCATCAATTTATTTTTGGTTTTAAAACCTATACACAACATAGTTATATAAGATTTGGCGTTATAACTGTAGTATATTTTTGTTCAAACCGACTTTAAAAAGAAGGATGTTCTTAAATTCGACTGTACCCATGTTATTTTGTAAGTTTGTTACGCCATAATTTCGCCAATTATAAATCGATTTTGTTAATTATTTTTTGTTTCAAAAGGTGTTTTCGTCAGATGGTTCCATTAAAATTTTAGCAAAATCAGTTGTGCAAGTTTTTAGTTATTGTTGAAATAGTCATTGAAGTCAGTTCGTTTTTTTAAAGCTATATTATACTACGTAAGAGTGTAAATAACAGCATGTTCACCTCTGCTTACACCTCCGATTATTGAAATGAAATGAACAAGGTATGTTCTCTGTAGGTATCCTGTCGACAAAATATTACATAACAACTTTCAAAATTTTACGGTAAGTACATAATAATTTAAAATATAAATATAATTTATACCCCTTAATTATACTTATAATTAGGAGCCGTAATATTAATTATGTTAAACAATTTGTTTGGCTATTAAAACGAAGATAATTAAGATATTATATTACTGATGATTCAGTAATTATATGCTGTCATGGAGCGGTCGTAAATAAAGATGAGATTGACAGTGAGGCAATAGTTGTAGTCATAAAACTTTTTCATTGCTACTTTTGTAATAGTGACGGGTTCTTGGGACACCAGGTTAGAACATATTTATAAGAAAAAATCCTCGACGTGTTTTTTCCTGTTTTTTCCCTGTGGTCCACCTTCTAGTAATCTCAATCGATATCAAAGTCCCAAGTCAAAGTAGTGAGGCAATGTTTAACAGCAATGGACTTCGTCTCTTTCTTATCATTATCAAAGTCAAGATGAATTATAAATCTATTTTAGCTATAAGGGGGTGGCTCGGAATTGTTGCTCGTTTGAGGTTTCTAACCATTGAAGGCATTCCACTGCCACTTTCGCACCGAAAATTATTCGTAATCACGAGTGAATCGGTATACTGGGCCGACACATTCCATCGTAGACAACATCATTGCTTAGTATCAGGCAAGTTGTAGTCAAGCTAAAGCCTATGTCAGAAAAAATTCTGATTATGACAAAATTAAATGTTATTAACTTAGGTAGTCATCTCGCCTTAAAAAAATAAGGTCGCGGGTTCGAACCTGGTCGTGCCCACACATCTTTGTGTGAATTGTTTCATCTCTGCTGCTCAATATCAGTGAAGGAAAACATCGTGAGGAAACTGGTATGTCTAAGAACTAATCATTTGAGGACATGTGACATCCACCAACCTGCAACTTGGCCAGTGTGGATTACCTAAGGCTGAGTTGATGAGTTGAGAGAGTATAGACTCTCTCAACTCATAAGGTGGTTGAGGGAAGACCAGTGCTCTGCAGTGGAACACTAAAAAGGGTTGAAGAGAACTCAGTCACGAAAAAAATGTCAGATGCATCCTTTTCCATATAAAGGAAGTATTGTAGTCTACGACTGGTCTTAGGTCTGTTCCAGTAGCTGTACGTCCAGTGACTCTCTTCGTAACTGTCGTTACGTTAGGTAAGGCACATCATTCACCAGTCTCCATGTCACAATATAATTCATTCACATCATTGTTCATTCAAATCGCATTCTGTCCCAGCTAATTGTAAAACTCTCCGCGCTGCGTCACTGCGCAGTTTTACTGCTATGGAGAACGGGCAATCACACGGAGATGGGTTTTTTATACCCCGGAGATAAATTTTATGAGTTCGGTATGCAGCTCTTGTTATAGCTCATTTTAAAAGAATCTCAATTTAAAAATAAAGTTTAGAAATAAAAAATAAAAGAACTTTTTTTTTTTAAGTTTATCAATATATTGACGACGAATAGTGACGTCATAAGGTATCGTAATAATAATAAAAGTTGTTTCGCTAGAAAGAAACGTACTGTTCTTTGCATGCTAATAACTTTTATAAGAAACTAGCGGCCAGCCCCAGTTTCGCCCGGGTAGCTTCAGCCCACTCAACAATTTACAAAAAATGTGATAAATAAAGAACCGCTCAACCGATTTTGTGCAAACTTCACATAAACCATCTACTAAATAGTCCAAACAATGCCTAAATATTTGGTTTGAATAGGTAAACCCGTTTTTGAGTTACAAAATTACAACGAAAAGTGGCGTTGATTTTTATTTAAATAGAAGATTAAAAAGAAAACCAAATTTTAAAATGTATTTACAGCATTCAGACAGCTTAAATGGCGTTGAGCGCGCCATATGTTAAGGGGCAGTCAAGAGAAATGGATTAGTTTAGTATCAGAATGGTACCCAACAGATAGCAAAAGAAATAAAGGGAGACAAACCAAAAGATGGGAAGATGACCTAAAGAAAATAGCTGATTCGACGTGGACGTAACCTTTTTTTGCGCAGTCTGATAAAATCCATCCTTTTTCCTTTTCCGGGTCTCAAGCTATCTCCATACCAAATTTCATCCAAAACGGGTTAATAGTATTGATGTGGTAGCGGCACAGAACTTACTTTTAGGACGGAGTTACTTTCGCATTCGGGTCTTTTTTTAAATAAAGTATCACACAGCGAAGGTAGCGAAGCGGTTTTTTTAATTCAATTCAAATCATTTATATCAGACTCTTTGTTCATAACATGGGTACAGGAATACATTACATTACAGTCGGTTTTTACCCATTTCACATTTACAATAATTCATAGTAATCGCAATTTTGAAACATTAGTCTTTTTCGACTCCACGGCTACATACTGCGGCTCGTAATTTTCTTGTCAAAACTATAAACAGCAAGCCACAAATTAATACGCACGTCCGTTCAGCAAGAGAGCTCATAAATAACTGACAATAGGTACCTACACTACCATAACTTCAAAGAATTTCCTTTTGAATAGAGGAAGAAAACGAAAATACTTCATCTTCACGGTCCGGGGTATGACAAGATGTTTGGAGTTACCACAGAGCAATGAATTACCCTACTAGAGATGACATGCCGTTGAATTTACATAAAATTTAATAAGGATGGTAATAATTGAGCAGCGGTGGCGCAGAGGTACAGGCCTCGCCTTAGAAATATAAGGTCGGGTTCGATTGTGAATTGTTTCATCGCCGCTGCTCAATATCGGTGAAGGAAAACATCGTCAGGAACCCGGCATCTAAGAACTAATCATTCGAGGATATGTGACATTTACCAACCCGTACTTGGCCAACATGTCTGGATTAAGGCCTAAACTCTCTCAACTTGTAAGATAGTTGAGAGAAGACCCGTGCCACTTAAAAAGGGTTGAAATGAAATGGTAATCCAGTTCAGTAGTACAGTAGGTATTAGCAGCTCAAAGTTTGGAATTGTGCCTAATGAACGATTACAGCCTCCCCCCTATTACGTTTGAGACCTTTGGCCGTATGGCCGGCGAAAAGTCACCTGATATGCACCACCCGGGGACCGCGTGTAGGGATTCAGATCAAAGGTGCACTCCCACGGATCAAAGGTGACTCAACCCCCAAAATTATCTGCAAATTGCTGACGAAATCGGGACGGTTCTTGACTGAGTGTAATTATTTAAATTATTACTAAATTTATTTTTATCACCTATTCTAGTTTTCATTGAAATATAATTTGATCTTCTATGATAGTTACTCAGTGATGTCGAACATTCTAGAATGCGGTTCGAAACTTCAAATTGTAAGCTATTAAGGAATTGGATCAAAGTTGCTTTCGATTTACGTTTGTTCTTTGATTGGATTTGTTTGACACTCTCCGAGTGATTTTCCGAAGTTCGGAGATCGGAGAGGAATGTTTTTGAACAGATTTTCTGTTTTCATTCAGTTTCAAGTTCAATAGACCATTTCGTGTGTAACTAGAAATTAGCCTATGGCATCACATACCTAACGCCACTCAAGAGACATGACGTCATAGCAATCCTGAGTCGCACAAGCAAAGTTTCAACGACGACGATTAGCTTAATACAACTTCCCGACAAGAACAGTCGGAGGATCAGTTCGACCGTCTTTGGACAGCTCACCGAGAAAGTCCGGTGAACCAATAGAGGCCCTTCCGGCTTATTGGGATAGGTCATCCGCAAGAAAGAACAGTCGGAGGAAGTACCGCGGTCGCCGGGCATCACAACTCGCCCGGCTAGAAGATCTTACTTATACACTGGAGGGTCACCTTTTAAATAGATCCAGGTGCCGTAGGTACTATAAGAGTATAAGTTGATTATGATTCCGTTGAAAGCAGATGTACGCATTGTTTAACTGCATCCCTTTCTTTCAACACTTATAATCACTTCACTTCAGCCCTTTTTAGTGTCCCACTGCTGGGCACGGGTCTTCTCTCAGCTATCTTACGAGTTGAGAGAGTTTAGGCCTTAATCCACTTTATATTAATAGGGATTTTTTGGCTGTTTGTCATTAATTTAGTTTTAGTTTTATTCATTTCCAAGCCTACCATTGAGCTTTCTTTGTCTAAGCTGTGTAGCATATATAATAGTTGATTTGTTGTTTCCGCAAATATGACTATATCATCTGCGATCCTGAGATGGTTTAGGCGTCGTCCATTGATATTAATGCCATATCCGGTCCATTTTAGATTTTTGAATACATTTTCTAGCACAGCTATAAAAGTTTTGGAGACAAAGGATCTCCTTGTCTAACACCTCTTTCAATTTTAATAGGTTCACCTTTCCTTTCGAGTTTGACCTTACTTGTGCTATTTGAGTATAAATATTTTATGATATTAATGTATTTTTTGTTTATGTTCGATGTTTTAAGTGCGTTCCAAATGGAACTATGGCTAATGCTATCAAAGGCTTTGCTGTAATCAATAAAGGCCATATATATAGGTTTATTGTATTCATTCTACTTTTCGATCACTTGTTCAACAGTATGTACATGATCAATGGTGTTAAAACCTGAGCGAAAGCCTGCCTGTTCAATGGGTTGAGAGTTGTCAATGTCTTTAGTGATTCTTTTAAGTAAAACAGAAGCAAAAAGTTTGTATACACTTGGCAGTAAACTGATAGGTCTATAGTTTCCAATATCCAAGGGATTTCCCTTTTTGTATAATAATATGATATCAGACACGCACCATTGTTTTGGAACCATTTCAGTGTTCAATACCTCATTGAATAGGTAAGTTAGGTGTTGGAGAAGAACGGGAGCACCTGCTTTAATTGCTTCGTTTGTTATTCCATCTGGTCCAGGGCTCTTTTCATTCTTTAGTAACTTCATTTGTAAGTATACCTCTTTTTCTTCTATTGGTTCAATTATGTTCGCCTTACTGTTGTTGTTTTCACTATTAGTTTCTTCAAATTCAGTGTTTTCGTCTTCTTTCCTACTATATAGTTCTCTGTAGAAATTGCTAGCATGGTCTAATATGTCTTTTCTGGTTTTTGTTGGTTTGGAATTGTTTTCTAGGTTTTGTATCCATTTTTTGTGTAGTGATAATTCTTTGTATGCTCGTTTAGCGCTTTTAAATGTTTTCATATTCCTCGATATAACCTTTTCCCTATGATTCTTGTAATCTATTCTAATTGATTTGTTGGTTATTTTGAATAGATTGCTGAGTTCCTTTTTCTGTTCTTTGTTTTTGAATTTTGTGCGTATCAAATCTGAGCGTTTCTGAATTAATTGCTTTGTATGTTCCGAGAAAATGGTATGATGATTATGGTTATTATTTATTTCACCGTTATTCTTCAAACTATTTAGTATGCTTTCTTCCAGTAAATCATAGTATATTTGCACATCTATTGGTGAAGTAGCCAAAATGTTATCGAGGTTAGTTCTTAAGTACTTTATGTATCCCTTTACTTCGTATAAACGGGCACACCATTGAATATGTAAACCACTATGTCTACTTAGGAAAACAAGTATCCGTCAATAAAACAAATAATGAAAAGGAAGTAGAAAGGCGTAAAAATATCACATGGAAAAAGTTTTGGTCACTCAAAGAAATTCTGAAAGGAGACTATAACATGAAGCTAAAAAGAATTATAATGGACACATATCTTCTGCCTTGTTTACTTTACGGGTGTCAAACATGGACCTATACAAATAAAATAAAACAAAAAATAAACACAACACAAAGAGCAATGGAAAGAAGCATCTTAAAAATAAACATACGACACAAAATAAGAAATACTAAAATAAGACAAGAAACAAAAATCTCAGATGCACTAACACAGGCTCTGAAGGTCAAATGGAAATGGGCAGGACATATTGGACGATATACAGATAACAGATGGACCATACTAACAACTACATGGAAAGGACCGATATCCGGAAAAAGAAATGTTGGAAGACCAAAGAAACGGTGGACTGATGAAATAATACAGGTTGCAGGGAAAGACTGGATGCAAAAAAGTACAAACAGAGAACTGTGGAAAAAATTAGAGGAGGCCTTTACTCAACTTGAGATCCATACCTAAACTAATCGTACTAACTATAGTTATATAAGTACCTAGTATAAGCACTAACACCATACTAACGTTTTTATTTGTAACCTTAAAAGGCATGGAATAAAGAGGCTTTATTATTATTATTATTATTAGGCCTTAATCCACACACGCTGACCGAGTGCGGGTTGGTGGATGTCACATATCCTTGAATTATTAGTTCTTAGACATGCGCTTTCTCATTATGTTTGCCTTCACCGATACTGAGTAACAGTGACGAAACAAAGATGTGTGGGCACGACTGGGATTCGAACCCGCGACCTTACATTTCTTAAGTGAGGCCCGTACCGCTGCGCAACTGCTGCTAGTATGTAACTAGGTATTGCTAAATCTATTCTAAACGTTAGGGTAACCGCCCCAGTGAGCAGCACGTTCGAGGGCACTGTGATGTAAAAGCGTTTTGCGGTAATAATCGCATAATAAATACGGCCCGTTTATACCCCGCACCCCATGTATAAAGTTGGTTTACCACTAGCAGTTTGAATATTTAACCCCCGGCAAAATGAGGGGTTGTATTATTACACGTACCCATCCCTACTAATATCCCTACTAATATTATAAATGCGAAAGTAACTCTGTCTGTCTGTCTGTTACGCTTTCCTGCTTAAACTACGTAACCGATTTGGATGAAATTGGGTATGGAGATAGTTTGAGACCCGAGAAAGGGCATAGGCTAGTTTTTATCCGACTGCGCAAAAATAAGGTAATGTTTTGGCGCGATAACCGACATACACGCGTGCGAAGCAGCTGTCGGAAAGCTAGTTTCTAATATATAAAATTTCCACGTCACAATGTTTGTTACCGTACTTCTCCGAAATGGCTTTACCGATTTTTACCAAATTTTATATGCGTATTCAGTAGGTCTGAGAATCGGCTATTATCTACCTTTAAATTTTTGTTTAATTTTTGGACGAAATTTTTTGTTTTTATTTTTTTATTATGTGGCATTAAAAATACATACGTATTACATTAGTAATACGCGGTACGAAATTCGTAAGGGCAGCTAGTATCTATGTAGTACAATTTTGTTGCCCCCTTATAACAACTGAACCAATTTTGATGTGCAAAATAGAGAGAACTTATAACTTTTACCTGTACTTAAACAAGATCTATTTTGACACAGCATTTTTCAGTTAATAACTGAAGTACATAAGTAATCTTGTTCTTAAATATGTTTTAATTAAATGTGCTCATGTATACGTCGACGTTTTTACTAAATTTTTACGTTCTTATTCATAAAAATCTTATATGAATCTTTACTTAAAATGGACTTTGTCTCTTTCTTACTAGTATAAATGTCAAGTTGACAGACAAAGACAAACGAATTATAAACCTATTTTAGCTACTGGTATATTGAGCAACGTTCTTGAATACGGGGTTTAAATTATACTAATTGTAATCCGTGGCGAGCGGTACGGGCCTCGCCTTAGAAAAATAAGGTTGCGGGTTCGAATCCTGATGGTAGTGCCCACAGATCTTTGTGTGAATTGTTTAATTTCAGCTGCTCAATATCGGCGAAGAAAAACATCGTGAGGAAACCGGCATCTAAGAACTAATCATTTTAGGACATGTGACATCCACCAAACCGCACTTAGCCAGCATATGTGGACTAAGGCCTACACTCTCTCAACTCATAAGATAATTGAGAGAAGACCCAAGCCCAGCAGTAGGACACTAAAAAGGGTTGAATTGATTATTTTAGTCCTTGACGTATCCGTCAAACCTGGCAAAGATAGCCTTAATAAAAGGATTAGATCTAGACCTTCCTAAACTACACCAACTACGACGAAAGTCAACTTTATTATGCGTCTTATGTGTGTACTTTTAAAACCAAACTCGATTTCCGAGCCATGTCCGGGCTTACGAATGAAAACTTTGTACATCCTTAATTTTTTTTGGACAGCATCTTGTAAGATAAATCAGTATCAACCACTTAAACAGTGATAATCTTAGATATCTCTAAAGGTAATTAATGACTGTAGTTAACTCCCGGTTAAGATTTTGAGCAGTTAATCTTTATCTAAATGATAAGAGTCAGTTCTGTTAATTGAGAGTCTTTTAACGTTATCTCTACTCTTACGACAGAAAAACAGAGTTAGCGTACTTTTTTTATTAACTGATTTATAAAAGAATGTAGGTTTTCATTTTTATAACTTTTTAGATAAAATAAATTCTTTTAAAAAAATAAATATGAAGACCTACGAGAAATTTTAGTTGTTAGTTCTAATACATCAACAGACTACTCGTTGTCACAAAAATAATTTTATTAATCTGTGTACAATTTATGGAGTAGGTAATCCGTAATCATACATTAAAAATACCATACGTATAACCAAGCATAGAACCTCCTCCATTTTTTCAGAAGTCAGTTAAAAACACGGGAATTTCACGAAATATTTTATATTTTTTTAACATGATTTATACTTTTAAATAAAACTACTTTATAACTGATTTTATTGCGGTATTTAATTATGATTAATATTTTTTGACGTCAAATACCTCAGTCCACCCGTTACTATGAACTCTAAAAAGACTTTGAAACTTCGGGGTTTAAAATCTTAAATATACCGCGATAAAATCCATTAGGTTTAAAGTAGTTTTATTTCAATGTGTGATATTCGCGTAAATCTAAGACATTACTATATTTTATATCTAGTTAATCGAGTTGATAGCCACGTCTTAGGTCGAGCAAAAATGTAAGCTATGTATACAAGGTAGATACAACTTATAAGATAGTTAAGAGAAGACCGGTGCCCAGCAGTGGGACACTTAAAAAGAGTTGAAGTGATACAGGGGTTAGGCGTTAGTGCTATGTTATATTTTACTAGCATTCCGACAGCGGCTTCGCCCGCGTGTATGTCGGTTATCGCGCCAAAACATTACCTTCTTTTTGTGCAGTCGGATAAAAACTATCCTATGTCCTTTCTCGGGTCTCAAACTACCTCCATACCCAATTTCATCCAAATCGGTTCAGTAGTTTTTGCGTGAAAGCGTAACAAACAAACTTACATTCGCATTTATAATATTAAGTATAGATAGCTTATCGCTTTTGCTGTGTTCAAGCTTAATTCACGCGTTGATGACGTTTTGTAAGCGTTACTTACTGGAAACATTGTGTTATTATTATACTGTCACCCCTGTTGCAGTGGCGGCGCTGCACTGTAACTACGTACCTACCGACGTATACCTACCTAGGTACCTACGTACAGTCAGCCACAAATGTTGATAGTTAGATCAGTATTATAAATTAAATATTTTTGACGTGACAACGTCTTAAATTAGGTTGCGGCTGGGAGGCACTTATGAAAAAGTGTAACGCTCGGTAACGTTACGATGAGTCACCGAACGAGAGAGAGGCCCGCCGAATGCCTTGCGTCTCTCTCCCACTCAACTATGTTTCATCCTTCTTCCTACTATACGAATGAATATTCACATTAAAATTATTTTACCACTCAAAGTCGTTGTCACGTAAAACTTTCGCCCGTATACCGAATTTACAGGCAACCAATTTTTTTGATCGTATAATAGGCTTGCGCTTGAACACAACTTGCCTAATATAAAGCAATAATGTAGTCTACCATGGAACGCGCTTACCCAGTAAATACCATTTGACTAGTGACTTGAAGAAATAAATAAAAAAATATTCCAAAACTAAATGTCGTGTTACTGTTCATAGTAAACTACTGATAACAAGCTTATTTTGTCCTCTGATCGCATTTTTTTTAATTTTAAAGAGTATCTTATAATTTTATTATGAATAAGACCATAAGAATACGCACCCTAAGTTGTACATAAAAATACCGACAAACAAAAACAATACAGCAGTAACCGTAAAAACGACAATTTGGGGGTAAAACGCTGGACCTCTCGCGATACGCCATTGATACGGAGCTACATAACAGTAAATATCCTTCGATAAGATAATGCTAGGCGACAATTATGTCGAACTGCTATCGGATCGGGAACGCGTACTACCCGGGTAATGTGCAAAACTACGCAGAACTTCAGCGAGTACGCCAAACACAATTGAATTAAAGGAGTTTGTCCCGTATTGTTTGCCAACAATTTTATGAGATCTAATGCTAACACAACAGCTTGACCATAAAGCATAGCATGCAGCGGTGCGACAAGCGAACAAAAATCACAGGACACACCATTTTCGGAATTCACCGCGGGAATCGAACCCACGACCTTCGGCTTAGCAGTCAGGGTCATTTAGGAGGAGCTGCAACTTCAGTCTTTTTGCTCAACCCGGGAATCGAATCCAGGACCTCGCGGTCGCTAAGCGGACACGCTTACTACTGTCCCACTGAGGCTAATCTACTGTTAATCTTGCTACATTAAGGAAATACAACCTTCAGTAATGGAAAGAAAGTCTAAAATGAATTAAGTATTTTTTCTGTAATTAACCATCTATAAAGAGACGGGTTTCGTGCAGTTGGGAATACTTCCCCTATGTACATCTGTGCACCAGGACCTTTAAGAAATAGTCCTATTGTTTGAAACTACCCCTCCCCTTTATACGAGATCCCCTGAGCTTTGTCTCTGGCTATTCAGTTCCTAAATAAACTGGAAGTTTTAACTTAACTTACTTTCAAATCTATACGATGAGATTGTTAGTTAAGTTAATAAGTGGGTTGTAAATTTTGGTAGGGTTATACATCATAAGCTTTAAACCTTCTTAGTGTCCCACAGCTGGGCACGGGTTTTCTCTCGAGGCCTTAATACGCTGGCCAAGTGCGGTTTGGTGGATGTCACATGTCCTCGAATAATTAGTTCTTAGACACACTGGTTTCCTCACGATGTTTTCCTTCACCAATTTTGCGCACCAGCGGTGAAAAAATTCATACAAAGATGTATGTTATGTTTAGTATAATAATAGTATCTATAATATTTTAGGATAATCAGGCACGATCCTCTAGCTCCAAGCTAAGCAGAACTTGTGTTATGGAAACCAGATAACTGGTAATATATCTACTACTTAAAATACTTTTCTTTCGTAAATACATACTTAAATTTAAATAATTACACCCAGACTCAAGACAAACAGACGTGTTCATCACACTAATGTCTGACTTGGGTGGGTCGATTCCCAACCTGCGGCGAGAAAATCAAGTATCTTATCGACCAAGCCTCCGGCCCGTCAACCTTCTTTTTTTACTTTTATCAATACCATCATTCGTTATCATATCTGTCGAGCTGATCTTCTCCATCCTTCAAACGAACGTCTCCCCTCTAAAACTTTAATTTTTGTATCTGTTGGGTCTAGAAACTCCAAATTTGGCTCACAGCTTCTGTATGAGTCTAGGTGTGTAGTCTTTGTAGATAAGCGTGTTTATCCAAACAAACAAACAAATTCTCCAGCTTTATAATATTGGTGTGGATACATAGATAGGCACACACACGACCAGCTATTGTTCAAACTTCAATCACTTTCCGAACGAAGCGGCCGGAACAACCTTTGTTGAGAAAATCCGGTGAAAACTCAACGGTTGTCTCGACATAATATTTTTAAAAATGTACATTTTAAAACTCGGTACAATCTTTTCGGACTCTTACAGAAGATTTTGCTGCAAATACACGCAAGAATAAGTAACTGACAACGTGCAAGTACAAGTTACAAGTGTCTAATAAGCCATGGTGACCTCTTACCAGCAGGTGAATGTTGAATTATTTAGTAGTATAAAAATATTTTCTTACTAGTAAATACAGTTTTTTTACATATTCTGCACCATGATAATATGTTGTGGACAACAATAACTACGGGGTCCCAAGTTCGATTCTCGGGTTTAGTAAAAGACTTCTAATATACCTACCTACTTAAAAAAGTTTAGTTGCAACACGTTTGGAATTGCCCGAAGATCGGCTAGTCTCGACCCGTATTACGTGTGGAATTGAACATAGCCGACAAAAAGTGGGTGATAAAGACGTCTGCCTACACCTATGGGTGATACAGTTATGAGCACTATGTTATGTAAAATAAATAAATGAAATAAAAATCATTTATTTTGGACCGGGATCCATAGTGTTAGTAACATTGATCTTGACAAAATATTTGAGTAGGTATTACTTATATACAACATATTAATGGAATCGGTAAAGTATACGAACTAGCCGTGTTCTTAATTATTCCTCTACCGCATAGTAAAAAATGGCACTGTCCACGTCCAACCTCCCCGCAACTGTCTTCAGAAGGCTGTTGAAAGCACCCCACACCCGCTTCAACAGGAATGCTTTTAGGGGCCCAGTGAACTTCGTCCGTGGGTGTAAACCTATACTTGAATCCCCACACGTGGTCTCCGGGTGGTGCAAATCAGGTGACAATCAACTGGTGGTAGGCTTCGGCCGTGGTTAGTGACCACCCACCAGACAAAGCCGCACCGCCAAGCGGCCTTGCCGTGTTCCGGTGCGATGTCTGGTGACACCATACAGAGAGGGTGGGTCGGAATTGTTGCTCCTTTAAGGTTTCTAACCTTAAGGAGGCTCATTCCATTGCCACCTTCTCACCGATTTGTAATCACGAGTGAATCGGTACACTGGGCTGGCGCGTTCCATCGTGGACTACATCAGGCAAGTTGTAGTCAAGCGCCAGCCTATCGAAGTATTAAAAGAAATGCTATACGTTTTCCAATGATAGCTGAAAAGCGTCAGCCTAGGCAAACATCCCTGAAGCACTGCAGTACCTCGGCAGCTCCAACAGCGCCCTGAAGGCATTGTTAGGGCCCTTGCTCTTTGAGTGTAATTCATTCACATACTGCACGTGTATAATAATATGCACGTGTAAATGTATTATTGGATTTAAGCCTAAGTTTTTACCTAGATATTATATTAAGCTTGGATTAAGTAGTTTTATTTATAGAACACGTTAATAAACGAAATAATAACAACAACACAGCTGCTTTTATTAATATTTTGATACAAAAATAATTTATTAATACCGTCGACATCGTGTGAAATGGCTTTGTCTGTGTAGGCTGGCGATGACGTCACAATAGTACGCAGTGACTTTGTCAGGCGTATTGATCGCGTGTTCAGTGTGGGGTCCTTTAGGTCCCGTGGGGCTTGTGTGAAATTGATGCTATTATTACCCAAAACGATAGAATTGAGACACGTGGCTTCATAAAACATGTAGTTTCGGTAAATATTATGCTTCAATGTTCCGTGGTAATACAAAGTTGGCTTACAAAACCATGTATTGAATATGATAAATAATTGGGGGGTTAGGTTAGCACCGACAAACTATTGTCATATTGGTTGATTATAATA
The DNA here is from genome assembly GCA_936450015.1 of Meganola albula. Lineage (NCBI taxonomy): Eukaryota > Metazoa > Arthropoda > Insecta > Lepidoptera > Nolidae > Meganola > Meganola albula. Next base: position 2,572,527 of record OW388144.1, on the reverse strand, counting down.
TAACTAGCTTATAGCTTTATAGATTAA